>CM042756.1:20113951-20133278 GCA_022496165.2 Catalaphyllia jardinei
GCGCAGGCTTCAAATCCATCACAAGAAGCACTGACAGTAATATTTATCACAACACATCTATTACATTTAGTGGCTTTGTTGTTGTTGTTGTTGTTATTTAAAAAATACTCGTCGAAGGCGAGGTGAATATTGGTGTACCCCCGAGACAAGTTGAGGGCATTATTCGACAATATTCACTGAGCCTGAGGCGAATAATTGTTTGAGTGTAATTTCAGAGCTGAAAAACTGAGAATAACGGACTAAAACATAAAAGCAGAGTCGCAATTGTTCGTTTGCATAAACTGTATAGTTTTGATAATAAGCTTACATGTACATCGATTGTGAATCAGTTTACTCTTTTATTTCGGCAGTAAAACGGACACCCAAAACACTACGAAAAATGAATTCATCCGTACCTTTGTTTTATCGCTGTTGACTCCATTCAGTTGTTATCATCGTCTCAAAATGAGTAGCTTTAGTTCGGAGAAAAACAGATTTCAGACAATCGATCTGACCGTGCTGGCGATCAACGTAACCACTGCGTTTACGATTCTTAACTACCTTGAACACGTGTTGTTGAAAGGATGTTTGGTCCAAGGGCGACAGCAGTCATTGTGAAAATGCTCCATCCTTACAAACATAGCAGCCTTAGTAGCCATGGAAGTACGATTCTTAATAATCGCTGTACATGTACATACATTTTATGTTTTTTTTTAATTGTTATACACATTCTATTATTGTATTTTCTATTTTGGGTAACTAGGCTATGTAAAAGATAGTAATGCTGTGGAACATTCTGTTGTTAGTGAGATATTTTATACGCAGTGACCTATCTATAGCAGCGCGTTGCAAGACTTGTGCACAAAAATTTATTTCCAAAGTAGTGTCAAACCGTGAGGAATCTGCCCTTGGATACATCAACTTCATGTATTATGACACATCGATGGCGAGGTGTAACAATTAATTAGAGATTGTCACAAAAAAGCACATAGTGATCTACATATAAGTCTGGACGTAAAACGGTACACATCACTGAACCCCTCTTTTACCAGATCGTGAAAATCGAAAGATGTGGAAATTGTAGGAACAGAAATCTAACTAATAAATTCTGTACTAGTACGCATTAAATGTCTCTACAATGTTGACAGACCGTGCTGAGGACGCGTCCGTCGCAATGTGTGAAAATGCTCCGCAAGCTTTAGCCTAAGCTCATGTTTAGATGTAAAGGAATGTATCGCAACACATATGGAATTAGTGTATACTACGGTTTCCATTTGCTTAAATTATTCTACATTCATTTGAGAATTAACAAAGGACTGGCAAGACTGCGGCTAAGAAATGACATACACAAGTTCAAAACTGAGAAGTCACAATTAATCGTCCGAATTTACAAACTTTCACATACTGCATTAAGAACAAACGCAAGAGTTATGAAAGTCAAGCACGATCTCCTTCACATCTTTTTGAAGGCAAATCAGAGCAAAACATAGCCACCATTAAACCTTTCTCACTGGAATCCACACGAGAAGATGGCGTGACATCTTCGTGTAGTACGTGACGCCGCAGTGAACTCTGGTTAAATGCTATGCATTCTGGTAAACAGTGATGAATTCGAGAATTCGTATTCCCTTTTATATATTCTTCTTAAATCCTGATTATGTGAAGTATATATGAAATAATTCATATTTGTACTGCGGATGTAGATGAAAGTGAAGAGTGATCATCGCAGTAAATTTTCCAATTTAAGCAATTGGAAAGAAGAAGCCTGAAAAAAAAAAAAAAATCAGGGCTTCAACGGGATTCGAACCCACGACCTCCGCGATACCGGTGCGATGCTCTACCAACTGAGCTATGAAGCCACACATTGGGAGCTAGGTCAATTTATTGATATCTTCCCGTGCAGTGAATTGATGTGAAGTATATATGAAATAATTCATATTTGTACTGCGGATGTAGATGAAAGTGAAGAGTGATCATCGCAGTAAATTTTCCAATTTAAGCAATTGGAAAGAAGAAGCCTGAAAAAAATCAGGGCTTCAACGGGATTCGAACCCACGACCTCCGCGATACCGGTGCGATGCTCTACCAACTGAGCTATGAAGCCACACATTGGGAGCTAGGTCAATTGATCACTCTTCACTTTCATCTTTAAATCCTGATTATGTTGCTGCTCGCTCGCTACGCTCGCTCCGCAGCAATAACCTCCGGGCTCCTATTGATAGCAGAGATACTTTGTAAGCTCCCTGAGGGGACCACCCTGAGATTTTCTTTTCTTTGCGTTCGACGAAGTGGAACGCAATCCTAATTTTGGCCTGTGACTCTGCAGACCTGGTTGTCCTGTGTAAGGTTATTGTCTGGAAAACCCACATTCCTGTAAGGGCACGAAAATGGCCACGCTGCTTAATTTTTGCAGGAGCATGTCACGACATAGTTTCTAACTGTCACGGCATAGTTATTAACTATGGTCACGGCAGTAAACTGGTACCGTAACTGAGACATCTGATAATACATGTGACGAACATGTGAGCACGTGAGCAGGCCATGTAGACTTTGGACTTTCTTTCCATACGCTCTCGATCATAGAGGTAGCGTTGGATACTTTTGTCGTGGGATTTTGAGGCTGAGTAGTATTATATTCAATAGTATGATGTTATTTAGAGGTTCGTTCGGGCTCACGAGGAACTTGTTTATTTTATAAGATGCGTAACAGTGAACCTGAGCCAGGGAACGGAAATGTAAATACTGTATACTTTGTATCAGGCCAGCGGAAATACTCGAATCAGTCGCACGGAGTTTGTTTACGATGAACTAGCACGGGATCTCAAATGTGTACTTATATTTGAGCTTCCTGCTTAGAATAATGTTCGTAAAAAATATACTTTTACAAATTACAAGTTAATAATGTGAGAATATTTAGCACGAAATCTGAAGGCTAATGTAAATATTTTAGTCCTATTAAACTTGTGAGTCGGAACCTGGCCGCCCTGGCGCCGTCGCGCAACGTAGTTTGTACCGAGACCTGTTCAATCAGAATGGCATGGAATTTGTCACTGAAATATCTTTCTTTAAAACTCCGGTTGTTGATGAAAAAGGTTGGTTTATAGAGGTTTAAAGTCAGCTAGGGAAATCATTTAAGGTATCTGTATAAAAGTTTATACGGCGTCGAACGCACTCTCATAATCTTTGATTACTGCTAGTTTTAAATAAAGGTGTCTACTCTACTATCCTGGACTTACAGTGATGTCTTCTGAATAGATAAAAAATTAATTCACCAACTGTCCAGCATGTTTACTTGCCGAGAAGGCAATGGTGGCAACCTTAGTAGCCAGGCCTCGAAAATGTTAATATAACGTCATAGTACGAATCGCTCAACTAATCAAATTGCTGAAAACTCGCTTTTCAACTTTGAAACTATTAATACTAATGTTATTTAAACAGCAATCCAGCCGACAATTAACCAGCCTCTGTCACAATCCCCACCGAAGAGCTGCCTTTTGTGTCTACAATATCGGCAATAAATGTACTCTCTAAATATTTGCTTTTCCCTGCCAGCGTAGCAAAACAAATTATCAAGTGTCTAGTCAGACACAACGATTCAATGGACTGAATTGTGGTAAGTCACAAATATTTCAAGATATTCCACCAAACTTCAGCTTTAATTTGAGAACGAATATTTAACAATTATCCTGCGAAATCGCGCGGAATATCGTCTGATACTTAGCCGACGAGGCCGTAGGCCGAGTCGGCTAAAATCAGACGATATTCCGCCAGATTGAGCAGGATAATTGTTTTATTATTCCACAAATTGATAACAAAACAGCGTAACATTTTAAAATCTCTCTGTCGACATTTTCTCACTTCACTTTTTCTTCCCACGTACGAAACTACGTATATCGCCGAATATCTGTTACCATATTTGGATAGTGTTACAATTTGTTGATTAAGAAATAGAAAACATGTACCGTGTTTGTATCGAGTTATACAAACACGAGTGGAAGTTTGGGAGAACGAGAAATGCTGTGGGAACATGAGCCGCAGGCGAGTGTTTCCACAGCTTTTTCGAGTTCTCCCAAACTTTCACGAGTGTTTGTATAACTCGATACAAACACGGAGTACATGTTTTCTATTTCTTTTAGAAAACACCACGACGAGAAAAAGGAAAACAACTTGTAAACTTTGATTATAAAAATGTAAATTCTCTTTGCTCGCGCCATCACTACGTCAACAGCGCGCGCTTAGTTCTGTGTCTACATCGAGTTATACAAACAGGCTTTTTAACCAATCAGCGCGCGTGCTTCCTTAGGACTGTTTTCTAATTAAGAAATAGAAAACATGTACCGTGTTTGTATCGAGTTATACAAACACGAGTGGAAGTTTGGGAGAACGAGAAATGCTGTGGGAACACGAGCCGCAGGCGAGTGTTTCCACAGCTTTTTCGAGTTCTCCCAAACTTTCACGAGTGTTTGTATAACTCGATACAAACACGGAGTACATGTTTTCTATTTCTTTTAGAAAACACCAGGACGAGAAAAAGGAAAACAACTTGTAAACTTTGATTATCAAAATGTAAATTCTCTTTGCTCGCGCCATCACTACGTCAACAGCGCGCGCTTAGTTCTGTGTCTCCATCGAGTTATACAAACAGGCTTTTTAACCAATCAGCGCGCGTGCTTCCTTAGGACTGTTTTCTAAATAATAATATTAATTATCTGTTCTAACTGTCTCAAGTTCAGCTACATTGTAAAATTTGCCAGCCACTATCTCCTTCACAAAAACCCTTTCGGCAAAAAAAAACAAATTATTTTCTAAATTGGGAACATGAAAAAAAATAGCTCTGCGTTTTCCCAGATTTTAGTGAGCCATCGGATGGTTAAAGTGCCCGGATGTTGAGATCAAAACGTTATTTTCTCAGTTAAAATTTAGAATCATCTATCCGTCGTTCGTAAGGATGTTGCGATCAAAACATCATTTTCTCAGTTACAATTTGGAATTATTTAGTACAGATGTATCAGTTGTCAAGACGGACGTTGGGATTAAAAAAACAAGATTTTCACAGTTAAAATTTGGAATCATCTATCAGAATTTGAATAAGGATGTTGAGATCAAATTATGATTTCTTTCAATTAAAACTTGGAATCGTCAGTCAGTTGTTATCCCACCTTAAGCTTGAGATCAAAACATGATTTTTTAGTTAAAACTTGGAATCATCAGACAGTAATTGGTCATTAAGGACATTGAAATCAAAACATGATTTTCTCAATTAAAACTTAAAATCATCAGTCAGTGCTGTTAAGGATGTTGAAATCAAAACATTGTTTGTCAGTTAAAAAAATTGGGACCATCTCAATCTGTCAGTTGTCAGTAAGGATGTTGAGATCAAAACATGATTCTGTGAGTTAAAATTATTTTTTGGGAATCATTTAGTACACTGAGTTGTATCAATTGTAAAGAGAGACGTTGAGATTAAAAGAAACATGATTTTGTCAGTTAAAATTTGGAATCATCTCTCAGATGTCAGAAAGGACGATGTTAAGATCAAAGCATGATATGTCAGTAAAACTTTGGAGCCATCTTTCAGTTTTTAATAAATAATTTTATCCTTCAATACTTTAAAGTGCCTGTGAAATGAAATATAACTGCTGCTTATTTGGAAGGCTTTTCAAAATACAGCGGATTTTTCTTTTCCCTTTTGGAATATTGTTTTTATTTTTGTTCTAGAGATATTAACGTTTTTGTATTATGCAAGTTAGGAAAGTGATGATGTAATAAACTGTGCAACTAAAATAGCAAAAAACAGAGTCAAGAATATCTATAGAAATATATGGAGCAGTAATCTTCCAACTTGGCACCAGGAATACACATAACAAAAGAAACAAAATGACTCGTGGTGCCAGTAGGCTTCAGTCTCTTTCTGTCAAAAACTAAATACCCCCATTTACAACCCTTTTAAATGGCACAGAGGGTCCCGCTCGGCACCGACATGGTTGTAACATTGTTTAAGCTCTCCTCATTAGATTGCCGGGAGTAAATGATACTTGGTTAAGACAATTCTAATTAGCCAGGACCAAAGGCAAAACTGTTGTCATGGCAACAGCACCACAGATGTCACTGTTTCTTTTGTGATGCACATTTCTGGTGCAAAGTTTGAAAAAAACACTGCTTCAATATTTCTAGAGATATTCTTGATTCAGTATTTTACCATTTTAGTTGCAAAGTTTACTATCATAATGTCATCACTGACCTAATTTGCAAAATACAAAAACCATAATATCTCTAGTATGCATGTACAAAACAAGATATTCCAAAAGGGAAAGCACCATTCTTCTGTATTTTGAAAAGCTTTTCAAATAAACAGCAAATATGTTTCATTTCATAGGCAATTTCATATCAAGCAGAGAATTGTTGAGCAAAAAGAAAATTATCCACTGGGAAATAATTTATACAGTAAGAAAAGGTATTGCAACAAGTGGGAAGAATTCACAGTTATTGTGAGCCTGGGCACTTCAAGGCCTGTTTGATTTATGAAGATCAACATTTTTAGAACCTCAAGAGACACTAGACATGTCTAAAAATTGAGGAGAAATCTAGTAAGTAAGGCAAAGAAGCCATACTTTCAGTTCACAAATCGATTGGTCAAAGAACTTCAAGCTATATATTGTCTAATCAAGAAAAGAGATTGTTGATTGTTCCCGACTAGTCTCGACACCAATGAGTGTCATTTAACCAAATTTCTGACAAAGGAATTTCACCCTAGCTACTGAACATACATTGTATATAATTTTACACTGCATCTGTTCTTCAAAGTGATTATTAATAGTAATTGGACCAAGTGGAATACAATTCAGGGAGTAATCACACAAGTAATTTTAAAATCAGATGAGTATGAAGTGCAAGGCCGATTTGAAATTAGGAGCATTATTACTCCCAGAATTGAGATCCAATTACTATTAAATCGTATCTATAACAAATTTTGAAATAATAAGTCTGTATTTTTGAGAACTTCTTTTGAGCGAAAATGTCTGTAGCATTTCTCCTAAGTTTTGAAAACTGTAGAAAACATTGCTAAGGAAGCCATTAAAGCGTGCGTAATTGAAGTGAAAATTGTGTGGGTATCCATACAATTACAGGTATTCAGTTACAAACAGTTCAAATCGGACACCTGTAATTGGACACCCACGTGAACGCGCACGGATTACAGTACATGACTAATGGGCACGCAGAGAACCAATCACAATAAAGATTTTTGTTACACTGTATATACAATTTTAAAAAAGTATAATAGTGATACACTACTCCACTACAATACAGAAAAACCTCGACTGACCTGCCATGTCTGATGTATTTCACTTCCTCCACTGATCTTTTGCTGTTTTTGTTTCTTGTTTTCCTTGATAAGAGATGCAAACACATTTCCGAGTTACTTGCGATTTCTTACTGGAAGTATACATATACTTAATCTAACTGATGGAATAACAACTACTTACATGCAAGTGTAGGTACACTTGCAAACAGCATGCTGCAGATACAAAAACCAGAAAATTCACATAAACTGACCTGATCTAGCTCTGCAGTATCTGTCCCGCTATTGATCTTAGTTGTCCTATGTTGCTGTTTGCTTCTTGAACTGTTTGCTGATTATAAATAAAAAAAAAACAACTCAATGAAAGACCTATCAGGAGCTGTTTACTCTTGAGTAAAAGCTATTAAATAATTATGTTGCAATGTTAAAATTAGAAATAAAGCTAGAGTACTATGTTTTATAAACAGACTTAATAAAAGTGATTGAATTTAAACAGCAGCTTTGGTTATATATTTCCAGCAAACAATTATAGTGCATTGCCTTCTCCAGGTAAATAGGCATATCATTTAGCCTTAATTATCGACAAATCAAGATTATCTACAATCCCAGACAAAAGAGTTGAGACAAGAACTAAGTTATCCCCCCCAACAACAATTTTATTTATTTACCCCATAAACTTACTTACATGCAGATAATAGGCACCCCCACTTTCAATGCTGATCAATCAGGTGACTTTCCCTTTTTGTTGGAAAAAACACGATATTTTCCAACATGATTAGCGGGGTTTGGCGATATGTGATGCAGCTCAAGTGTCCCACCTACTTTTGGCTGGGATTGTCTGAAAGATATATGCGAGGAATTTCCCAATGAATGTAATGTCAGCGATTGTCACAGCGTCACAATATTTTAGAATTTGATTGCAAATCAATGACATACACTTTGTTTCTGGAAATAATGAACAGACCTATTCTACGTTAATCTAGATTAAGGGCGCTGGCGGGGTGCAGATATTCGTGGAATATAACTCGTATAAAACCACCTGTAGCAAAATGAAATTTGTGATTTGCTTCAAGTGCTTGAAATGACATTTAAGGAAGGTTAGAGCTTGTGCCTATTATTTGCCTATTATTTAAGACATTTTCCAGGAATATCAATAATTTGCAAAGTAACAGATCTTTGGATTTTTTCACGAAATAGTGTTAACTAAATAGAAGTCAATGAAATGCTTATCCGTGTACAAGAATCAGATATATCACCATTACATGCAACACGGCAACTTCCAGGTTCCATGACTTTATGTTAATTAACACGCATGAATAACCACAACAGTTTAACCGCTATGGTTAACCATTTGAAAGTTTGCGCTTTGCAACCTGGTCTTCCCTGTTCTTCCTGATTGACAGAAGGTAGAAAAACCCCTCACTTCAAATTATTTGAAACACAGGATGGGACTCACAACATCATTGACTTGACTTGACTTAATACAGTAGTTTACCATCCCATGCAAAAACACAATAGATTATTCAATTGAATATCCAATGAAGAGCGACCTTCAATGCTTACATCAAGATAAGTTAACACTCTTAATACAGGAGTCCTGGGATCTTCCCACTAAGTTAATGGTGCAATAACAGTGTTATCACCTTTGTCAATTCTCAACAAAAATATCTCAACTGGTACTACATGCTATATATAGAGCGCTCATTGTCACATATTAAAAAACAAGAACCGTGGCACAGTTATAACCGCACTTTAAAAATCATGGTTACTCACGCTGTCCGACTCCAAGCAATGCGAAATACAAAGGAAAAGACATAAGGAAAGACTAACTTCGTCGCACAATAGATGGTGTGCTTATAACTCTGAACTCGGATGAAAGTTAAAAGCTCCACCAAGTGCATGACGATATCTTATTACGGCTAATTTTAGAACTCTTAGGGTTTTCCCCTGAAAGTTCTGGCACTTTATTGTTTACCTCAGCAGATACTTAATTTTCCTTTAAATCTCTTCACTCACTTTGATGAAAAAGCCCAAGAATTCACTTGAATTGCCCATGCCAATCCCACAAGAAATATTTGCAAATGTTCAGATAAATTAATGACCATACTTCTGGTGAAATAAACTTGCAAAGTAAGCGGGATATTATTTGTCACGTAACGAAAGTGAAACCTGCAAACCTGGGGCTGACGTAACACCTTTTTTAGCGTACGTAATATTCCCTTCAAACCCAACCCTTCGATAAAGCCAGAAATTAAAATGTATTTCACACATAGTAAAGAAAAATAATCACCCAAACATCTACGTTCACGTTTGTCTGCAAGCAGTCCTTGCTGATTCACTGATGACTATAGACATGCAATCAACTTCATCTGGAGCAACCTGTAGCACAACAAATGACAAGGACAAGTATAAATACAGACATTAAGCAACATACATGTACTATATATAACCACAGTATGTGTACAATGTTCAAACAGTCAACCAATTAATCAATATCATTCACAAACCAATGAAAAGTTTAAATTCAGATAACTGGTTACTAGGTAGGCAAGTATTCAGATTACTGTTGTGGGAAAGGGACAAGTTCCAAAAAAGAAAGAGAATATATTTGAGGGAAAAATGTCAAACAGGCATGAAAAAAATTCCCTGCATGGTTTAAAGGAAGGCAACTAATAGTATGCAGATAAAATAAACTGAGTAGTTCCAGCAGCTATTTCACTAAGTCCCTACAAGTGCATAATGCAAAGGAAAACCCCAAGAAAAAAATGGCTGTGTGAAATCTTTGGGACAAGAAGTGCAAAAAAAGGAGGGACTACTAATAAAGCCAGAGAGTTTGAGTTATTCTCATTATGCAAAATTGTTGTTTTTTTTTTGTAATTTGTTTATTTTTTTATTTTGCTACAGACACGTTACAATACTTAAAGAACATGAATTACTAATTTCAGTTTACAGCTAATATACAACATACCAGAAGGAAACAAAGAAAAAGTTACAATTTACAAAACACTACTAGCTCGGAGTAAGTTACTTAAAAACACAAAACAGTACTTACAATAAACTACTTACAAGGACTTATTTACAAAACGAAAAAGTATTATAAAATAAAAAGCACAGGAGACCAACTAAATGTAGCATATGACAAGGTTAATTTCCTACTAAGTATTTAAAGCAGCTACTAACTTTTCCCATTTTTTTAAAATGAGTAGCCAGTTTGCCCCTCTCCCTCGCAATATGGAGTTCGATATGATACACACGTCTTATCCTGGCAATAAAGCCTCTCAACGAAGGTAAACTTCCAAGGCATTTCCTTACATAAATATAGTATTTACCTGAAAGTATAACATGATTGATTAAAAGGAAATCTTCCATTTCTTCAAAAATCCCTAAAAACAAACCTATCTCACCGAAGGATTCTATAACAACGTTATGTTCTTTAAGCCAGGACAAGACTTCTTTCCAAAATTCAGAAGACACTTTGCAACGAGAGAGTAAATGTTCTAAGGATTCTGGTTCTTCATTGCAAAAAGTGCAATTTGGAGATTGCAAAAGGCCAAAGCGAAATAATTTATCATTTGTAAAGACAATGTTGTTTAGAATTTTGTATTGAAATTCTCTCAATTTAGAATCAAGTGTAGTACGGAAAGGTAGAGAATAAACCTTTTTCCAATTAATGATCGTGCCTGGGTATTTGTCTGATATTTTTTGTTGGGCTGTCGGAGGGACTTGTTTTTTGCACAAAAAAGAGTCGTATATCTGTTTAGAGGTGACTTCTGAGATCGGGAAAGAGCCACAGTTTAGTTTAATGTGCGGTGTGTGAGGGATGGGTCTTATTTCATTTTTACAGACCAAAGATTTAATAACTGTTTTCCAGTTTGATGGAAGAGAGTGAACAACTCCCATAATAAAGAAACCTTGCTCAGGAGTAATCGTCACATAAGGATCTTCGTGAAGGAAAAGATTGTTAACCGTAATAAGGTCACCCACTTTTATGATTCCCAAATTAACTAAATCACTTCTAATGACAGACTTTTTATCAATACATATAAACCTGTTATTCCAAATAATCTCATTCATAACATCATTTAAAGTGACAGGCATTCTACTATTTAAACCTGACCATGCGTCAAAGCATTCTTTATAATATTTCGGAAACTGAGTTTTTAATTTGACGGTATCAAAATTACAATGCAAAATTAGGCTCCCACCAACTGAAAAAATACAACTATTTAAAAACGATTTTCAAGTACTCGGGTAGACCTCTAAGAATTTCTTTAGACAAATGACTCGTCTTGCACTAATCATAGACTCAATATCTAGCATCTTCAGTCCACCTTTGTCAATATTTGAGATGAGCGCACAGCGCTTGACTTTATCTTTGCCATTCCAAATAAAAGTGTAAAAAATCGAGTTAACTTCTTTTACAAGATCATTTGGCATCGGTGTTTTGTTTGGCGAAGGATACATTTTGAACTTGAATGCAAGTCAGTATTAGTGATTTGGCATAACTTAATGCATATTTACAAATTTGACTATAAAGTTTTGTGATAAATGCAGCTTGGAAGCTTGTTAACTCTTGGGGAAGGGTACACTGTACTTTCTTATGTGAGCTATATAATTACGTATGTACATTCACCCCAAAGGCTATGATATGTTATGTATTTTGCTCAGATTAGGGTATTGATTTTGGCCATTTTGGTCTCAAATATGGTATGTTTTTTGCATTCTAGTCTTACATTGGCTATTTGATTTTTCAAGAAGCTACTCCTGGCCACAATTTGCCTTTTATTGGTCTGAAATAGCGAACTAATTACCACAAGGTATTAATACAAGGGTTGGGTATTAAATAGGGTACTGAATTTTTCATCATGTTATAAATGGCATGGGGAAAATTGTAGAGTTTGGTTTTCAGTAGGGTAAGGGTTTTAGAAAGTGGGCTGGACACCACAGTCCACCCGATTGTTGTGGGAGTACCTGCCCTCCCTTCCCTGTATGCTTGTACTAAATGTATCAATAATGATGATTATGTGGCATTTCATTTCGTGCAACTCCAAAAACAATTTGGTGGGGGTGTGTGGACCGCTTCTTAAAATGCTTACCCTATTTATGACCCAGACCTGCAATTCTCACGGTTCTGTCGCGAGTCTCACAATTTTTTGTCATTTCTCATGGTCTCACAACACGACTCCCAATCTCATGGGTTGTTGGGAAAAATCTTTCCGAAATTAAATAAATTAAGCTCTTGAAAAAAAAATGGAATATTTACAAGGAATGCTAGTGCCATAAAGTGATAACCTAATAACGAAAAACACTGTACTTCCTACTTTTTTGTACCGAGCTGTGATTTTTGCTTGTGTTCAATAAGTTATCGTTTTTCTCCGCGTTTGTTTGCCATTTTGAAAGAGGGGTTGGCCCTGGGAATGAGGTTGGTGTCTAGTTCTCTTGATCTGTCAATGGAAAAGGGATTTGATTGGGGAATCTAACTATTTCTTGTAGAATCTCCAGATTTTCGTTCATGGGTCTCCAGATTTTGCTTAACCAGGGGTTGGCAGGTCTGATGACCAGACTAAAATTTGATACCCTAATTATGACCGTTGTGGCTGACACAGACCCCCTAAACATAATTTCCGAAGGGCTTTTGTTTATGGTTGTAATCGATAGTGAAAAAGCAGCTTCTTCTAAACAACATACCCAATTTAATGACCAAAATGTCCAAAATCGATACCTAAATTATGACCAAACCGGCTGAAAAAAGATACCCTTTAGGGCTTCACATACACTGTACCTATATTAGCCCAAAGAAGAACTCCCACTGCCGCCCCCGCCCGCCCCCCCCCCCCCCCCCACACACACACACACACACACACACACACCAGCCCCTGCCCTGCCACAGGGAACTTGTTGCAAGAAGAAAAGCTGGTCATTATCAAATCAAGTTGACAATAGACCATTTTACAGTTGGCGGCTTAGTGACCTGGGGCCTGTTTCTCGAAGCTCCCAGTAATTACCGGGCCCGTTAAGCTGTTTTGTTTTCCATTCTAGAGGGAGTTTCAAAAGGTTTGAAAATTGTATAGTAAAGTTATAAGCTAGAGAAACAAAATGGACTCTATTAGAGTTCAAAACCTATACTACTTTTCTTAAGATTTTGTTTTCCAAATCTGATTTTCGGACCCGTAAATTTACCGGGTCTTTCGAGAAACGGGCCCCTGGGCTCTTACAGGGCATCTGACAGGATGCTGTGGTGCGGATCTGCATTATTCGCCTACTTCCGCATCCTCCACATCCTTGGGGCATTTTTCCACATAAAACTAGAAAATTGCTACATGTAAGCGAGAAGGCAACTGCCTACTATCCTCAGAAGCAAAAATAGCGAAGAGGTTGCCCAGTTTGAAGGAGTCATTCAGCCAAAATAGTGACGAAAACGTGCCTTTTCGTTCGTGAACAATATTAAACCTCCAGGCATTCCATGCATCTTCTAGTGATGGGACTGGGTTCTAGTTTTGCGCCCTCCAATGTCTAGTTTTCCTCGTCCGATTTAATGCCTGGTTACTAAGCTTCAGACAAACTCAACAATGTAACTATGGAAAACTGCGTTGAACGAGAAAATTCCTGTCCACGAATGGCAGCAAAAGGTCAAACATGAAATAAAGGACTGAAATTATCGGTAAGATGTTAACGTGTATCTTATACGTCGGAAAAAGCTAAGGAAACAACTTTATTAACTTTCCAAATATCCGCATAATCAGGGATCTTTTCCGCATAATCGTTACTTTCTTCCGCATACTATTGCCGAAAATTTCCACGTAATTTTCCATTTTTTTCCGCACCCTATCAGATAGCCTGCCTCTAAATGGCAGCGAGGCTGGAGTTGACCTTGTTTTGATACAGACCTCACTGCCTTTATTGAGCAAATCAAGTTGTTCTTATGCAAACTAGTTGGCATTTACATGAGAAAAGCTGAGAGGTCTGTATCAAGCAAGGTACCTCCAGCCTCGCTTGCAGTCATAGGCCAGGTAACTAAGCACACAACTGTAAAATGGCATATTGTGAAGTTATAGCATTAAATATGACCTGAAACCATCTAAGATTTTTATTTCATTCACGAGATATCGATTTATCTTGGCAAAGTAATCGTCAAGAATGCAAAAGGTTTTCATTGCACATGAAAGGTACTTACGCTTACAGAGAATGGTCTGAGACAACATCTTCATGTCGCTTGCTAGCTGTTTCTGGCTTTTGAATTGAGCGAATTTCCCTCTAGTTTTTGTTCCACCAGCAAAGGTTTATGTCTTGGACATGTTTTAGAAATTTTCTTCTATTACAGACTAGGCATTTGGCAAAGTTTAAAGGAAAACGCCGAACTTCCAAGCACCTCGTGGGAAGAGGAGCAAAATGCAAATTTAAGTTGAGTCCCAGGGCCGCTTGTCTTTTTTGGCCGGTGGGGACTTGGCGCGAAGCATAGGAGGCTCTGATCATTAAGACACATGATTCAACGAAGGATCTGTAACTAATTTAAATCGATCGTTATTAGAAAATTCAAGCTGTTGACAATTTCAAGTTTAAAAATTTCAAGAATAGCACGAGTTCAACACGCTTGCCGAGTTTAGACACGGAAAATGTAAATTTACAACAGCAGAGAACCGAAAACAAACGAGCCTCGTGAGAGTAGAAGAAATGCTTCCTCAGTCAAATATGAAGAACTTGCAACAAGAGTGTGTGCGGGTGGACCAGTAAGGATGGGACTCTGCAGAGACCCTGCTCCCCATGAGGGTGGTTGGGGGGAGCACATAACTTTTCAGATTTTTTACATTGTTATATAAACATGTTAGAATACTTATAATACCGGGGTCGCACTGTGGCCTTATTTTTTTATGTCGCGTCATAAGTTTTCCCACAAATTTGTCGCGCCATTTACACCACAGAAGTTATGGAGGTCGCACGTGCTCGACATAAATAATATTTGAAACCAGACTTGTCAACTCTTAACAATTCAACGCGAAGCTCCATCTCTCCCATTGGTTGGTCTTTTTTGCTGCTCCTGAGGAAGCTGAAGGGACTGTTGATGGCTTGATTAGCTGGCGATGTTCAAAAGCCCGGCCAAAAGACGGCTGCGAGGTCGAAAGGCAGCGAGTTTTGAGAAAAAATCTGCGAGCCAAAGGGTAACAACAAGCCATCCCTATACTGTGGATAATCAGGTGAATAGTGCAAACTTTTAAATTAGTGTGGATTGAAATTCGCCATAAGGGCCAGATAAAACATTTGTGGAGAAAACCAAGCTGTGCACACGTGTTGTCTTTGCAGAACTGCGAAATCTAGTTTCCGCCAGTATTTCACATGTGATTGACGTTGCGAAAGAAGGAAAACAAAAACTTGTTATTTTAAATCCGTTAGACAAGGTATGACCTGCTTCATTCGAGGCAGGACATCGGCCATTTTGATCTTTAGGTTCTTCGGACATGGTTATGTCTGGTCGCGACATAAGGGTCGCACTTGGCGCAAGCACACGATGACAGATTTTATGTCCAATGTAAACACCAAAAGCATACGTGCGATCCCTGCCTAACTTGCATCAATATTAGTTGACTGTATCCGGCCCGGAAATTGGATGTAGATGTCGAGAAAGCTCTGTAATAGTCAGTCATTAAGGAAGGGGTATACACACGAATAGGAGTGGAATTTGACGTAATATTACAAGGGAATTGTTTGGATTAAAATGGGTTGGAAACACTACCAGCGAGCGAATAGAGAGGAAAGGGTTCGATCATGTCTTCTTTAAGACAGAGAAGATCTTGAAGAAATAATAGCTCTTAGCTGAAGCAAAGCCATTCCTATTCCTTCAGTTTAATTTTAATGTGGTAATTATTCGTTTAATTTTAAAGAGGTCAAAAATACCAAGATCATGGTCTCTTGAACACCCCTCTGTCACAGACCTGGTGGAGCCTGGTTGTTCACAAGGTTTTTAACAAAAACTCTACCAGGGCAGACAAAAATCAACAGGTTCATCCTGAATTCTTCACCAGGGAGGCCAATGACTTTGTAAAATCTAACCATATATGTATATACATGCAAAACTGTGTGACCCAGTGTTTAAGGTGGTTCTTTTGTATTGCATTGTGCATCCCTACTGCGCACGATTTTGGGCGTCATTAGCACGCGCACATGAGCGCGCGCGCGTACAAAACGTAAGTGATTTCCCTCGAACTAAGCTCGATAGCGAGATAAAAGCTCCTTTTCTCTTAAACGAGCACGGTGACCCACACTTTTTATTTTATAAATGCAATGAGAACAATATCCTCAATAACTGAGAAAAAAATTGGCAGAACTCTATGGCTATTTTTTTGGCAAATGAAATAAATGCTACAGATAGAGACGTAACGGCCCCAACAGAGCAAGTCCAAATTATGTTTCCTTTAAGGATAAAAATATTAATTAATAATGCAGGGTAATTGGGACGTAGATGAATAAACAATCAAAGAAAGTCGAACTCTGTGTGATATAACACGTCGCATTGGAAAATAATCGCACTTATTTGTTGCGCACAGAGATCACCAAAAGTCACCTTAATAACCGTATTTGTCAGCATTGTGGCGTGAAAACAAGCAGACCCAAGCACGGTGGCCCCCTCTTTTTATTGCGTTTTTAATATCTCCTTGTCTTATAACAACAACATACAAAGTTTCATCGGAAATCTATGGTGAGTTCTTTTACTCGGGAATCACCTTAAGCTGAGCTCGAAAGCGATATAAACTGATGCTTGTTTTCTCTTAAACGAGCACGGTGACACCCACTTTTTAATGCGTTAATTTAAACAAAGCTATCTACAATATATCTTGATTTGAAGAAAAGTTTAAAGTTCTACTAAAAACATTTTGATTTTAATGCTGTAAAGAACACGTCTTTAAGCAGTGGCTGGGTATGTGCACACGCAGAGAGTTCTTAAGTTTGCAGTATAATCGTAACTCATGTATAACTCATATGCAACTTCAGGGTCTATTTTGTTTAACTTATAAATTTATCCAATAAGTGCTTTTATTAGAATTTCTAGTGCCCCTTTCTGCTAAGTAAGGTTGAGCAATGACAACCTCTTTGGTCGCAAAGTTGCTATAAAGGCCATCTATGTTGAGCAAAAACGAGCACGGTGACCCCTATTTCTTGTTGCATTTTTAAATTTAAGGTGGTTCTAAACGGACACTACAGAATTTTTTTAAAATTTGCAAAAATTTGTATCGTATTATGCTTATCACAATTCAGTAATAAAAACATGGGGGTCACCGAGCTCATTTTTGAGTTATAAATTAAGGGTGTTTTTGGCAGGTCATATTGTTGCCATGATAACTCTTAAATTAAAAAGATGACCGCAACTTCTTACCAATGATTTGGCATTTGTAAAATACCGTTATTGTAGCATCACTTGTTAGACAGTGATAGTATTTATCCTTCAAAGTATAGCTGTTAGTAAAGTGCTGAAAACTGTTGCCAACCTCCGGGCTCAAGAGCGCTTCCCAAGCCCGCAATCCTTTTGTACAGCAGCACACCACATGTAATACCCGGTACTTTACAAATTTTTCATATAACGGAAACAAGAACGGAATTCCAAACTCTTAACTTTTTCTACCAGGGGAGCACGCCTCACCAAGGAGGTATAAAATTCACCAGGGAGTTTTTAAAAAACCACCAGGTGCCAGGGAGGGCAAAATAACCCACCAGGGGCTCGTTTCTCGAAAGACCCGGTAACTTAACGGGCCCGGAATCAGATTTTGATATCAAAGTCTCGAGAAAAATAGGGCTCGTTCTGAGCTCTGATAAAATCCATTTTGTTTCTCTAACTGATAACTTTATTGTACAATTTTTAAACCTTTTGAAACTCCCTCTAGAATGGAAAACAAAACAGCTTAACGGGCCCGGTAATTACCGGGAGCTTCGAGAAACGGGCCCCAGGTCGGGTTTCACCAGGTCTGTGACAGAGGGGTGTTCTTGATAGAAGCTTAAGAGATCCGAGTAAATGACTTAATTGCCAACGAGCCAGCCGAGCGAAGACGCTCGGCTGGCGAGGCGGCAGAGAATAGTGCCGCGCGAAGAATTAAAAAATGGCTTATGCAAAAAAGTAATTCTCGATCGGCCTTTGAAAGTGTAGGTGTAAGAACTGGTGTAAGATGTAAGATGTAACAATGGCTCAATTTAAGCCAATTGCAAGGACGGAACTACTCGAGCCATTAGCCAATCAGGAGGCGCGTTACATCTAGACTCGTGGAAGATGATTGTTTTCTTTGCTGTTGTGTTTATCCAACGTTAACTGTGAACAATTTCATAGTCTCAAAACATATCGAACTAGCGTGTTTCCTCTCTCACAGTTCAATCGGGGAGCCGTGCCCCATACAAAACTCTTCTTCTAGTTCGAATATTGAGGAAAACTGTTAGACAAGAGCAAATCCAAGACACAAAATCGACACGACTGAACCGAACCAGCGTGTTCATCCATCACAGAATTGACGAGCGTGTTCATGAATCGAAATAGTCAATAGTCTCTTGAAATAGTGTATTCCTTCTCCGTTTACCTATATCAAACTGAAAGTTCCATCGGGCAGCGTTTTTTTTGAGAGTGTGTTCACCAGTCGAACCACTAGAGCAAATCCAGTGTTTAAATCTAGCATATCGAACTGAAAGTTCAGTCGGCAGTGTTTCCGAACAGAACTGAACGAGTGTGTTTATCATCTCTTGGTCGAATCCAGTGTTCAAAACACAAATCGAACCTGCTTGCCACAGAATTAAACGAGCCTGTTCATCAATCAAACTAGCGTGTTCACTTTCACTTTCACTTTCACTTTGCTCATCATATTGAACTGAAAGTTCGACCGAGCAGCGATACATTGCAAAACTCTTGATATTCAGGGTACTCCTGGAATTCTCGGTATCCGACTGGATTGCGTGACGAACGTCGGTAAACGCGTTATATTGTTTGCAACAGAATAGAACCATCCCTCATGCTGTATTAATAAACCCCTTGCATTATAATGCACTCACGGAAATCCCTCCTCTTCGACAAAAACACTG
>CM042756.1:20173611-20182182 GCA_022496165.2 Catalaphyllia jardinei
TAATCTCTTTCAACCTGAAACAAGCACAACCCAAGGTGATTTTCATTTTCATTTTTTATTCGGTTGATGAAGGCTGAATGTGAAGTGAAATGTTATGTGGTAAAAAGGTGAATTTTGAATAGAGTGAATTCAGTCTGGTAGAGTGAATAAAGATTGACATTTTATGTCGTATTCAGCAGTAGTTCATAAAGTACAACTCTGTTGTTTCGTTAGCCATGATTAACGATGAAACTCTAATAACAAAGTGGTCCGCGCCGCCTTGTATAAACTTGTTATTGCATAAAATCGGAGAGGTACTTCGTTTCCAAGAAACAAGAAGTGAACATAGAACAGCTTCAATATCTCACCGTCGGCAACTGATCATGTATTTAACGTCGCAGTAAAATACTGATTATAAAACTCCGCATCGCTTTCCCAGTGTAGCTGTTATTGACTTGTATATGATATTTGTTACAGCCAAAATAGGTATTCATATTTCCTCAAAAAGCGTCATAGATAATCAAAATCTACTGTTGTACTTTTAATTTGAAGAAAGTGACTGCCTGGTATAACAGAAACGATGACAACGAAGTTATAAGAATTCACAAGCGATTCTATAACAACGGGCAAGCTGTTTTTATAAACTTTTGTCAATTTTCTCCGTGTCATTCTTGTGGCAATAATTTTATTTCCTGTAGAAAGGGTTTTATTTCCTATCGTATCAAGTTCATCTTGAGTGATAAAAGCAACTTTTTGCGGATATCGATCAGTAAAAACGTGCTTTCTTTTGTTTGTCAAATATCCGGATTATTATTGTTATTTAAAATATGGGTCCATTCTTGTCGTACACTGATTGATTAGATGTAGCTCAATTTTTAATTCAGAGTAATAAGTGAATGCATTTTAAAAATCATCTTTCGATAGCTGAGAATTAGCGAAATAAAAAGTTTTAGAGCAGTTCTTGCTTTTTTTCCGGAAAATTCTCGACAAAATTATAAAAATCTTGAGACCTTCACGAATCATACTAATTCGTTACAATAATCTACCCTGCAAGAAACTAAATTGTTTTGAAGACACAAGCTTTTGGCAAGGTAAATTCGCCATGAAATAAGCTTATTTTACTATTATTATTTCAACATGATTAACTTAAATAGGCTCGAAGATATGGCTTAGGTGGCGTTTTTTAAATCTGTAAAATAGTGAGTCATGATAACATACAAAAATACTAGACAACCAATCAGAATATCAAAACCTGAGAAGGCCTGACACACTTTAATTTTAGTTGAATAATCCTTTGTAAATAAGACTTTGCGGCCATTTTGCTAGCGTAGCGGCATCCGATAGCCGATATCCGAGCTGATACGTTCAATAGATGAACCTTCGATTTTTTCCACGCCTTACTAAAAGAAAAAATTGCCTAAATTGTATTTTCGTCGTAAACTGAATTTGTGAAGCTTTCTTCTGATATATATCTCGTTGGGGTTTTACTGAAACTGGCGCGGCGCTAGCGATTTTTTTCCCGAAGGAGACCCGTAAAGATGGGAAGTGGCCTTTAAAATTTAAATTATTGATACGAGTAAGCTATAGATCCCATGGCACCCAAACATACCGAAAACTGCCCCTTATGAGTCTTGCATGGGGTTATGAAACTTCGTAAGGGGTTTTGGATAGGCTTGTAAACGAAGGGTCTTTATCTATCGGGAGTTAGGAGACCTTTAGGCGGGATAATTAATAAACCGTTCATCGAAAATGAGAAATGAGCTGCAGCGGTGTTCATCGAGATACGTTTTTCGTGTACTGGTTATTGATTTAAAAACATCATAATATCGAATCTGGGTCGCTTTAAACAAGCGGAGGTTCTTATATCCGAGTGGCTTGTAATTGGAAGTATTGCCGTAAACCCTCGGACGCGGACCAGGGCGCTTATTTCACATTCAGGAGAAGATGTGGGGCGCTTAGTTATTTACTCTTTATTAAATCGTGGCCTGCATTATAATTTTCTAATACACCGTCTGCGCGTAAACAAGAACATAAGCAGCCGTTTATCGACATAAAAAGGTGATCCCAAAGCGGTCTGCACCGTTAGTACTTAACGTGTTCGACGTGTTCACTTAACGTGTTCACAGACCGAAACAATGTAAAAAATATAATACTGCGGGACGAAAACTATATATCCTTTGTTCTCTCATTCCTCGTACACAAAGTTGGGGGAGGGCAGGGGGCGCTTATTCGATCGAAGGGAGAAGGCGCTTATTTTAAATTTTGCCCGATAGGAGGGCCGCTTATTCGAAGAGGACCGGGGGGTTTATTCGAAGGAAAGGCTTTTTCGAAGGGAACGCTTTTTCGAAGAGGGCCCTTGTTCGAGGAGGACGCTAGATCGAGGATAGATGGTAGCAGGAGCCCATCCTGTCGGTATTTTGTTTACAGGTCATGCTGGGCCTACAACCAGGAGGGGAGAATGTTATAAGCGCGAACAAATTATTAGCTGCATTTTAAGGCATTATTTTACTGCGCAGTGTAGTTTTTGAATAGTATAGCAGCCAACCTTATTGTCTGTTTTGCCGACAAAAATTCCCTTCGTGATTTATGGACCCTCCTTACCGACTCAATCTTCTCTAAAAGGTGTATGTTGGAGGGGGGGGGGGGGGGAGGTCTGAATCTGGATCTCATTGCAACAATTGAAAGTTGTTTTACTCAAGATCAAGGGAAAAGGGGGAAAACTTTCCAACTTCGCTAAATAAATTGCTTCCACGATCTTCTTCTTGTTTTGTTCTTGAGAGAAAAAAAAAATTTAAAAGTCCCCGATCATCAATACTAACTTATAACTCTAGTAGGTCTGAAAAGGTTTTTTCTTTTTGTAACATTTTATAAGCAGTCATTTCCTTTTATGTAATTAAATCACAGAAAAAACAATTGATACCTTTTGTCTTTCTCAAAATCAAGTAGTTAGAAACTTATTCATTTTCAGGCTCGCACGCCTTGCAGAGAATGAGAGCGGACTGGGTACGACAGATCACGCCTTGGAAAATCTGAGCCCAGGGTAACCTCGGTCTGACCTGAAAGCCAATATGGCGAAAAAAGCGGTAAATTATATAAGCTAAATTCTCGGAAAATCGACGACGATCTTGCATATTTTCTCTAGAAAATTGAGGTAAGTTACAAAAACCTTTGAACTAAATTTTCTTTGATTTATTTTTCCTTGTGAACGACGAGATCATAAACAATTTGATCAGTGATCAATGAATGCTTCGATTTCTCTTACAGCCGTTTGTGACAACTGCAGTCAATTTTAATAATATTTAGACGCCATGAAGTGCCGTTTGAACCTCGAAGTTGTGGGCAAAGTATTGTGCATTATTTTACTGATCCTACAAGGAGCCATATTGGACTACTACCTTGTAGAACACCATGAGGTTCGATCTCTTGGCTTCATTGCCACCGATATCATTGTCCTCGCGATTTGGATTGGAGTGATGTTCATGGCCAAACAAAAATTCCTCTCAAAGTTGAGAAAGAGAAGACGAGCAAAGGATAAAATCGACGGCGAACATCGTCGTGTAGAGGTTGAATGTGAAGACGGAGCTGATGAAATCGCTTATGTCTTTATTGCCTGGCTGGCTTATGTCGCCATAACTTTGGTCCCAGAGGTGGCTGTGATTTTCAAACGGTTTGCAGATCAGCTGGGGGATGCTAAACTCTTCGGCCAGAACATTCTTAAGGTCGCCCTGTGTATCACGCCAATGCTGTTCCTGCTACTGCTGAATTCACACCACGATGGAAAACGTTACCCCAAACGCAGAATCTACATTGACAAACTGTCTGCAGGGGTCACACTAGATTTACTGGACAGTATAGACATCTTGGAAATCTTATTTATGGACGACGTAGAGCTCAATCTTCCTCTTGGACTAGAGAATGCCATAATTGCATTTGCGTGTCTTAATTTTTTCCTTCCCACCCTTGCTCTCCTCCAGTTGAGTGCCATCGTAAAAGGCCAAGTACGATCTGCTAACTTTCAATTTATGTACTCAGTATCATACATTTTTCTGGTCAATGTGCCATTAGGAGCAATCAGAATTATTCTGTGGACGCAATATAGCCAAGATGTGTCGGTGTTCATCGGCAAAAATATTATCGCATCAGCTATCTACATGTTTGATATCTACGCAACCTGTGGACCTGAACATCCTGAAAAGTGCCCAAAATGTGACAAGCATTTTGCACCAGATAGCATCGATGGACACAAAACCGAGTGTTCAAATCCTGTCCTTGAAGATGATGATGTTGGCATTCCAATGACCCCTTTGTCACATGTTCAGTACTCAGAATCAGTATAGGTATAGTCAAGGACTGTAAGTGATCCCAAGGTAGAAAGGGTTGGTGGTTGTTGGGGAGGGGGGAGGGGGGTGGGTAGGACTGTATATGACAGTGACAGTGATAGGGGTGGGAGAATCATATTTCTGTGCCAGTTATACTGTTCCATTTTAGATTTTCACAGGTGTCAGAATGTGCATGTTGTCAATTGGTATCATTGTACACTTTCAAAGGAAGCTGAAAACACATTAAAGGAGCTTAAAGGGGCACAGTCGTGCTATTTGAAGTTATTTTTACTGTCAACAAAATCACCATTAAATTGAAGGAAAACTGAAAATAATACCTTATGAAGATAGAAAAACACCAAAGAGATAATAATAAACCATGAAGGAACCAAAGTGTTTAAGGATGGAGACTGACACTGATTTACAAACATCGAAATTGAAAAACTTAAGCTATTCAACTGTGATTGTACTCCTGTAAAATGTCAGGAGTTGATAATGGGAATCAACAATTATTTGTTGTTGTTGTTGTTGTTGTTGCATTGTTAAAAAAACACCAAGATTCATTAGGTGCCTCCATAAGTGTAAAGATTGGCCTGATGTGCACCTGCATAATATTATGTTAAATATTGGTTCTGTGCAAGTGTGTTTTGGAGAATATTTTGACAAGCATCCCTGTCACTTTAATATAGGAGCTCCCTTGGGTTATGTAATATATATTTTGCTGGCTTTACATCTAACATGTGGAACGCAATAATGACTATTATTATTGCCAATATGCATGTAAGTGCAAATACAAGAGATGTTCAAAACATGAAGCACAAAGAGCAATTGGGTGCACAGGTGTGTTAAATTTGTTTTCTTCTCTTCAAGATGGCAGATAACTTGTGTGTCACTTTCTTTAAGGTTGGGGTACACCTGAACAGGAGTGAAATTGGAAGTAGTATTAAAAGGAAATTGGTAGGATTAAAATTTGTTGAAAACACTACCAGACAGTTGACCCCCCCAAAAGAGAGCCCCAGGTTGGTAGGGGACTGTTTGGTATCCATCTACTAATTCTTCACTTCAAATGTCAATTTTCCAAATCCATCAAACCTTCAACATTTCATATTTTCCCCAATTTAACCTATCCTTTGAGAAAAAAAAAATTGAAACCCAAAATGCCCAAAAATCACCCAAAAATTTACACAAAACTGCTAAACAGTAGTTATGGTTATACAGTTAAGCATAGAGATTTAGGGTTGCTTAAAATGTGACAGAGATATTGACAGAAAGGCTGTGCCGAGTGGCATCAAAACAGCCTTCATGTGTACCCTCATCTTAACATGGGTAAGCATGATATGAGTTAGCATAATTTGCATAATATGCAGTTCAAGAAAATATCATAGGTACTCCCCCAACAGAAGGGATTGGAATTTATTGGGGGGTGCGTGGGGCTCTCTAAGACCAATGTAACTGTATGAAGCTTGATTGGAATTTCCAGGGGCTTGGGAGGACGGGGTGGTCTCAGGAAAAACCCCTTCAGTGGGAACATAGGGATGTATATATTTTCTGGGCATACTATTTCTAATCTGACACAAAGCAAGTTCAAAATGCAAACACAAGCCAAGTGTAAGGAATTGATTTTTTTTTCTAGAGCTTGCATTTGTGCTTCTTCTCACATTATGTTTGTGCAACTTACATGTTCACTTGTGTTGGCATTGCTTGTTTGTCTCATGTTTTAGACAACATATTGTTTCTTGTGACCACTACTAAAGAGCTAGTTTTCGAAAAAAGGCAGCAAGAGGGCTAAGGGTTGCATTCAATTACTGATTAAAATAATGTAAGCATTCAGTATTGTGTATAATACATGTACCATAAACAATGCTGTTAGTGTAGCGACATAGCACTTGCATGCAGTTCATGTATGTATGTTCATGTATTCAGTTATACTCTCTAAGTACCTCTCAGTTGTATATTAATGAAAGTAGGTCCAATGTCAACCATTGACCATTGAATTAAATGCTGCAAGGTGGTGACCCTATGGTTGTTTAGTGTCACATCCAGGAATACTCATTTGTATCATGCCAAGGAAACATGATTCAAATTACTGTTGCCTTCTTAAAACTTGACATTGATTTTTAATAAATTCATGTAAATGGTTGCAGAAAATACAATATTATATACATATTTTTCTCATTGCTAGTTCTAATTAATTGACCAATAGGTTTCAATTTCTGAATATTTTAATATAAATTTGAAGCTGGCTGTTTGATTTATTTTGTTTATATCACAAACAGCAGGCAGAATCAGAGTTGTTGCAGTTATAAGTTGACAGTGACATTTATTTAGTAATTTATTATTTTTTAAATCTGCAGAGATGAAGTCAATATATAGATTACTTTTTTAATTTGAAATTTGTTTTTGTGTGCAAAATTTTAACTTCAATTGAATTTTTTGTTCCTCATACCTAATTTCCATGGTGGGGAAATTTCAAAAATGCTTCTCAAACTCATTAATAATTCATTAAGTTAGAACAAAAGAAATCACAAGCGTGAAGGAGGTTTGGATACGCGGTCTTAATTAGCATAGATTTTGACGATTTTACTTCTCCGTTTACTCCTTAGTTTTTGCTTCGATTGAGAAGATATATCAAACACTCGAGACAGCATTTCATCGGCTATCCAAACACCTCGAATTTCGTCAAAAATACTCCGCTGCGCGTCGTATTTTCAACTCTCTTCTCGGTGTTTGGATATCCCGATGAAACACTGTCTCTCGTGTTTGATATATTACTTGACTTGAGGTGGACCAGCTGGTCATTTTTCTGCCATGTTCTTGGGCAATATGCTTGACTCTCACACTGCCTTTCTCTGCCTAGGAGCATCAATGGGTATTGGCAACTCGTTAACTTCCTACAGAGATGCCAGGGCTCAAAGTTAACTTTTTAGTCCACTTGCATAGTTTTGCTAGTAAGATTTTTTCCCCTGGCAAACTGGTGAGATCACTAGCAAATTATTTCCAAATGTTTGGTAGACATGGATAATTCTAACTTGCAAACGTTTGCCAGTAGATAATTTTCTCATTCGCAGATTATCAAAGAATTCGCATTTGTGCGTGTTTGCGAGCATTAATTTCGAGCCCCCATACTCTTTAGGCTCACCGCTGCGCACATTCCCAGTGCATAGGAAAGAATGACTGTGAGATGAGCCTCTAAGGAGCATCAGTGCAGGAGGTTAATAACTGTTAGGGCAACCTGACAGAAAGGTAGGGGTGGTGTTGGGTAGGGATGACTGAGAACTTAACCATCCCATCCCATAATAGTAACAGGTATCTAACGTCATGCTAAAGAAACTGAGCATAAGCATCAGGACCAAGTTATATGAGAGTTGGTTAATGCTAACCAGGGATTAAAAGTTAACAAAAATATTTCTTTTCCTTGTATAAAAATGTTTTTTGCCGCTCATGTTTTGTGCAGTTTTAGATTAGTTCAAACTCAGCACTGGAGGTCAAACAATATAATTATTAGAAAACCTCACTGGAAAGTCAAACTTCTTGCTGACCCTAGGTTAGCTTAATGAGGCTTTGAACAACCCAGCCCAGAGCTAATGAACAATGGTGTGTTCTTCTCTGGTCCCGAGGATTGTAAAAGACTACTACTTTTATTTTTAATTAGAGTATTTTTTTAATTTTTTGTTAAGCCTAGCAAAGCCAGGCTGAGATATGATACACTATGATAATTAAATAATTATCAGTTGAGTAGAAATTTAGGGATTGTGGCAAGTTGCTCAGGTATGTCCAGGATTGAACAATAATGAGATTCAAATTCCTTATGATAAGCATCACAAAGTGTCCTCATTGGTAAAAAAGTCACCTAAACACACAATTCAATCAGATATAAAGTAGTATGAAAATTTTAAATAACCCTGTCAAATATGAAATACTATTTAAACAATAGTTCCATTCAATCCTGGACATAAGTGAAGTTGGTTGAGATAATATCTAATTTACAGACAAGATTGCATTGTAAGCCTGCAGGTTAAGTTACAATAGCTATAACTAGTTTCAAGACCCATATTAAAACATATATTTTTAAAAAATGTTTTAGCTTAATTTAGCATAGAATATAGTTTCAACATCTTTAAATAGTTTTCAATATATTTTTACTGTAATGCCATTTGTATTATTTAAATTGTAATTATTGTAAAGCGCTATTGGGCTAAAAGGAAATAGCGCTATATAAATAAAGCATTATTATTATTATTATTATTATTATTATTATTATTATTATTATTAT
>CM042756.1:20186769-20221437 GCA_022496165.2 Catalaphyllia jardinei
TCGATATCGCTAAAGTACAGGTATGTTTTGTGAAAATTCATTGCTCTTTCATTGAAGAGGGTGTCAAGGAGGTGCTGCCTTTTACGGTCAACGGTTGATTTATGTTTTCCTACGGATAACAGAAACTAAAAAATAAATTGCAATTGTTTTTAAAAGTTTAAACTTAAATTAAATTTATTAAAAAGTTAAAAAAATATATTTTGATTTGTGTGAACGGGAAAAAATGAAGGTATTATTTTAAGAATTGAAGACTAATGTAGCTTTTACGCTACAGTACGAAAACATATATATAAAAGCGGGCTTAGAAAGTCATTTAAAAACTTTTCTCGTTTCTGGCTAAAATGTTTCTGTGCCAATCGGCTAAATATTTGTTCCGTTTTACGGCTAAGGGCTACCCTCATTGCGATCCTCTTTTTATTACCATGATCTCAGAGGTCGGGAAGAACAATCGTACTGTTCAGCTTCAGAAAGCATCAGGGGTCGCGATATTTTCTTGATCTTGATCTTGTTTGGTATATCCCATTTTTGTTCATCAAAGATTTTGTTTGGTTAAGGTGGAGGGGGGTGGGGAAGGTTTTGATACGCCAACGTTAACATTGAGTCATTTTATGTACAGATAATTTTAAAATGTCATGGAAATACATGAGGTTAGACATGGGGTTAGAGGGAAGGTCGGAGATTTTTAGCAATAACTGCTTGTTCTTTTAAGAAGAAGGCATTTCCAACAAGTTTTGTTGTTACTATTATTGCATCTCTGATGTTGAATAAATTATTTTAATTATGAAGCTTGTGTGTATTAATTTTTGATTCTGTACTGATTTTTGTTGTACTTTCTTTGTTCTTATAGAACTGGTTCAAAAATCGTCGTGTAAGGTGGAGAAAAGAGCAGAAAAAGGGCTCTGTGGGCCCTTCAGGATTTCGTCCTATTCTTCCAGGGACGCATTTGATTGAGACGTCATGTAAGCAGTCCTTCAAGAGTACTGTTAGCTTCGATGGCTTCCCACAGCTCTATGCGCAGAAACAAGTACCGTTGCAGCCATTGTGTACACCTCAGTTCCGGGCCATTGCCCCGCCTGTGTCAGCATCGCAACAGATGACGAAATCGTATGCAGCCAGCTCCTATTTGACCCAACAACAGCAACACACCGCCACCTCATCATTACCTGCTCGCCGTTCGCTACCTCTGGTAAATCGCGTTGAACAGGATATCTATCAGCTCCCTGCTGTAGAGCCCGCGCGCCTCACTGATGAGTTCTCCTTCTCCTATTCTATCGCCAAAGAGCTACCACACATCTTTGGAGATCTTCAAGGGGACCAATTTCCAAGACGTCCGCCGACACCTTCCTTCAATGCACCAACTGACTGTGATCCGTTGTGGGACTTATTGATGCTCGCGTCAGACCAGACCAAAGGGAACCAGGCCTCTCCGAGAAACACAGACCTTGTCGATTGCGTCTCACCCAGTTACAGACGCGTTCAGCCAAGCAGTTTAAATTCCTGTTGTTTTGGAAATGGCGATTTGTTATCTTCGCCGCCATTAGAGGAACTTTCCTGCGGTTTCATTTCCAAAGGAAGAAGCTTTAGGTTTTGCAGGAAAAATTAATTTAAGGAACTGAACTTTTAGACTTTCACTTTTAATTTAATTTCAAATGCGAATAAGGATAAATAGATAAATGTTTTTATGTGTTCTCGCTTTTCTGTAATTTTTGTAGGCTTTGTGAAAAAACTTGTTTTCGTTATCAAGCTGAGTTAAGCAAGACAAGCGTAGTTTATATTAATAAAATAGTACTATTTAGTACTATTTAAATTAGTACTATTGAATAAAAATTGTAAATTTAAACTCGATTTGAGTCCAGTTGCATTGGCCTGTAATCTGTTCTAACACTAATTTACTATCAACATGGTTTTACATGGAATAATTAATTAGCCGACCACTTGTAGCCACTCATTGGAGTATTTCAAAAACATTTTTTGACTTGCAAATTACTCAGTTGCAAGCTGTTATTATGAACTTTGTACATTATTTTCTAAAAGGTGTCCCCTGACTTTTCGGCAGCTTTATCGACAGCTGATTTACTTTTTACACTCCCTTTCAAGTGTTATGTCCATAGCCGACATCTTTCGACTTGCACTACATGTTATGCAAACGGCTAAATAACCATTTTACTGTGAAACTTGGAACTTTTCTGGTTGTTAGCGGAACAAAAGACAAATGTATGGAAATCAATGACCTCAGATGAATGAGGAAGATTGTGGATTTTAATTTGCATGTTTCCCGATTAACCGGATACTTCAAACGATTAGTGTAGTGAATCGGCTTTCGGTAGAATTGAGTCGCTACCGATCAGTCATTCTTAATATTGGAAATATGTAAAGATTCAAACTATTAGATCTATCTGTCACAGAATGACTTCTCAATTCTCCTTGACTTAGTTTGATGTCAAATAAATCCATCTTTCATGACTAAAAGTCGTTTCATGGCTAAAAGTTGTGTTGTAAATTTTTGACGTATGCCTGTTTAGATGGCATGTCGAGAGATGGCGTGTGCAAAGATAGCAGGTTCCACGCAACACTGAAAATCGTAGTAAAATATACGACTTACCGTTGATTTTATCGTTTCAACCTGCGTTTGCAAGTTGTACATTTCGAGTAGGAGTCCCTCTTTCGCTGAGAGTCCATCGTAGGTGACGCGAAAGAAAACCCCGAGAAAAAAAATTGCTACGCAAAATCCTGGGGATGAGAAGCGCGCCCAGGATTTCACGAGGCCATTTTTTCCTCGCGGTTTATTTACGGTCTCGGTCAACGGACTAAGTGAAAGAGGGACTTCCTCGTATTCTGGTAAAGTTAACGAGATTTGTTCAAAAACTCTGCCTTACTCGATCTATTTTCGCATTTAACTATTTTCAGTTTGAATATTCTCGCATATATTTTGGGGATAGCGACTACGTCTGTCCGAGTTATGGAGTTTTAGATAATTTTCGCAGGCTTCATACTCTTATTTTGATTTATTGTGTAGTGTTAGTGGCTCCGACACAAAAATTCCACCAGCAGCGAAGTTGTAGTGAAAACACCCCTCTGTTCAATTCTCGCCGCACCAACTGCATCTTTGCCTTGACTGTAACTGGAATACTTAATATTGTCAACTAGTAGGAACAAAAGTTGTTATTTGTTTTGGAAAAACTATTGACGAGAATTAAAACCAATTACCTAGCTGTAGAGATTGTAGAGATAAGTGTTTGAATGGAAAGAGACTGGTGCGAGGTCGATAACAACCAGGCCTTCCATGCGTGATGCGCCTTAGGAGACTGGGTTTAACGTTTACAGCACTTTGGACCACATGTGATTGTTTGGTCTGAATTTTGTTATTTTTGTAGTTTCGTTTTATCGTTGCTTTGATTAGTCCCGAGGAAGTTCATTTTTTGCCCATAAGCGTGATATTTACGTCACGCAGAGACAGAGAGGTTCGTTGTCTTAACAGATCTATTTATGCAGTATATCTACACACTCCATCTGGTTGTATCGTAATGGCGGGAGTTTCGATCTTATCTATTCTTCTCCGTGTTGTGGAAAATGAAAGGAGGGTTTAGTTATTAGCCATGGCTGCATTGGATAGCATATCTGAGCTTAACGCCCTTCTGGATAACTGGAGAAAGGAAGATCAAGAAAATTCTTCGCCAGTTAACACGCTACAAAGGTTTGTGTTAGATAGGCCAGACCCACGTGAGTTAAATTTTATTTAGTTATTCATATAAAAATAAACAAACTACCTGTTTCCAATTGGCTCTCTGTATTCCTTCTTATTAACTAATTGGAACGATGTACACAGCTTTCTACCAAGAATGCTGGTAAACTGGCCCACCGTAATTACAGAATTATAATCGATTATTTCATGATTTTTTATGAATTATTTCTGCACGGCTGTGATAACTGGTGTACTTGTGTATCACTGACTTTTGGACCTAGAGGGACTTACCTGATTCAAATCTTGTTATAATATTGATATCAATTTGCAAGTGATAATTATATATATATTCAGACTTTGCTTTGAGCAATTATACTCCTTACATTTTATTTCATGTACTCATCAGATTACAGTTGAACTTCTCTTTACATGTATATACTCCTCCAAAACGTTGACAACTCTATATCAAACAAAAGAACTCTTTGTTTTACCAGCCAATAGTTCTCTGGCTGGCATGTTAATAATAATCTTTGCTATATTATGAACACTTTACTCTATATTATGAACAATTTATAATGGTAATAGGAATGAGTGGAGTCCAATTCAGTCTTTATAATCATACAAGTGATTAACAAAATTGGATGACCGCGAAGTGGGAGTCCGATTTGTTAATCGCAAGTATGATTACAGACTGAATTGGAGGACACGATGTCCTGTTACCAATTAATCAAAACTATGAAGAAATTCGAGAAATGAACAAAGCATCGATTGAGCGCTGAACGATTTTAAAACGTTGTTTTGAATTCTGAAAAACCCAGCAGTTTTCTCAACAAAGTGCACTGCAACAGCATGCGCAGAATGGCGCATACTGTACAGTTACAAGCATGACATGTGCAACTGTCCAATTAATGCTCAAATCAGGCTGCTGATAGCCAATCACTTTGAGAATTTTGTTATAGTGTAACTCTTACTATATTATGAACAGTTTACTTGGTCGCAGAGAAACCAGAACTCATATAAATAATCTCCACCTGTGTTATACATGTACACACCTCCATAATGTGTGGGTTCAGGAAATATTGATACCATCAGCAAGGATGGTCATTGTAAATTCTGAGTGAAAAAGTTTTTAAAAGGAAGTATGAGGCTAAACTTGAAATTCCACTGGGATGTTGGGGGGAGGGGGGGGAGGGGCAGTGCCAGGGGGGCAGTGTTGGGAGGGCTATAAACAAAATAGCCATCCTTGGTGAAGATATTTTCTGGAATGATCTAATACAGGGACTCAGCTCTGGTCCTGTGGGGTCCTTGTTAAAGAGATTTGAATGTATTTCTGATCTGTACTGCATTGAGATCCTGTTAAAGGACTGTTATTAATCATTGTTGGAATTAAAAAAAAAAATGTTTCTGGATGTGGCTGGTTTTTATTATGCTAGAATTACTCGCCAGAGGTACCATCGTTATGTGGTAAGATGTTGCACCCAGGATTAGGCGTTTGGGCTCAGGCCTTGGCTGGAGTCACTGCACTGTGTTCATGGCCATCTTTGCCAAACATTTTTCATGGTGTAATGAATATCTTTATTAACCAAGCTTGCTCAAGATTTTACTGGAAAAATACTAGCTCTTGGTCATTTTTGTATGGACATTGCTGTGCTTGGTTTTAACTGTCAAAACCTCAGGCTGATACATGTTCTTCCAGAATGGCTCATACACTTGGTGATATATCTATGATGTTTGAGTTATAAACCCCAGTTGTGATCTCTTCAATCAGGATAGCAGAGTTGGTTGAGCGGGAGAATGAGGCTTACCATAAACTAGACCCAGATCCTTTTGATGACAGGCATCCAGGTATGTGATTGATATATTAACAATTATTAGAACTGGTGCGTGTTGAATTCTGACAAGTAAATCTATATTTTGAAAAGCTGTTTGTGGGTTCCAAGAAAGTGTGGTGACTTTGTAATATATATTTTTGACAGTATTAGGTTTTTTTTTAAATTAAAGGTCATCTTTTGTTTCATAATTAAATTTTGTTATGACTGTGTATGAATTCTATATTAATAAATAAATAAATAAATAAATAAATATGTTCTTCACTTCACTTTAAGCCAAGACTGCACTGTAAAATATTCAAAACTTTGCAGTCAGAGTAGTGTCTTTGTTCATAGTCATATTTGAACTTTGCTCAGACCAAGTTTGAATACAAAATTACAGTTGAATCCTCACTACGTATATTGCACTCTAAAGGGAAACAAAAAATAAAACAGTGCAAGATGTGAGGGTTAGAAGTCCCTCACATGCAGAAATTGACTTGAAAAGTAAGACAAATTGATTGGAGTTTGAGATATATGTAGCCCTGGTGATTTTGAGATTCAAATTCAAGATACATGTAAAAAGGTTCTTTTGTTTGTAACATTTCACAGGGTTTTGTTCAGAATGGCACATGGGGCAAGTTGTTGAGTTGTGAGCAGGGCTATTTTGCATGCCTGGTTTGACCATGTCCTGTGGCAGATCTAGAGGCGGGGGGTTTGGGGGTTCGTTGAAACCCCTCAATTAAAACAGCTGACGCCAAAAACTTGAAAAAATATTAAAGGAACACAGTTATTCTAAAAATTGTTAAATGATCATAACCAAGTGACCATCATTTTCAAAATACAAGATAAATTTAAAACATGCTGGCTTTGCCTCAGAATGGTGGGAATTGCATTTCCGAGGACTTGTCATTTCCAAAATTGCTGGGGGAGGGTGCTATCAAACTCCCTCTTATTAAAACTTGCATCTGTGCCAGATGTCTGAAAACCAGTGGACCTCCTGCTGAAAATGGTAATGAAACACCTGCAGTTCATATATTTTAATAGTGTGATGGTGCTTTTTAGGTCGAGCAGACCCAGACTGTGCCTTGGGTCATCTCCTCAAGACGTTATTCAGGAATGATGAATTCATGGACAAGCTTGTGAACTCGTACATTATGAGCACAGTGGAAGAGTTTGATCTTAACTGCATTGCTGCAAGGGTTCTGTTGAATGCCATGCCCGGCCTTGAGAGTGCCGCAGTGTTCCAAGATATGGCAAGTTTAGGAGAAGTGGTAACATTGCATCACTTCTTTCATTCTCTTAGTTTAAATGCCGAAGATCCTTAACTGGTCTGTTCAAACAGACTGGATACATTGCTTTCTCCAGTCAGCATATATATACATGTATATATAGTCATTTTGAAACCAATCGCCATATTCATGTTGGGAGAATCAGCCTGTAGTACGGTGTTGACAATACAGACCAAGCACAGTGAGAGACTGTACCAGTACTGACAGTAATTTGCAAAGATGAGAGATTTAAATATATTCTCCCTGTTTGATTCCAAGGAGTCGGCAGGAATTGATTTATAACACAATTGAAATCATAGAGAAAATGCCCCCTTACGGTACACTGAGAGAATACTCTTAGACAATGTCTTTTGTGCTAGATCAATTAGTGCTACATTCTTCATCAAATGACAGAGGTTTTGATCTTCACCTTATGTGTTGAGGTACAAATTTATGCAAATTATATAAAAAGGAAACATTAGTGATATTAAGAGTCATTTTGAATGTTAAAATTGTTTGATTTTGCCAGGAAGCTATGCTCACCCGACTGTGCAAGTGGGCTAGAGAAGCTGTTGAGCCCCTCAGATCTTATGCTACAGGTAAGGATCTGTTTCATTATCTCCAGCAGACAGTGTTATACAAACTCTGTGAGTTAAATTAACTTTAGCCCTGCGAGCAGGCTCACATTTGGGAGCACACGCGCGAGCAGCAAAGAGCGAATTCAAAAGCGAAGCGATCCTTCAGGGAGGAGTCTGGTGATGAGGTGCAAAGAAAGTGAGCCTTCCCTGATCTCTGTAAATTTTTTCATTTCTGTTTCGCCTGAGCAAAGTGAAATGCCATTGGTCAAAAAGCGGGAAAGGTGACAAAACTGGCAATCTATTATGTTTGACGAAAAGTGATTAGATCCCTAGGAGTCGGTGATTTACCGCGGGTTCAATAGTAAGCATGGCAGGCCATCTGGTAAGGTGCGGAAAAAAATTATGCAGAAATTTTCGGCAAAAGTATGTGGACGAAAGTGACGATTATGCGGAAAAGATGCCAGATTATGCGGAAATTTCTCAAATTAATAAAACTGTCCCCTTGGCTTTTTTCATTGTATAAAATATACTTTAATGTCTTTCCGAGAATTTTAGTCCTCTATGATATGTTTGACCTTTTGCTGCCATTCATGGACAGGTATTTCCTCGTTCAACGCAGTTTTTCCATAGATTTTGTTGTTGAGTTTCTCTAAAGCTTAGTAAACAGGCATTAAATCAGACGAGGAAACTGGACACCGAAACTAGAACCCAGTCCCACCAAAAAATGTATGGAATGCCTGGAGGTTTGATTAAAATTGTTTACGAACGAAAAGGTGTGTTTTCGTCGCTGTTTTGGGTGAATAACTTCTTTAAAATGATCAATCTCTTTGCTACATGTACTTTTGCGTCTGGGGATGGTAAGCAGTTGCTTTCTTGCTTATATGTAGCAATTTTCTAGTTTTATGTGGAAAAATGCCCCAAGGATGCTGATTCTCTGTGTTGAATTTTAAAACAACAAACAGAAAGGCGACAAAAATCTCTGACTGAAGGAGTAAGAGGTTTTCTTCCACGCTCGGTTTTTTTCCTTTGGCGTAACCGACATCACACCAGTATGTTGTTGTGAAGATTGAAGAAGCGATAATTTTTTTTACACTGGGCTGTCAACAAACTGTCCCCTTTGCTGTCAAACTTTGTGTTAGTGGTGAAATTTAATTGGATTGTCTCATTCCCCGGTTTGGGGGTGGAAGTGAAAAAATTAGAGATCTGAGCAGGCTCACAATTCTTGCACTCCCTGAAGGATCGCTTCGCTTGCAGGAATTCGCTCTTTGCTGCTCGCGCAAGTGCTCCCAAATGTGAGCCTGCTCACAGGTTAAATTAACACAATATTTTCTAGTCTTTTTTCAAATGCAGAGAAAATGGCTTTCAAATCAAATCAAATTTTAACAAGTACTAACTATAATTTAAAGCTAGATAAAGACCAAAGATGTCCAGGCACAGTAATGATAAACAGATTGTATTTAAACAAGATCAGTAATGATCCATAATAATAATATGTTAATGATTAACAAAATAATAGGAAGGTACCATGGCCTCATGGTTAGTGCCCTTACAGTACCTACAGATTGCACTGCCTAAATTGAGCCTTGGGTGGGGACATTTTATTGTGTTGCTGTGCAAGACACTTTTCTCTCACAGTGCCTCTCTCTCCGCCCAGGTGTACAGTAGTAGCAAATTTAACGCTGGGAATTAAGCCCTGCAATGAGGGGTAGTCACTTTACAATTGTCTAGTACGTGTACATACATGTAAACTGGAGATAACTGCCAGCCTGATAGGCCATGCGGCTGGTATGAAGACTTTACCTTTCTACAATATGACAAACTTGTAAAGATTGGTCAGATTTAATTTCAAGATCTATGTGCAATCTGTGACAAAATGTCAAGGATGGGGTGTGATGTAGCAGTAATGATTGGGGTTGTTGCTAATGCTGGCTGCCAGCAAAATTCACCAGCTGAGAAAGAGGTGATTCTGACTGGATTTTGGCGAGTTGGTCACTTGGTAAAGGACAATGAATGGTTTTTAGGTTATGCTTGTACAATCATTCAATATCAGAGCCATATCAAACTGTCTGCTTGTAAATGAAAAGTTTGGAATAGATTTGTGACTACCTTAAAGTTTAGTATTGGTGCCACTATAATGAATTATTTAGCTAGTAAGACTTTAACAACATTTGTTTTAATAGCTTTCTTTGTATTGCCTTTATAAACCAAACGATGTTTTTAAAGTTCATGTTGTTTAATCAGACATGTTTCGGATGAAACATCATCCATCGTCAGTAGTACAGAATAAATTGAAGTTGTGCAATAAATAGTGTAATATAGTGAGACATTAATGTGAATAATTAAGGATGAAGGCGAGAACAGAATAAAAACACACATAACACTATTTAAGCTAAGAAAAGAGACTAATTAGTATGAAAGGGATAAATTAAGATGTTTGACTTGGGAATTTAATGACGGCTGCTCCCAAAGGATGTGCATGGCTTCTTTGATTTTCAATTGGAAACTTGTTGGAGCAGAATCGAGGATTTTAAAACAATCTTCTGAACAAAGGGAGCGACAATTTTCAGAGCCTCTCAGGTGCTTAAAGATGTGCAAATTTTTGTCGGAGGCAAGATGTTCACGAATGCGAGTGGCAAAGTGTATGCATTCATACATATCTATAGCACTATAATTTTATTTTGTCAAACACTTTAATCATGAGCCCCTGGCTCAGGGGGTTGGGAGACCACCCCCTGTGTAATCTTGACATTAAATAAATTAATATATCTTATCTTATCTTATCTTATGAGTAAAATAACTGGAATAAAATCTTGTTTTGAGCACATGTTTAGCATGTTCTCTTTCAATTTACGGCCACCATCTTGTAAACAGGAAGCTTGGAAGCCCTGCATTGAAGATGTTATGAAAGAATGGGGACAAAATTTTGTTCCTGGTCTCTCATGAAAAATGGTGACTGAAAAATCTTAAAACCTTAGTTGGGAGACTATTTTCTTAGGTACAACCCTGAGTGGCAATATTTACAATGATTTTGATTAACAGGTCTTTTAGCATTTGCAATGGAAAGCCAGGATATTGCTGCTGTATTCCGAGAAGAAAATTCTACCTTGGTAAGTTCCTTTTTAACACCTTGTTAATACTTCAGAAATTCCAGAGGCCCCCCTTAGGTGGGGACAGATTTTTACTCCTGGTTCTATAAGAGACAGAGATGGAAGCTGTAGTAATAGACAGTGACAGTACTTCTAATCATATCCATGTGCTCTTGAAGACATTATGCAAAGAACATGTTACAAACTTTTATTGCAAATCATGGGCAGCTGACCATTTCTCATTTATTCAACGCCTGCTAAGTCTACATTACATTACTTCTTCTACTAGACCTGTTGTTTATTTCTCTGATGTCGTGCTCAAAATGCCAACACTTACTTGTGTACTAGGTACCTTGTATGCTGCGTCGCTTGCATGTCTTAAAGGACTTGCCAGACCTGACACAGCCCGCAGTAACAGACCTTTCTAGCAGGGTTATCCTTAAGGCAAAGTTTAGCAAGAACAGGGCAGACAGTGGTAGCAGCTCAAATTACAAGGTCAAGAAAACTGGCTTGGCTGAGCCAGGACTGTCAAGTACCACACAGCAAACCAGTGAAATATCCAGTTTGTGTAATGGTGAAGCATCAGATGATCCCAGCAGCTACAGCGGGAAGGGTCAGTTTGTGTGGTCATTTGCAAGTTCAGTTGGTAATAGTTAAGAGCGATCATCATTAACACGTTGATGGGCTTTAATCCCAACGTCAGATGGACTGTACAGTGTACATTTGTACATTTCCTCAGAAGAGGGTGCATTCCTAGAAATGCCAGCCAAAAATTCATTGGAAAAATAAACTGTTAGTACAATGACCAAATGTCTTGACTACTTCCCTACTACCCTGTTTCCTTAAAATATCCTTAAACCAGTGCGCATGCATTATATTCATAGATAAAAATAGTTTTATTATAGTTTATTATTTTAACACTGGTCAAATATCAGTTGACATTTAGCACATAAGCATGATACAAAATAACAAGATGTCATTTTTGATAAAATTTTTCTTTTGTCCCTTTAATTAGACTTAAATAATTATTTTGCTGGTGAATTATCAAAACATCTTTGGTTTCTTCCGTTGTGTTTGGCAATCTTCGGAAAATGTTTGGAAATGTTCAGAAAATGTTTGCGAACAGTCATTCCTCTGGCTTCCGAAACAATTTTGTAAAATCTTCAGAAAGCGGTCGGGAATCTTTGGAAAATTGTCAAAAAAGTTGTTTTTAGTATTACTAAACAAAATAATTCATGGGTTCTTGTAGATATGGAATTTCTCTTCTCATGCCCAACTTGATATCGCTCGCAGTTCACTCAATGATATCTACACACATCCATGTATTATTCTTTATGTACCGGTAAATTTATTGGGATACTTTTACAAAACTTTCCATCAGATGAGTGACCTAAAGAAATGCACTGGTCAACATACCCAATTTTTGCTCATCCAAAAGATAATTGAATGGCTTGGTGCAAGACGGTCGTAAGTGACTTTTTCGGGTAAAAGTTTTTTTCCTTCAAAAGTGCCTGAATTTTTGCATGTGCTTTTCAATTAAGTAGTAAAAGATTCCCATGTAATATTTTTGGGTGGTTTGCACTTTGCTTCTGAGAAAAACGAAGTCAAAATATCGAAGCGTGCACAAAGAATGCAACAAAGTGGAAAAAGTAGAGCATTTTAGCCAAAAAAAGATACAGGAGAATGTTTTTCTGCTTTATTGAAAAGCACATGCAAAAATTCAGGCACTTTTGAAGGAAAAAGGAAGGAAAAAATTTTAACCGAAAAAGTCACTTGCGACCGTCTTGCACCAAGCCATTCAATTATTGAAACTTGTCACAGTAAGCAGAGAGTGCAAATGTCCATCCGACCCTGCAAATACCTATGCTGGGTGCATCCAGTCATTATGGCAATTGTTCTAAACAGTACTTTGCATTGTACATGTAGGTAAGAGTTTGCTGCCAACACGATCCTTGCCACTGGTAAAGCCAAACAAGATTGCTCGCTCCTCAAGCAATGCAATGTGTGTTCCTAAGGGAGGGTACCATGTGATTCCTATGTCATTTTCTCTCTCCCCCCTGACACTTGGCATGCAGCAGAGGGTTATCTTGCAATATCTGACTCCACTGGGAGAATACCAGGAGGTACGGTAATTGCATCATCATTAATGTCGTGATTGTATTTTGTCAGAAAGTCACTTCAAATTTAGCCAAGGGAAAAATCTTCGCTTTATACTGGAGTTCCAGGTTGTGTCACATCACACAAAAGCTTAGAAATTCAAGCATGGTCTATCACAAAACAGTGAATCTACTTGGAGCGAAAATATTTGTTTTCAGCTGCTCTTATACATCATGAAAGTAAAATCTTAGGAGGATCAATAGTTTTGTAGTTTGAATTTTAGTGACATCACTTGAAAACCCCTGGCCAAATGATAGTAATTTAAGCTGAATAATCAAATGAGTCGGGTGTAAACATTGCAGGTCGCAAAATACAATAAACTGTTGTCAGAAGGTTAGACACGAATCTGGTGAATTGAAAATACACAAATGTGTAGATTTTGCTGAAAAAAGTTTTGATTCTTCACCATTTAAGCAGAAGTGAGGGCAATTAGCAGATTAAGAGTGTGTAACTACCAGATCAGAAAGGTAATTTGGTGCACATTACATGCACCTTACACACATTGTCCATGCACCGTCCACTGATACTATTAAGCAGACTACATGCATTTTATGCCTGTGTAGGTGCTGCAATCTCTTTGACTGGTACTATAATAAAATATAAATTTATATTAGTATTAACTTTAATCATTAAGGAATACATGTACAAAAATGTAAAAACAAAATTGGAAAAGTGTATTCTGTTTTGAAGGAAAACCTTGAGAAGTCACTGCATTCCCTCCCCAGACATTAACAGACCATTTCTTTTTTGTTGTTTGCATTTAGTTGTTACCAACTGTGTTTGAATCAAAAGCTCTGGATCTTGTAATGCACTACATCACATTCAAGGGCCAAGTTGATGTGCAACTTGTCTTTGAAGCTCTTAAGGTAAGTCAGAATACACAACTGGGGTGTGTGCTGTGCAGATCTTGCCTTTAATTGCTAATGATAATAGGACTTTAGTGAGGTTCAGTTCAGTCTGTAATGATACACTGAGTGATTAACAAAATTGTAGGACCACAAAGCAGGAGTCCACTTGATTTGCCTAGTGACAGGTGTGATAACAGATAGAATTGGACTAGCCAATTTCCTGTTAGCAATTCATCTCTACTGTAACAAAATTTTAAAGAAATCTCATAGCCATGGGTAAAGCAGAGCCGACCTATAAAAGTTTCCTGGTGTCACAGGCAACTAGTAAGTTTTATCTTTGGTGTACTGGAAAAATAAGTCAATTTTTGGGCAACTGATTTAAAAGGAGAATCAGATGTCACCCCAAAGGGATAATTTAAGGACACCTCTCTATCAGTGACAACAACAATACTAACAGTTTTTCTTCATCTACAGTATTAGCTATAGTGCCACTATTTTGTTTACCAATGCAAAAACTGATGAGTCTATTATTCAGTTTAATTCAACTCTTGTTTGCTATTAGGCAAAAATAACTAAATTTAAATAATATTAAGAATATTTGTTCCCTTCCAGGGCATTCTGAACAGATGTTTTGTTCTTATTTTAAGTATTTAGCATCCCTTCTTTGCCACAAGAAATTTGCTACAGAATTTGTCACCCATAATGGTGTTCAGAGGTTACTTGAAGTGCCACGCCCATCAGTTGCCGCAACAGGATGTTCCATGTGTTTGTATTATTTGGCTTATAATGAGGATGCTATGGAGAGGGTAATGCTGTACTTTCTGTCTTTCTGTAACATATCTACTATACATTCTGAAAGGTCCTCTGACCTGTTCATGATTATGTAACTTTTGATTCTGATGTTTCGTCATTTTATCTCTGAACGCTTTCTAGCAAGCAGCCAGTTTACCAAATGAATATAAAACTGCGTTTTCTCACTTCTCCTTATTAGTGCATGTTCAAGTATTTGCCCTATTGCTAAGACTCCATTCTTGCCCTTTGGACTAATGAATTGAAAGGCTCAGGGGAAAAAGGAAATGTACAACTGTATTTTTGGTCAAAAGCGAACTTTGTTGAAAACGCTTCAAGTTACGCGTGCAGTTTTGTTTAGGTGTGTTAAACAATGTCCAGAATTATTTTTTTCCGTGAAAGTCTGCTTCCTTTTTGTATACAAAACCTTGCGCGTCAGTGCGCAACCGCACTAAGATGTTGATTTCCCTTAACATACAGCTGTACAGCAAACTGTTGATTTCACATTAAAAACAGTTAAAGTGTTTATTTCATGGTAACGCGCGACCTTAAGGATGTCGATTTTACTCAGAAAACAACCAAATGTTGCTTTCACGCAATGTGTAAGCTAGAAATGTTGATTACACGTTAAAAACAGTTTAAATGTTGATTCACGTTAATGCGCAACCGCAACGATGTTGATTTCACTTTGAGTACAGCAAAATGTTGATTTCATGCAATGCATTAAGTGCAAAAATTCAATTATATGTGTTCGAAATTTCAGACACATTTTGCTTCTTTAAAATGTGTTGATGACGTACGGGTTTATCAAGGTTTTATGATGCCTCTGAACCACCAGGCAGGCTACAAGGTACATTTAAAACAAGATCTATACGCTATTTTCCTTTGACTTAAAAGAAAGACAGCGAAAACGCTGGGATTTGATTTTGACTTCGAACAAAATAAATAGTTTTTCAGTTTGCTGTTCAACCAATAAACTTCGTAAAGATGCCGCTAGGAAAAACGAGTGGTTTTCTTGCATACGTAATATTTCGAAAACGAAGCAAACTTCAGCAAAAAATATACAGGACTTTGTTTAAGACAACTAAACAAAGCCTTATGCGAAATCTGGAGCGTTTTCGACAACGTTCACTTTTGATCCAAAAATACCAAACGCCCTTTTTCCACCAAACTATTGTTACTTTTTCAATAACAATAGGGGATTGGGAGAAGTTTACCACCAATCACATTTGTTCACATATCAGTATTGTTCACATAACATTAATTTCAGTTTTATTTAAACGTGTACGTTGCTTTTTATGCGAAGGCATGTAACGCGCGCGCTCTAACATACACATACCTATCTCAAAGCTGTGACTCACGCGCGCGCACGTTTCGTGCAAGCGCACGTTCACCGTTAGGTTTTTTGTATGGCGTATGCCAACTTGCCACAATGGGCTTTTTTACACAGATGAAGGGCTCTGCCCGAAACGTTTGTACATTTTGTAATGTTCATTGAGACTTCAAGGAGTTTTTATTACCTTATCAGTAATGTAGCTGCTGTAATAGAATTGACTGCACTAGTTTGTTTCGTTTTGGACTTGCTGAAGATGGTGAGTGGTTATTTCAACCTCATAATATTAAATCAATACCATGTTTTTAGGTGTCTCTTTTGCCACACCCTGTGTTAAGTGACATGGTGAAGTATGCGCTGTGGTTGCTGGAATGCTCTCATGACTCAGGAAGGTGTCATGCCACTCTGTTCTTCTCACTTACGTGTTCATTTCGAGCGGTGCTGGAGCTTTTTGACAGTAATGATGGCCTGCGAAAACTGGTTAACCAGGTGATTTATGATATGCATTGTATAGTACAATCTTTTAATTTATAGTTAAGAAATAGAAAACATGTACCGTGTTTGTATCGAGTTATACAAACACGAGTGGAAGTTTGGGAGAACGAGAAATGCTGTGGGAACACGACCGCAGGCGAGTGTTTCCACAGCTTTTTCGAGTTCTCCTAAACTTTCACGAGTGTTTGTATAACTCGATACAAACACGGAGTACATGTTTTCTATATCTTTTAGAAAACACCACGACGAGAAAAAGGAAAACAACTTGTTAACTTTGATCATCAAAATGTAAATTCTCTTTGCTCGTGCCATCACTACGTTAACAGCGCGCGCTAGTTCTGTGTCTCCATCGAGTTATACAAATAGGATTTTTAACCAATCAGCGCGCGTGCTTCTTTAGGACTGTGTTCTAATAGTGATTAACATTCGTCTACTAACTCATCTCCAGGTTTTGGAAGAGTACATGTCTTTGATATGAAAATTTTCAACATCAATAACTTTCCGAGTTACATGATGTATCATTATTTAACAAATTACTCAATGTAAAATGTAAATCTTATCTATAATAGTCATGCACTTTGTTATACAAGCACTAAGCTTAGCTAGTTCACAGGCATGCCACTGAAACAAAGGAAACAAATATTTCAAATAAACATAACATAGTTGAAAATCCCAACTAGAGGCACACCAGTTTGCTATTTACAAGCTTGGACTTGGAGCTCCCGAGAAACAAATCCCGCTAGTGGCAGGGTGGAGGCCTTGAACCCGGGACCTCCGGATTACAGCACCAGCGTCCTAAACCACTCGGCCACACTGCCTCCCCAGTAAACACATAACCCTACTCATAACGCCTAAAGAATTGCGTGACTACAGCTCATTTTGCTGAGAAAAAATGTGGTGTCATTGTTGTTTTGTCGTCAAGAATTTGTTGAATAATAAAAGTTAAGTCACTTTGTTTTTATGCAGATTTTACCTTTACTTAAATTACAAAACTAAGTAAAGATTAGACTGCAACTCTTCGTTTTTGAATTGCGGTTTTTCTGTAAGATTTTTTTTTATTACATACCTTCATGTAGCTAAGTACACTTGCCATCCTTCGCCCTGATGAAGCTGAACTACTGAGTGACGATGAAGTGTTTGGCAGCCGACAGACAGCAAAACACACTTGTATGGCTCTGCGACGATATTTTGATGCGCATCTCCACATCAAAGCAGATGCACTGAGGAGATCTATTGCAAGAAACCAGGGGGGTACGCCACCTGTTCCTGTTCCTGCCTATAAGGTTAGTATATAATGAATTCATAGAAGATCATTTTCGTTTTTAATAAACTTAACTTTTATTGCTGAAAATGGAAGCTTTAGTTTGTTTACTTTGTATATTATATAAAACATATATTTTAAGAATGTAGTAATTGTAGTGCTAAATTATTTCTATTGCTGCCCGCCTTGAGTTGTGATTTTTTCGGCGAATATAACGAACGAACAAACAAATGAACAACCCATAGATAAACGAACAGACAAACTAACGAGGTACCCAACGAACGAGCGAATGAACGAACGAACAAAAGGACGAGTGTAAGAACGCACGCACTTACGCACGCACGCACGCACGCACAAACGAGCGAACGAACGAAATAACGAACATCGAACGAACGAAGGACGAGTGCATGAATGCACGCACGCACGAACGAACGAACGAAATAACGAACGTCAAACGAACATTGACCTACTCTCCGAAATCATAGTACAGTGCATCTGAAAACTACTGTGTGAGATATGTATGAAATAATTCATATTTGTACTGCGGTTGTAGATGAAAGTGAAGAGTGATCGTCGCAGTAAATATTCCAATTTAAGCAATTGGAGAGAAGTAGCCTGAAAAAAAATCAGGGCTTCAACGGGATTCGAACCCATGTCCTCCGCGATACCGGTGCGATGCTCTACCAACTGAGCTATGAAGTCCTGATTTTTTTTGAGGCTTCTTCTCTCCAATTGCTTAAATTGGAATATTTACTGCGATGATCACTCTTCACTTTGAAAACTACTGTGAAAGAAATACCGGTTTTCAAGGAACAGCCTACAGTTATTTTGTCAGCTGTGTCACAATGTGTTCAGTTCGCTACTGTAACCCTGTACAAAGCTCTCAAATTTTTAAATTAATGTAGCAATGTAATACTTTTAATAGTGTGCGTCATTAGCTTCCGCTATCAGAAATAAGACCAAGGAAAACATCTTTGAATAATCGTAATCGACACTGAGAGACAACATCAACAACAAAAAAAAAAACAACTACAGCAAGAACTGCAACGAACATCGATGCAAACAAAAGATATAAGTCTCCATTTTAAAGAAGAAAAAGGAAAACTTTTCATCTAGTGTTGACCTATGCTTACTGGCAAAAGGACGAAGTTGCCTAGTTCCTGTACGGCTTTCTCCCAGTCCTTCGCTGTCAACTGATTTCGGTGACGTATACCAGACCACGTGACACAAAATGAATGACCGAGGCGAAATATTGAGGACTAGGAACTGGGCATAGGACGAACGAGAAATGATGAAAAAGAAGAGGGTAGAAATGGCAAAACCAAAAAAACTCGAGATCAAGGAAATCATGATTATGGGATATAGGCTGAGGTCTAAAACAATGAGCCCACAGGTACCTAACCTTGATATCCTGAGGACAGCAAGAGCACAGCCCTGGACGATGTGAAACTACTGGTCATTCACAAGCCCTTATTATCTAAAGCTTTAACCTTTATTATCTAAACCTTTGTTTAGGCTGCGTCGCTGTCTCACAGTAATGTGATGGATAATTGTCAGCTGATGTTAGAGTATGCCCCACTTCCTCTGCGCTGGGAGCCTGTTGAGGTATTGTCAAACCAATCATGGATGTGAATTAAATTGTAAGATTATGTTGCGGGGTTTGTATGGGTCATGGAGAACCTGCAAAGTTTATAATTTCATTAGTCATGAAACTGAAGTGTGGGTCATGGAAAGTCACGGAAAAGCAATATACTCTCAGAATAAAAAGGCAAAAAGATCAGCAGTTTAAAAAATAACAGATGAGTCAGAAAAATGGTTTTAGTAATAAAAATAATAATAGATTGTTTTGACAACACTTTGAGAACATAGGTCATGGAAGGCTCAGAAAGGTCATGGTAAGTCATGAAATTTTTAAAGCTCAAAAGAGTACGAACCTTTATTTGATGCCTGCTGGTCAGGGAGGGATTTTTTTCAGATTTATATGTACTGTACGAGGCTTAAAGTAACTTCAGCATTTCAAGTCTAGGATGAAAACTGTCTTCGGAAGTTATTTTTTCTGTTATCTCGGCCTTTTATATTTTTTTCTACACAACACAATATTTTGTTATTTAGGGGTGAGATTTTGTATAAATCTGCATGTAGAATTGCAAACTCCCTCCTCCCTCCTCGTGGTCCCACTGACATGCTTTACGCCTGGGGTTAAGGTTTCATCGAGATCCACTTATAACCGTGTGACTGTTTTTGTACTCTGTGTAGATGATGACCAAACTGCAAGGATTTACATTGCTGCTTCAGTTAATTTCCCTGTCATCTGACTGGGGAGTTGCAAGCAACAGGTACTACAGTGACACATTTTTTCCCAATTTTTTCTCGCCCTTAACAATAACTGACAAGCGCTTGAAGCTTTGATAATTTGAAAGACCGCCCAATTTCTGGTCGTCCGTTGAAAGTTTTGCCTTCTAAGGAGACTTCTGCGCTGTTTGGCGGACAAGTAAAACGTTTACCGTATGCTGTTAAGTCGTTATTAGCGCGCTAGAAATAAGAACCATTGACAACAGCTTGCTTGGAAAGCTAACGTTTCTAGTGTTAGATCTTTTCTGGACCCGTTTTGCCCTGGATAAGGCCAATGCTTCCTTCAGATACGTCGTGGTGGCTATTATTTGTCTCAAGCTTTGTCCTCTGTCTGTCTGTCTCTGCCTTTCTGTCTTTGTCTGTCTGTCTGTTGATTGGTTGGTATTCCGGTCTGCCCGTCTGTCTGTCTATCTGTAATTCCATCAGTCTGTCTGTCTGTCTCATGATCCTTCTGTCTTTCCGTCTGACTGCCTGTTTGCCCATTTATCTGGTCGTCCGTTTGGTTGTCTGTACGTTCCGCCTTCGTTCACTCCCAAAAGCATCGGCGTGCAGTTGTCCAGTTACTATTTCTTAGAAGTCGAATTGCTCTCCCTCACACTAAAAGGCTTTCGCGGTACTTGTATGTAGTTCTTTGGCAGTGTTGTCTACCCCTTACAATTGTAGTTTATATGCTGTGTTTTGTGTTTTGATTTCACATTGTACACGTTGTAACATGATTTTTCTTGAGTTGGATCTCGGAAATATATATATTTTTTCTTCTCACATAAGAACGGATGCTATGCGTTTAGCAGCAGACGTGACCCGCCTAGCGTTAGAGATGTTGTTTGTTCTGACAGTGGTACCCAAAGCTCAGCTGGCGCTGTGTGAGGAAGTTCAACTTCCCTCAGGAGAGCAACAGAAGGGAATGAGGTATTCCTTAAATTGATTTTAATCTTAGATTCAGTATCTAAGCACTTCAATTTATCCAAGAAGACAAGGTTTGTCTAATGGACTGTTCAATTGGCACCGGAAAACCAAAATTCATTCAGTCGTCGTCCACACTATGCCGAAAGAATTTTGAAAACACAACATTATTTCTCCGGTTAGGCCTACCGTTCACACTAATCCGTCACGAAAACGAAGCTTTTCAAAAACGCTCTTCAGACCTGGGGAATTTGAAAACACAGCTTTATTTCTACGGTTAGGCATACCGTCCACACTAATCCGTCACGAAAACGAAGCTTTTCATAAAACGCTCTTCAAACCTGAGGAATTTGAAAACACAGCTTTATTTCTACGGTTAGGTCTACCGTCCACACTAATCCGTCACGAAAACGAAGTATTTTGTATACGCTCTTCAAACAGGAGGATTTCGAAAACGCCTGCTTTTTGTTTTGGTGTGGATGGAAAACATTTTGAAAACGGAGCTTTTCGAAAATGCGGTGTCACGATAGTAATGTAATTTCCCTGAAGGAGTTTCCCGCGCACATAAATCCAAAATGACCGGTGGTTGTTGCAGTTTTAAATTTCTCCAGCGTAGTGTGGACGGAAAACATTTGATGCGTTTTCAGAGTGAAAACTCATTTTTCAAATTTCTTCGGCGAATTTTTGACGGGCTCTAAATTTTACCCTGTGATTGTAAGTATTATATGTACGGAATCTTCGATGTGGACTTTCGTCTGTGTTGCTTTGGCGTCTTTTATGAGGGTATACAATGGCATTGTACGGTTCACTATAAGGGTCTCTACCAGGTTCAAGGTAGTCATCGTGAAATGGGTATTGTCTTGATGTAATGCTAAGTTATGCAAAACAAAGTTGGTACTGGAGAAAGAAAATCGGTAAAGAATTTTTTTATTTATTTAAGCTCGGAATCGAAATTCATTACTGACTGACATTTCTCCCAGGCTTCTTCTCCGCTGTGCTGAAGGAGGACTTCTCAGCGACTCTGAAGTTCAGAAAGCGGCCCTTCATGTCATTTGTAACTGTGTTTGTGGACCGCTATTGAGGGTAAGTCTTTATCAGTCCTTCGGCGCTCCAAGCTGCGACCATTTTAGTCGCCATGGCGAGTGGAAAAAAAATTTTGGCGACCAAAATTCTGGTGGAAGTCGCCAATTGGCGACCAACAGATTAAAAGAGAAACTTACTTGAAAAATTATCAATAATAGGACGAATTTAATCAATAGTACAAGTGGCGGCATCACCAGTCTTTCGCTTTACCTCTCTCGTCGTTCAGAAACTCGACAGAGTCAAGTGATGCCCTTCGTGTACTATGTCATGAAGTGTCTTCCTTTTTTGGCAACGTGTAATATGTCATGAAGTGTCCTCCCCTTCACATTTTCTTTTTTTTTGGCGGCTATATTTTTTTTATGGGGACCATTTTACAATTGAAGGTCGCCAAAAGGCGACTTTTTGAAAACATGAGCTTGGAGCGCTGTCCCTTGACATTGCTTTCGCAGCTGCATCGTGATAGTGCCTCTTCTAACACAAGCACACTCAAAAAGGAAAATGCTCGGTTTTGCTTGTGTTTATAGTTATACAAGTCGTCATTTTGAAACTGCGCAGAGAACTGGAGCGATTGTCGGCTACATGAAGGATCGCGGTTTGATTGGTCATTTAGCCAAGTTTGATGTTTTCAGGGTGAACGGAGACCAAGATCAGAAACTCTGACTTACAACTTTGTATCAGTTTTGTGACAAAAACGGAAGAGTTCATATGGATTTGGTTGACGCTGTCTCAAAATAATAGAGGGCTGTACGGACTATGAACCATGTTTCAAGGCTCGTAACTTATTTTTTCTTCAGCGTTAAAGCATCCTCAAACTTAATCAAATGACCAATCTCAACGTAGTGGAAGCTCTCCCCAGGTCCGTGCACAATTTTGTACGGGCGCACTTAACAAATTTTAAGTACGCTTATAAACAACAATTAAAAATGAAATAGTCAAAATCAGTGATATTATATTACTCTGCTTATGCCTGATATGCTGAAAATAAAATTTTAACTCTTGGTTTTGTGTTGAACTGTTATTTGTTACTTGACCTTTTTGTGGGTGGCTCGGTGGCCTCATCTTTACTGCGCTCGTCTCTGTATCGAGCAATCCTGTTCGAGCCCTGGTGGGGACGTGGTGTTGTGTTCTTGGGCAAGACGCTTTACTCTCACGGTGGCTCTGTCCATCTAGGTGTATAAATGGGTACTTGTGGAGTTGATGCTGGGTGTAGTCGCTTCATGGTACAGAAACGGAGATGGGCGACGGCCTGACGTGCTACTCTGCTCAGACTTTTCTATTAACGTTAATACATCTTTTTGCAGGTAAGCGGAAATGTAGCGAAATTCCAGGGGAAATCCCGGCCGGCCTTCAAGAGCTTTGATGACATCCTGGCTAAGATGTGGAGTTCTGTTCGAGCAAGTAACGGTATCAAGGCTTTACTGTCACTGTTGATGGTGAAAACTCCACTGGTCGATGCCGACTGTATTCGTTCGTTGGCTTGTAAGGCGTTATGTGGGCTGTCAAGGAGCGACAAAATTAGACAAGTGATTGGAAAGCTGCAGCTTTTTAACAGCGGGCAGTTACAAAGTGAGTGATACAACATGCGGTATTATTATTTCTATCAAAACGGTCATAAACTTTATTAATATTTAACCAGCGTTTTATAAGATTATTTTAACATTTAGCTGACTGTTAACCATCTGTACAACTTAGTGGAGAGATGAATTGTAAGAGTGAAGTGTTTTGCCCAAATAAACAACAAAATTATTCCCAACAAACCCTGAAAAAGGAATTTAAATTCTTAGCTTTTTCATTTTTGTTATGTGTAGTCTTAATGCGGGAACCAGTCATTGAAGATAACGCCTCTGACCATGCACTGTTCTGTAAATATGCGGCTGAACTGCTAGAGAGAGTCACGGGTAAATCACTTGCGACTTCCACTGCTGTGCCGTCCCTGTCCAGAATAACTAAGGTATGGTACTTATCTGACTATCGTTACTGAATCAAACGGCTGTATATTGTGAAGAGTCATAGCGTAGAAATATGTGCAAATATTCAGTCTAGTTTTCACCAGGGAAAACTTTATGATAACCAGCACTGACCTGATCGAAGTTCAGTATCGTTCAATAGGTTTCATTTGAAAAGTCACACACTATGGTTTTGCTCACAGACTTAAAAAGTTAGAACCACCCTATACAGCCCAGTAAACAAAACCACATGAGAGTATTGCTCAATAGCTTTCATTTGAATAGTCACAAACGAGAGTTTCGTTGACAAGCTCAAAAGTTATAGCCACCTTGTACAACTATCAGTTTAACAAACAGTGCCACATGAAAGTACTGCTCAATAGCTTTCATTTGAATGGTCGCACACTAGGGCTTCATCCACAGACTTAAAAGTTAGAACCACCTTGTACAGCATTATAAACAGTACCACATAAAAACGCTGCTCAAGAAAGATAGCTGAAGTACAAGCAAACGCAAACTTAAGAAAGAAGTCTGTTTCCTAAGGCAGATGAGGCACTAGCATAATGTTCTTCTGAAAATTAAACCATTTTATTATTTTCGAAAGGCCGATGTTGTGGCCCAGACACACATTTCGTATCCTGCAAAGGAACTGCTACAGCTTGTCCACAGTCATCTCACTGCTCAAGGTTTGTTCTCTACGATTTTGTACGTCCAACGTCTTTTGAGAGGCATAGATGTTGCAAGAGTCTTCTCAAACTTATCAATAATTCATGAAGTTTAAACTAAGTAAGGAAGTCGTGACCCTGACAGTGTTTCAATATCTGATCTTAGCTAGCGTCGATTTTTACGATTTTAGTTCTCCGTTTTCTCCTTAGTTTTAGTTTCGATTGAGAAGATATATTAAACACTCGAGACAGTGTTTCACCATATTTGCTAACACCTCAAAGCTTGTCAAAAATATTTTGCTAGACGTAGTAGTTTCTACTGTCTGCTCCGTGTTTGGAAATATGATGAAACATCGTGCTTCAGTGATATAATACTTGTTTCAAGTCTGGTTCCTTTTATCCAGGTCTTCATGAGACAGCGGATGTTTTACGAAGGGAAGCAAACTTACCTGATCCCAGACCCGAAGCAAATCCCATGTCTACACCTACAAACAGAAAGGTGTCTGCTGTGTAGTTTTTCTTATTGTTGTTCTGTTGTTCTTTTCTGCTTCTGCATGTTTTGAACAAGACTGGTTTTGTCAAGAGGTGCTATGACAAAATGGTTAATGCATTGAACTTCAAGAAGACAGCAATTTTGTTCATTTTGTTTTTGAAAGTCCTTTGGAATGGACGTTCTCGTCAAAATGTGTGGATGACTTAATTTACAACATACAGGAATCGCTGTTTTCTTTAGCTAAGCACATTTCAGCAGAAATGGTCAATAAATAAGATCTTCCTTGGAAAAAAATAAATGGATTTTATCAGTAACAATCGTATTAAACGAAGACATTAAAATGCTATGAACTATCGCATCCATTGCTGTTTACATAGGTTCGTTTTAATCACACCTCAAGCCTGTCTACAGTGTCCTTGGGAGCCAGCACGCCTGGGACTCCATCGTTAACACGCTACAGGTTTAACGACCCTGGAACTCCCGTAGAAAAGGTAAATATTGTATGTTGAAATCTTTTAAAATCACAATGGAAGGAGGGGAACCCACGTCTATGCGGTTCAAGAATCAAAGATGTCGTGTCTTGAAATAGTTAGCCTAACCTCTTCAAGTCAGGTTCTTCGTTCACGAGTTGCCTTTTGCCTCGCGTGTGTCAAAACGAAAATTCATTTTAATATGATTTTGTACAAGGACTCGTTTTGAAACAGAGGCACAAGGTAAGTCGGAAATGGCCTGTTGACTTCAGTGTTTGCCATTGGTAACCATTGTTGATTTAATCTTAACTCTGATATTTCTTTAGCTGAAACCGAACGGTCGTTACTTCGAGGAAAACTCGGATGAAACACATTTGTCCTAGACTTCGAGTATTCCGCCTTTCTCTTAGTCCGTCGTGCGCGCGTGAGGCGAAAGAAAACCGCGAGAAAAAAAATGGCCGCGGGAACACGCGGCCATTTTTTTTCTTCGCGGTGTATTTACGGTCTCGCTCAACGGACGTAGCGAAAGGGAGACTACTGGTGGTTTACATGTTGACCTCTGGACGAAAATTCCCAACTGAAATTTCGGAAAATTCTTTGAATATGATAAGCAACATTTTTGCATCACTTCGATCGGCACACTGCTTCAACATTTTATATTCCGGGCTCTGTAGTGCATAACATTCCTCTATGTTATATCAAGTTGTTTCTTTTCTGTAAACAGTGTAAAAAAAAAAAAAAAACAACTTGAACTTGAAACTTGGTTGTCACACGCATCTGGAGTGCCCAGCTGTTCGAGTCGAAAGCTCTGCTACTTTGGAAGAGCTTTGGCAGAGCTGCAAACAAATTTAAAACTGTCGTATTTCTTACTTGCTTAACCTAGATATGTTTTCTGCTGTTTTGGGCCCTTTTCTGTACCTTTGTCTACTTCCTCTGAGGTCAAAGTAAAGTGAATAGTGATTTCATTTCATTTCCGGTGTTCGTAACCCAGTCGTTTGACCTCTTCATAACGGTTATATGGTTTTCATCCCAACCCGACGCCAATCCTTCTTTTTAATTTTTCTTGAAACCTTTCTACAACCGTTCGTTAATTCTGAGTCAGGTTGGCCGTATTCGAGTGGTGCAATTGCTTTTATTTGTTTATTTATTTGCTTTTTTAGCGGCTTCTTCCTGATATACCTCGAACTACGCGCCCGCCATCACCCCCTACTCTGGACTTGATCGTGACGCGGTATCTTCGTGAGCAGCATGCTCAGTGTAACAATCCAGTGTCCGCTGGCCCGCCTTTCTCCTTACTGCGGTGAGTTGTGAATGACTTATCAGTCAGATAAACTTTTACTACAGATGCAAGCACAAGAAGCAAATGTTTCCGTTGATTCAAATGTATTTTTTTGCGTGAGTTTCTTGGCGTTTGTTGGATTCCTTTGCCTGCGCGTTTACTTGTGTTGCTCGTAAAATACCTCAGTGAAAGGAGAAAATGTTTCTCTAAGAAAATAGTTTGTTGTGCTCTGTTTCTATCTCTCATTACTTTGTTTTACTTGTTTTATTTCAACCGTAGACACTAGCTCAGTAAAATATTGGTGAGGATTAATGTTTACACCATTCATTTGAAGTATTATCGACCTAAAAACCTGAGTAAGGGATGCAGGGATGGAGGGATGGTGCAGAGGTTAAAGCGCTTCCCACCCACGAATGTGGCCTGGGTTCGATTCTGGCTCGATGCCATGTGTGGGTCGAGTTTGTGGTTTGTTCTCGCCTTGCTTCGAGCAAGCCTGTAGCTTTCCAGACGCGGTCTGTGATTGGAGAACGAAACAATAGATGATACAACAGAAACAATGCCCCTAGCCCGGATAAGAAAGGAAGCTACAGGTCATACGGACGAATGAAAATAGAGGTCGGGAAAAGCTACAGGATTACTGCTTGGGTCTTTCTCTGGGTTCTCTGGTTTTCCTTCCTCCACAAATTCGACGAAGATAGAGGACAGGTCTGCATGAAAACAACAGCTCAGGCTGATGTGGCTTCTCGGAATATTGCAATTTGTGTTTTTATTTTATGTATTTCAAGTGTAGCGTAGAATTGATTAGGCTTCTCTGTAATCGCTTCGTGCCTAATCTTTCCTATAGACCTCACAAATGTCCTGAGCCAAAGTACAGATATTACGCTCCATCTAACATGACAACACGGTTAAAGCGAAGAGAGGTAAAGAGACTTTGTTCGTCTATTTTTACTACAGCATTGTACTACTTTTCTTAATTTTTCTTAATCCTTCTTCTTTTCTTCTTTTTCTTTTACAATAAATTCAAATGACCAGGCTGCGCTAAGCACAGTTTCTCTCAGTAAGGCAAAATATAGAAATTGTATCCTGATCTTGCAACTCGTCGAAGCTTAGTCCTTGTTTTTCATTCCTGACAAACGGTTTTAATGTTATTGTTGACAGCAATCCTAAATATTGGCTTCAGTCTGCCATACTTCCCATTTACTACCCTCCAAAGCTCGATCGCGCGCTTTCTCTCTCACTTGCTCTCTGTTACGCGTGTTTGTTTTAAGATCTCTTTTTCCTTCATGTTTTTGCTTTCTTGTGTTAACCATTGCAATCGTTTAATTTTGGTCGTTCAGTATACTCAGGTAAAAACCTGTTTGATATTTGACAATTATTCTTTGAAATCGAGGTGAATTGTGGCATAATATTTACCGAGCCGCGAAGCGTCGAGGTTGATATTCTGCCACTATTTACCGATATTGAGAAGAATAAGTGTTTTAGTATGTACACAGGAAGTGAACTCAACGACATTTTCAGAAGGAAACCATTAAAAATCGATTTAATTGACCTCTCAATTCAAGTTTTTGTTTGGCTTACGCGTTATTCACTCGGTAGGGGGTGAATAATGCTCATTAGTATCACCCAACTAGTGGACTAATGCAAATCCTGCATTTTGATTGGCTACGGTACTAGGGGACTAATAGTGATAGTCATCGAGTAGCGAAATTCGCGGGTTTCTCTTTCGTTTTTTTCCCAAAACAAATATTTCTTTTACTTGCATTTGCTAACTTTATTATTACCTTTTCTGTCCGACTAGTTGGGTGATACTAAAACAATTAGACCCCTCGCCCTCGAGGGCTACGGGTCAATAGCCCATTCGGCTTCGCCTCATGGGCTATTGACCCGTAGCCTTTTCGGGCTACCGGTGTTTAATTAGCGAGAGATAGCCAACCAATCAGGTTGCTTAAGACACCAAGATCACTGAGTGTGTATATACTAAATATATATATATATATTGACTCGTAGGTTATTCCTCGGCATGGGGGCTATTATGGTGCAAGGCTCAATCGACGGTTTCTGTACGGCAGGTAAACGTGCTCCATACTGCTCTCTTTTTCAGTTTTGATCTGCTGACTTTGGAAAAGACCCCAGAATACTCTAAACATAACGAACAAAAATGATGCAATAGAAGGGTTGAGAGAAAATGTTTCTACCGTTTCATATAATCCTTTCACATCCTGCCCAGTTTTGACCGTTTACATTACTTTTTACCTTTCAGCTATATCTTTTGCTCTCTTCAGCAATTGTAATTCACGAAGTAGATCTTTCATAAATCCTTTTTTTAATTTGTTCCGTAGATTTAAACCTCTCAGAGCTATTCGAGACACTGAGGAAAACAGCCTTTTTACTTGTGCTTCATTTTCGGTGAGTAGTCTTATTTTAAGCGTCGACGGAACATTGTTCACTTAAAACGCGTCCGTCGTACAGGTTAACAGTATAATTTAGACGGATTGGCTAACTTGTGCACATCCTTATGGCCACCCAACTCAGGTCATGTTATGATCCATTTGTGAGGGTACAGTTGTTCTGTTGTTGGTTTCGTACGAAGACTCGTTATGACAGAAGCAACCAGGCAACTTGCAAATTGTTTATAGCACAATTGTAACCTCCCGAATGAGTCACCTCGTGATCTGAATTGGATAGCAACAAGGATTTTAAAACGTTAGCCAAATTTGTCTGATATTTCCATAAGTGGTGCTGCTAAGCAACCGTATTTAACCTAATGACCTCGCGCCGACGTGATGCCTTCCGAATTCCTTCCCGTAACCTTTGGTGATTCTCGTGGCGTTTAGGGCCGCTTCTGTAACTTACTACGGGTCGAAGGTGACCGCGGTTTTAGAAATGATTTTGGCAAAATAAAGACGTAATTTGTTGAAAGCAGCCATCGATAAATCATTAGTTAAATAGTTTATGCATTGTGATTTATTGTTGTTGTTATTATTCCAGCCCGATGGCAAGTCAGTTTTACTTGGCACGCAAATAGGGGAACTGAAGGAGTACAACTTAATCACAGGACAGGTACCTTCATGCATAAGTTAATGTCTTAAGCCCAATTCACAATAGCGACTGACGATATAAGGACATAAGAACGACGTTATATTATGTTATGTTTGCAGTGTGAATATCCTGACATAATGAAACAAGTTTTTCACCGTTTGGCCACCCAACTTAAGTCAACTCAAGTTGAGTGACGTCCATTAAACTATGATTAGTCAATGAAATACAGGATATGAGTGCCTTGAAATGGCTTTTTTTAGAGACTTGCGTGTGCTTATGAGGAAACTTGCCTGTCCGTTTGGCCACCCAAGTCTTCACGCAAGTTCAACTTGCCGCTCCTTGCGACTACTTGCGAGTCCGTTTGGCCAGGGCTTAAGGGAAAAAAAAATCCTCTTTTCCCCATGCCTTTATGTCGATGTTCACACTAGCAGGCCTTACTCATCCTGATTAGTGAGATCACATTGTTGTCAATCTTACACCACTTCGTTAACATTTGACCTGGTTTTGTTTGCTCGTAGGAAGAAGCGACCTACCTCTGTACCGCAGACAGGGCCATTTCCATGTGCCAGTGTTCAAAGGTTAGAGAATCTTTAACAAAGTAATGATTGCTTCGTGGGAATATCATTTGAATTCCTGTTCCCTTCTGATTTTGTAGCAAAGACTCGAGGGAAATGACACCAAATACCTTGGAACTACTTTAAATTAGCGAAACAATGGATTTTTTATTTGCAGTGAGGCCTATGTCCCAGTACAAAAACGTCGATTGTTCACAGTCCTCTTTGTTCTCGTATTTTTATTCCATCGTTGAACGCGCGGATAGCATCGTGAGAAAAGAGTGTAAAAAAAATAATGAAAGAAATAATGGCTTAGTTTGAAAGAGTAGTGTTAGAAGAGCGCCAGAAACTCTTAAATTGGCTAATATTGGGGAAGATAAACATGAATTGCTGCCTCATTTTTCCCTCCGAAAAGAGGGCTTCAAGTTACTTTGGACATTAGTAACGCATTTGTTTCTCCTTAACTCAACACGCACTTTGTTGTTTCCACATAGCGTGTGTAAGTACACTTTAACTTTTCGATAAGCAACGTTCAAATGGAGGGTAAGTGCCAATTGTCAGCAATGTGGGTAAATTGCAAATAAAGGGATAACCATAACAGCCTCCCATTGGTCACCCCTCCCTGGCAACACCTGGCACACTGAACTCTCAGTGATGGATAAGTTACCAGAATATAGGCCCTTCTAGGAACCAAGAGGCGGATGAGTGAGGGCAAACTAAAGGCAAAAGCGGCAAAGCTACTCAAAGTAAAACCACAAAGGCAAATCGGCAAGGCGATCACCTGCTGGCCGACAGCAAATCTCTTGGTTAACTATGGTTAATGATAATCTCATAAATAATTTAAAAGGCTCCACCATAGCTCCGTTTGTTAAGTAACGTCTTGCTCAACTTTCCAGGACCGTGAACTGTTGTTAACCTCCTCGTCATCTGCCTTACCCCCATGCGCTCTTTGGACGTTTGGAGACGTCTTTGAAATGAAGTAAGTCTCACACCTTTAGGTTGATCAAAAACTAGTTGAGGTTTTTTTCACGTATTAATTTATCTTAAGCACTTCCGGTCACTTTCCCTCTTTATCCCACAAAATTTCCACGGTCAACCCCCGCCACTCGAGCCATCTCGGTACTGAGTTCAATCATTCTGCCCCTACAAACGTTCTTTTCCCGAGTTTTGCTGCTTAGGCAACAGCCTTTCTCGTCCAAAAATCTGCCCCCAGAGAGACCAACGACAACTATCGCGATAAAAACACAAGTCTTCATGTTTCGCTACGAACTCGTAAATTCAACAAGAAAATTCACTATTGTTGCAGAGATCGTTTCTTTGTTGTAAAGATATATAAAAGAAACGCCCCTGTAGAGCTGTGTTTAAGGTAAAAACCTTAGCTGTTTTGTTTTCGCCTTATCCTGGCGAAATGAAACACATGCCGCGAAATTTAAATCTGCCACCATTTTGGCGCTTGCTTGTTTCTATGGAAATGGCACAATCCATTCCCACACGCGCGCGCGCAGCTTAAGCATGCGCACTCATTTGACCGCTGTGGGGCCTAGGAAAACTCGAGCTTGGAAATCACATGATTATGGTGATGTCGCCATCTTCGAAAAGCTCCCTTTTTAAGAAGGTTTTTCGTCGGCACTAAAACGCAAATCCGGCGTTTTCGAATTTCTTCGGTTTGAAGATCTTTTTCGAAAAGCTCTGGGCCGGGTTGTTCAAAGCCCGGTTAAGTTAACCCAGGGTTTGCGAGAATTTTGATTTCAGTTTTGTATCTTTTTGGTTAGGTAATCTGTTTATATTGTTTGCCCTTCAGTTTTGAGCTGTAGTAATCTCAAACTACACGTAGCATTAGAGGTGAAAAACATGTTTAAACAAGAAAAAAGAATGCATCAGTTAACGTTTAATCCTGGGTTAACGTTAACCGGCTTTCGAACAACCCGGCCCTGTTTTCTTAGTGTGGACGGTAGTCCTAACCGTAGGCATGAAGTTATCCTGTGTAGCTTGGATGGGGCCTTAGTTGCTAGGCTCGTAATCAGTCGGTAATGTTTCTTTTTTGATTTTCTCGTATAGACATTCCTTTAGTGAGGACACTTGGGTAAAATTTAGTAACTTATCAGAGGACAGAATCATTGGAACACACGACTCAACTGCTCATGTAAGTATTGTATAGTTAAGGTCGGCACACAGTAGGAGATATGTTGTGGGGAGGGGAATCGGGACAAGGCCTTTCGTGTGTACCCATAGGAAGCATTTTGCACGGACAGAACGCAAGCTGGTATATACGAAGCGGATTGAGGAATAACAATATGTTGTAACGGAGACAGTTTGCAAGACGCGGCATTGAAAATTGAGTCAGTTTGTCCTTGTTTCGTGACGTTCGAATTCACTGATACCAGCTGAATTTTATGCAACAAGTTCTTGACGAACGAAGCTCACTAAAAATTTGTGACAGATGTTTAGGAAGTCTTGATCGGCCCAAGGAGTTGGTTAGTTTTGCCCCATGACACTTCCAATGTTCATCTCCAGTCGAAAAGCGTATTTGAGTTGGGAGATGTAATAACTGTCAACAGTATTCGAGAAATTGAGTGGCTAAGAGTTGTTGCCGTATACAGTAGAACATCCACTAACAGCCACCTCTCTACTACACTTTTCTTGATCCACACGGAAAGTCTCTACATTCACGCTTGTTTTAACTTCTCTACAACGACCACCACTCCACAATGGCACCCGCCACTAAAACGCGTCCAAACTGCTAAAATACTCTACCGATAACGGCCAGTTAATCGATTACTGACGAACTGTGAATACAAAACCACACTTATTGGAGAAGGTCACCAAACTTGATCCGTACCACGTGTCATTGCTCTCAGTTTGTTTTTTGTTTTTGTTCTGTTTATATATTTTGATTGTGTTACGTATTTATAGGGTAAAGTAATCATTTTTTTTATAATGCAAATGTCGTGAAGTCCCCGAAAGGAAGGTGTCATATTACAAACCTACCTTCACACAACGGCTACCTCTTTACGGCGAGAACCGAAAACCGAAAGAGTTGGACGCCGTAAGTTCAAGCTGGTTGTCATTTGGGCATACTCGATACACTCACTATTTCCTTTTTTTTTTCGAAATCGCAACAAGTCGTAGCAACGAGGTACGAAACAAAACTGAGCGACTTGCTCGCGCGTGTTGCATCTTGCTCTACTCACACTGTCAATCAATTTACCAATGTTGCGGCGGTCGTTTCCAAGGTTTCAATCAAGAGAACATCCGGTTTTTGACTATAATATTACTTTTTCCTCAGATTTACGACACAGCAACAGGGCACAAAATTTTAACTCTACACGATTCCAATAACACAAATAACTACTCCAAGAACCAGGCCTCATTCAACCCGACAGACGACCTGGTACTCAATGACGGTGTATTATGGGATGTCAAGGGAAAACGGGTTATACACAAGTTTGACAAGTTCAACAACTTTGTCAGCGGAGTCTTTCATCCGTCGGGACTGGAGATCATCATCAACTCGGAAATTGTATCCTTCAAAAATTACTAGTCACTAACTTCACTTTTTCCTTCTACAACAGATCCAAACATTTAATTTAATTACAAGAGAGAGTTCAGTTTAAGTGTAACAAGGCGTAAATTTACTCTTCGCGACAGTACAACACTAGCAACACGAATTATTATTATTTGATGCATTTTTTCCGTCCTTTTCACTGACCGAGAGCCCACTACAAATAAGAGCTTACAAATAATGGTTTGCTTATTCGTAGTAACGTCTACACATTTTGATCATGCGTAATCGTAACCACGCTCTTGTGTGAAAAAATGGCTGATATTCCCTGAGCTGTCAGAGAGCGATTTAACTATCGATAAATGGGAAACCAAACTTAGTGGCCCTTACATGCATATGAAAGCAGGTGGATAAGGTGTTGGTTTACCGGTTCCTCGGGAAGGAGGGGTGAGTGGATAGGTGGAAAGGTCAGGTCCCCTGGAAAAGCGTTACTGTTCGTTATGAGATCGTATACATATGAGATTACATGAGTAGAGCTCTTTAGTTTAAACTGAAAATCCTTGACTTGACAAACAGTGGGATCTCCGTTCGTTTCATTTACTTGACACCTGCCCATCACTGGATCAGTGTCATGTGATTTTCAACAACAGCGGTGACGTCATGTACGGTGGTAAGTTGTTTGATGGCTTCAGATCGTGTTCCTACTAACTTGGAAAATCAAAGTCCCAGCCTGATTCAAGCTCTTGAGATTGGTGCTTACGATTTGTGCTTTTTGGTAAATCAATCAATCAATCAATCAATCATTTAATCAATCAATCAATCAATCAATCAATCAGTCAATCAATCTTAAATTAAGGTACAATTTAAAAACTAGTGAAATTGTGGCTCAATTTTTAATTACTTTAAATTGTCTATTTTTTCAGTTATTTATCCCTGTAGAACTGTGCATTGTTTTGTTGGTGCAAAAATAATAAGAAACCTTGTTGAACATTTGCAGTGAAGCATCAATCTGATCCACTGGAAATTTCCTTGGCTTCCAGGCTATTAGGGCCGTACGAGTCTTCCTTCAGAACG
>CM042756.1:20245892-20255892 GCA_022496165.2 Catalaphyllia jardinei
AGACAAGATATATGTGTATATTCTTCGTTCTAAACGTGGCAAAACACAAGAAATGTTTTCTATAAAGAAATGTTTTCTATTATACGGCAAAAAGCGTAAAAGGGACAAAGAAGAATAGGAATAGCACGGTAAAATAATTTATAAATGTCTACCTTCATCCAATATCCTTTGCTAACAAAATTGCATGGTTGAATAGGAGAATTACCTTAATCATAAAGCGAAATAACAACTAAATAGGGCTCGAGACTTATGGTAGTCAACTATAGTCACAGACTAGTCCAAATTCTATTTAGGCTGGTGGTTTTTGCACTTCCCTAGCCATTTTGGCTAGGGAAAAATTATGAGCACTGGAGAACCAGATCAAACCAATTCAAAATTAATTTCAAACTTTTCACAGATAAAATAAAGGAGTGGAAAGCAAAAACTTTGTACTGATCAATTGCTATTTTATAGCATACTGCAAGCTACACAGGCTTGCTTTTTCTTTAATAGATGCAATAGCAATATTAGAATCTGGCTAGTGAAAAATTTCTTTTGCCTGGTGAATCAAACATGACACTGGGCTTGCAGGGTCATACCTTAGTCTCGAGCCCTGCTAAAGCGAATCAACCATGACTGGAACTACATAGAAACTTTTCACAATTGCAAAATGACCAAAAACATAAATTTGCTCAAGTAATTTTACTCAATCAGAACAGAATTGATTTCATTTCATGTCTAAAACTACAAGAAGAGGTTCATCTTAACAGCATTTCCTTATGTTAACAACCATTTAATGTAAAGTTACTATTTTACAGTTCATAGATACACCGTTCCAGTTATTCAACCCAATATCTATTTCACGTTTGGGGCGCATTTCGAAAATAAAGAAGCATTCAAAATCATTGTGTATTAACAACAATTACTTTGAATTACCAAAAATATCCGCAAGTATTTTAAACACTTGTAACCTTACTTTTATGAAAATAAATAAAGCTAGCTAAAAAATACTTCCTCCAATTTGTCATTTAAGGTAAAAGTATAGCTAAAATCAAAATTAACATGAAACAATGTTTAAATAAAATCATACGACAACATGACTGTTCTGCAATCAGAAGTCCCCAACCGTTCATCCTAAAACGGCGTTTCGTATCTCCAATTTGTTTCAAGATCTTTTTGGATAAACCTGCCAAGTATTTGTAACTCAAATGAATGGTACAAATATTAAATACCTTTTAAGACCAAAATTTATTAATTCAATTCAATAATTCGGAGTAACTTTTCCCTTAATTACAATGAAAACATATCCAATTAACTTACCTCACATATCCGTTACCCACTGTATTTTAACTATACAAAACAACTCCCCCATCCGTCACAGAGCCACAGCCGCCATATTGAATAGCCGCAATAAATTGCCTTCGAAAAGCGAGTAATCGAAGACCGGTCCAACATGACAGATAATTTCGCAAACGAAAACCAGAGACAATTTATCGAACAACCATAACTAAATATCACTCGTTCAAAAATTTTACCGTAGGCTCTCAATAGGCAATAACCATACCAAACTTACCAAGGGCTAATTAGGAACATCGGCAACTTACTCCAAAAGCAATTTAGTGTTAAGCAAAACAATCTGTACGATTACATAAACCAACGATCCAGGCAAATGACTAATAAGTCCTACCCAGAATATGACATTCCCTCCGAAGCGCACAACACTTCCCGAACCGTCCAAACAAAGTACTAAAAAGGCATTTCTAACCCGCAATATACGATCCATAAACTCCTTTCTACGGACCTCAAAGCACGTTACAATCTCCACAGATCGAACTATCATCAAAAGATGAATTCCTAACCCTAATGAGATGCACTATAACACCCGAAATTGTACTACACGCAACGTAAGGGCGGTTAAAGATCCCAACGATTCGTAATATGCGATCCGTTAACTATACTCTATGGACCGTAAGGCAGTTAACGAACCGAGCGGATCGAACGGATCGTTAACACATCTGCCCCTCTCGCTTATCATAAAGTCGTGTTTTTTCTAAGTCTCCCTAATGACATGCAATATTCGATCCGTAAACTGTACTCTACGGAGCGTAACGGCAGTTAACGATCCGTACGGATCGAACGGATCGTTAACACTTCTGACCCTCTCGCTTATCACGGCTTGTTTTTGCTAAGTCTCCCTAATGACATGCAATATTCGATCCGTATACTGTACTGTACGGAGCGTAGGGGCAGTTAACGATCCGTACGGATCGAACGGATCGTTAACACTTCTGACCCTCTCGCTTATCATAAACGTATTGTTTTTTTCTAAGTCTCCCTAATGACATGCAATCTACGCTCCGTAAACTGTCCTCTACGGAGCGTAAGGGCACTTAACGATCCGTACGGATCGAACGGATCGTTAACACTTCTGACCCTCTCGCTTATCATAAAGTCGTGTTTTTTCTAAGTCTCCCTAATGACATGCAATCTACGCTCCGTAAAATGTACTCTACGGAGCGTAAGAGCACTTAACGATCCGTACGGATCGAACGGATCGTTACCACTTCTGACCCTCTCGCTTATCATAAACGTCGTGTTTTTTCTAAGTCTCCCTAATGACATGCAATCTACGCTCCGTAAACTGTACTCAACGGAGCGTAAGGGCACTTAACGATCCGTACGGATCGAACGGATCGTTAACACTTCTGCCCCTCTCGCTTATCATAAACGTAGTGTTTTTTCTAAGTCTCCCTAATGACATGCAATCTACGATCCGTAAACTGTACTCCACGGAGCGTAAGAGCACTTAACAATCCGTACGGAACGAACGAACTGAATATGTTTTTAACGGATCGTTACAATGCGGGTGTATTGGACAACCCTCCAACTTTCTTGAAGCATTTGGAGACGACTGCAGCTGGAACCTCTTCCCAGGCGCTGACCACCCATCGTACAGCCATCAGCAAATTAACGGACTTGACAATCTCACTCGCAGTTTTCTCTCCATCCATTTGGCCAGCAACATATCGCAATAGCTTCCGCCTGTAGTACGTTTTCCAAGTTTTGATGATTCCTGCATCAAGAGGCTGTGTGCGTGACGTGGTGTTTTTCGGCAGGAACTCAATTCGGATGTTGGAAAACTTGCCTTTTAGGGAGGGAGGATGACAGGGAGCATTGTCAAGAAAGAGAAAGATGTTACGATTTTCCCGCTTCATCTTGCTGTTTAACTTGGATATCACATTTTCCATTATTTCAGTTTTCATCCATGCCTTTGCGTTGCTGAAATACTGAGCGCCACACGGGCGCGAAATATCTACAAGGTTTGCAAAACAACGGGGCTTCTTGTTGCTTCCGATAAGAACAACACTATCCTTTCTTCCGTCGGCGCTCACAAAGAAAGCGACAGTGATCCTTTGCTTGGCGTTCTTTCCTCCACGACATCGCTTTCCCTTCTCTGAGAGAGACTTGCTTGGAAGCGCTCTCCAAAATGCCCCAGTTTCGTCTTCGTTCCATATATCGGCAGCTGCATATCCCTTGGTCAATTCTTTTACACGTTCACTCCAACTTTCTACCGTGTCTTTGCTAACATCCCCTTCCTCGCCAGCGATATTGAATTGCGCAATGTTGTGCCGTTGCTTCCACTTAGAAAACCAGCCTTCTGTTCCTTTAAAAGTTGTCACGCCGAGTTGTTTTGCAATCAACCTGGCTTCTTCTTTGAGCAAAGGCCCATCCACTGGGATGTTTGCTGCTCTAGCCTTGAAATACCAATCCCACAGTATGCGGTTTATCTCTTCATACTTTTCGAAGTTGTTTCGTTTGATCGTGGAGCTGCCATTGGACATCCATTCATCCATAATTTTCTCTTTATCAGCAATGATCTTTGCTATTTGAGTTTTTTCGCAAGCGAACCTCTTCGCCAGCTGCCTGATGCTTTGCTTTTCATCTTGTGAGGCACGGATCACTTGTACTTTCTCACTTAGGGGTAAACACTTGCGGCTCTGACCATCGTTTGTAGCCTGTCTTGCTTTCTTTTTCGCCTTACTCGAGCTGCTTGCTGTTTCCACTTGAGGACTCCCCTGTATTTGATTCACTTGCTGCTCTGGACGATTGACTGGCTCCTCTTCTCTGAATTCTTCATCTCCGATCAGGTTTTCAGCAGCAATTCTCTTGTCGAAACAGGGCAAACACCAGGCAACAGCAATACCTGCCTTCCAACCTGGATTTTCCTCGTCCGCCCACACCGAACAATCACTTGACTTATTACAAACTGGCCTTTCGCACGTTAAACAAATATATTTTGTAACGTTCGCGCAGTTACTGCAGCACGACATATTCACAGCAACCTACACGTGTATAAACTCGCCAATGCACTGAATGTGGCAGAAAATCACACTGATTGACACGCGAATTACGGGATTATATTGTAATCTGTCAAAATGACACGAAGCAGTGTACTGTATACAGTTAGTATCCACGACTACAAACTACAGTAATAGAGATACTGTATTTCAATCAACACGATAAAGCAAACGAATTTTTATGGTAGAATTGATACCGCACTCGTATTTTTAAATGATGTTAGCTTTCTGTAAGAGTTCTGGAAAATTTTCACACCTCTTACCGACAGTTTAACAGGCTAAAAGTACCGACGTCAAGATTTTAGGAAATTAAAATGAGCTGCCCACACACGTACAAACACTAAATTTAGTTTCATTGAAAAAGAACCCGATGACAAGCAACAACAGTAAACACACGCTGTGAAAAGAGCTTTTACTGTACTGTATTCAAAAGTAAGACCTCGCATTACGGACCCCATTTTGCTGTGATCTCTTGACTGTAGCTGTATAAAGCGACGGCAAACAGGATGACAGAATCGTACGTAATGGTTGAGTCCTACATTCGCGGTTATCATGTATACAAAGATGCGGCTGGCTGGGATCCACAACTAAATGAGGAAAGGGCCCTTAAACGCGAGCCAAAGAACATCAAGGACGTGAATGCGGTTGCTGTAGTAAGGCCTAATTTAGAAGATTGCAGTCTTGAAACCACAGCCAAGGAACACGCTAACACAGTGTCTGGATTCGATGAGATACTTGGTCACATTCCTTTGAGGATGGCTGAATTTGTCACCAAGTTTTTAAAGCGCGAAACAAACAAAGGGAAAGCCATCATAACGGGTAAACCTGTCAACAGAGGAGCTGGGTACGGCATGGAAATTCCTTGTAAATACGTTTTTTATGGTGATGTTGAAACATCTTTACCGTGGCTCAAGTCGAAGCTTGATTATCTGGGATACAGTGTTTGGTACAATCAGTGATTGAAAACAGAAACAAGAAGTAAAGTAGACCATGACGAACGTGGCCATAACTAGCCCCTTCACAGACGTTTTTTTTTTCGTAAGATATTGGCGCGCGCCAATATCTTACGAAAAAAAAACGTTCGTGAACATGCTAGGCCATAATTAACGTGACACTACAAATGTTTCGTCGGACTCTTGTTAATGTCAAACGAACGGACAGCTTGCTTTGCCGCGGACAAATTGAAATTTGTAAAAAGCGATCCCCGCTGTTCTGTTGCTCTGTTAAAGGTCATATTTTTGTTGATTTATTGCAAATTAAAGACAAATTTCATTGCCAAGAGTCAATTACGTACATGGTGTGTCCGCTTACGAGAGAGCGTAAACAAAAGAAAAATCCAATTGTCATTTTCAAAAGTGTCCGCGTCCGCATACGAGAGAGTGTCCGTTTACGGGAATGTGTAAATAGAAAGTTTGACTGGGAGGTAAAAACGGGGATTTAAAAAGCCGTCCGTAAGTAGAGCTGTCCGCTTTCGAGAGTGTCCGTTAGCGGAGAGTTGACTGTATTAATGTAAGATGTTGAGAAAATGTCGCCTAAAAATATTTAAAAAAGAAACCGGTTCTTCACCTCTTCCAAAAGGGCGGTTTCTTCGAGGTAACATTATATGGAATATATTCTTCCCGAGTGAAAATTGTAGAATAATTTTTTCTAAATGATAAACAACTGCCTTTATCCCTTACTTCGGAGCGTCGCTACTCTCCGAGAGTATTTCTGTATGTAAGACTAATAATCACGTCAATTCCTTTCCTTGCATACTACTGGCACGAATGACATTTGAATTGACCAATCACGGTATTTAGCGGACGTTGAGAACTTTACTGTCCTGACGTCAATGCATGATGACAGGAAAGATATTGAAATCAGGCAACTTTTCTCGTTGGAAATGGCATTAAATGTTCACAAAGGTATTTACAATCCCAAAAGCCATATCAGATCGCAAAAAGTGAAAAACATCAAATATTTTGTCTCCATAAATAGGTCACCGACGACTCGCGGGCGGTTCGTTGAGTAAGAGTCGATCGAGTGTCGTCAGCTAAGATGTTGGTTGTGTTATTCTGTGCAAAACATCCAGTTCCTTGTCAATTTAAACCCGGAATTCTCCAGTTAACTATTAGAAGGGTTAGTATTGTCTTTTTTGTTAGCCCGTCGTTTCAGTAGGACAGCTCGACAGCTGACTGTCGCTCGTACTGTATGGAAGGTCGCGAAAGACATCCAGAGTGTCAATACACATCACGGTACTTTCATCAAGAAGGTAGATCTATTAACCTTTCTGTTGTTCGGCATTATTTCATACTTATAGAAATTTTGACCAAAGAGGACTTCAACCAAAAAAATTCAATTCAGTGACGTCATGCATGATGACAACAAAATACCAAAGTTTATTACAAATCATGCGTCTATTCTGTTGTTATTGCACTGGCTGTCAAGAGGTGTGAGTCTCTGAACTCTTTCTCTTTCCACGTCTGATTAGAATTGGGTTAATTCGCTTTGTCGCTGTTTTTACCAACAACTATTTGTGTTCACGTTTGAAAAAATATATGACTTGCTTAGCTAAGAAAGAATCCTCTGATCTTGTCTTTCACTGCTTGTCTCACGTCTCTCATCTTCCAACAGTACAGAAATGGGTTAAGAGACGAATTTAACATAGTGAGAGAAAATGTTACGCACACAGCAAGGTAAAGAGATGGTGTAAACAGTCCAGTTGTAACAACAACAGCTGTTGTTAAACCCCATGGCATATAAGAAAGAAAAAATATTGTTTGTTCCCATAATGCACTGGACACCGTCTTCTTGTATCGTGCCAGATGAATTCCAGTCCAACCTCCGTTCATTTGTCTTTGGTGGACATGGTCTTGCACATGTACTTGAGCTTGACGCTGACGAAGTATGAAATATATCTTAGAGTAACAACAAGTTGATATGATTACACACATCAATACTTCTATGCTAATTAGCTTTACAAAAATGTCGGCGCTGAAAAATAATGTTGGCGAAATCGAAGCATGATAAAGCCAAAAGGAAACAACAAGAACCCAGGCTCTCCTCAAAGTTACCACCTGTCTGTACCGTAGTCCCAACATCAGGGCGAGAAGTCTGTCCACACTGATAGCAGTCATCGTCAGCAAAGATACTCCACAGCAAATTGCACTTGTAGGACTTATAAGTAATTGAAGATAATGACAACCTTTAAAGTGTTCAGAAGACATTAAGTAGGCAACGAAAATAGGTTGTATAATGAGGCCCACGCCAAGGTCAGTGCTCGCAAGACAGCCTAACAAAAGCTTTGATGGCGGGTGAAGGGACGATGGTTTTTGAAGAGCAATGGTGATAAGAAGATTTGCGAGAAATGCAGTGAAGGATAGAGGGATATTTAAAGCTGATATTGCCATCTGTTGATGTGTTTCGAGTAGACTTGACAGGCAAATAGTTAAGTTCAACATTTTTCTTCCGAAAAGCTTATTGTTTTCTTCTAGTGAGGCCAAGAGTTATTTTCTGTTGTATGGTGATCGAAATCAGTTCTCTCAGTGTTGAAAACCTGTCCAACCTCGGACAGCACTGCTTCAATCGGTGTTTTTCCTGAAAATGAAGCCAATCAAGAGTTTTAGCCCAGAACTTCCGATTGCGATTAAAGGAGCAAGAAACGTTCAAATTCGCAAGAGAAGCTTCACATTTTGTTGGTTACAAGACGTTGCCACTCGACCAGTTGCACTTTTGGCTTTCGCGGAAAAAGCTAAATTACATAATCAAGCGACTTAATCCGGGAATACACAACTGACACTGAACCAAATAACAGCCTTGCTAACTAATGTTACTTGAGGCCGCTCAGCCCTGTGTGCCACAGAGGTTTTGTGTTTATCGTAGCATCTTAAAGGAGCACGGTCACGCGGTTAAACGGTTTGAAAAGTTTAGCTTAAGTCTTTCAATTCCGTTGTTTGTAATCCGTGTCAATCTTCTCCATCCTTAACCAACCTTGTTCCTTTATGCTTTGTTATTATCTCTTTGGTATTTTCCTATCTTTGTAAAGTATTATTTTCATGTTTCCTTCAATTTAACAGTATTTTTGCCGATGGTCAAAATAACTCAAAATACTTTGAGTGTTCCTCTTTAAGCAGGTACTACATGTATGATTCTTACCAAAGTTGTATTATCCCGATTCAGTAATAACTGAAAGGCAGTACTGGTACAGTACTAGTTTGTCTTGTCGAAAGGTCGTTTCCAGTTTGGAGAAATATAATGCTGTGAGAAGTAGAAACCGTGGTCAAAAGGTGAGCAACTCTTGAATCTGAATCCGCAATAAGAAGCTTGAATCTTTTTATGCTTTAATTATGTATTATGTATTCTTTTCTTAAAGTGGCAACCTTTATGCTCTTAAGAGAACTCTGTAGCTCTTTCTTTGGAGAATTTTCCCTGGCCATTTGTGAATGTCAGTGCTCAGTACTTGACCATGGCTCAATCAAAAGAAACCGCGATGACTGGTCAAGACAGTTGAATGAATTTCCTGACGAAGTTTTTCTTCAAGTGTGTCAGAAAAATTCAATAGAACACAATGCAATGCAATATCATTAAAACCCTACCTGAATTTATGTAAAAAAACGCTGAACAATTACAAGTAGCATCCATTAGGTTCTCAACACTTCATACCCTTTCCTTAACACTTGTGAATGTGCTAACTGCTCATGAGTCAATCAAAAGGCACCGGGACTACCTCTTCTACTAATTAACTTTGTGTGACGTGAAGTGATACAATGATAGATTTATTACACAAAAAGTAAGAGAAAAAAGAATTCAAATATGAAAAGGCATGTACAGTTCTTTGCAGCTAAACTGAAGAACGCGATCAGGCGTGAAACACCAGCAGAAGAAATTATTTTTACAACTTCTTTGTGCAAACACTGACAAAGACTGAAGTATTTACATTGAAACGCCTGGTGCGATGAAAGGCGAATGCTGGCGTTGTATTCCTCAAAAGTTTGGAAGATTGAAACAGCGAAGGGTTATAATTATTTTAAGGAATCGTGGATCTAATATACGTAATATTATCGAAAAGGAATCTTGCTGTACGAGCGAAAATCATATATACAGTTAATTCATCCCGAGATGTCCTTTGTACAGACAATACATTGTAGCATTTATGTCTAAAACTGGGGGCGTCATACTAACATACATTCATATTTAGATTTACACAAATAGAAATTTCTAACGAAGCAAACGTTATCCTCTTTCCGTTTCATTTATCCTTTCCCGCACATTCACGCAATATTTGTGAGCTCATACCAAATAAAAAATGAAACCTTTCATTCATCAACACAACATCTTTGTTTTTCCTTGAACTAGTTTTTATGCGTTTTTATACCTAATAAAAAAACGAAGCTTCCCAGAAATATCAACAGAGCACTCCGAAAACAGATCTGCAAATCAACTCGTTTATATACATTTATATATTTATTTTCTTTTCGACCTCATGGTCTCCTTCCACATCCGCGAGTCTTCGCGCGGGGTGAGGGGAAGAGGGGGAGGGGGGGGGGGGGGCAGAGATAGTAGAGCAAATGTAACTGGGGGACAGCGGCCACCTAGCCTGATCCCCATACCCGTGAAATGCTACAGTAAGGATTAATTTCTGCTTCCTTTACTGTTGAACTATTAATTCTCAACCAACCAATAAG
>CM042756.1:20260892-20276074 GCA_022496165.2 Catalaphyllia jardinei
ACAAAATAATATGCCTAGGATAGATAAAGGGATTTGAGCAATAAAACAACGTTCTGAGTGTTGTGGAGTCATCAAAAAGTTAGCGAAAAGAGGATGTATAATAACACCAACACAGAGATCAGTACAAGCCAGGCAACCAAACAAAAGTTTTGATGCCGGATGAAGCGCTGACAGCGGTTTTAAGAGAGAAACAATGATCAGAACATTTCCCAGAAATGCAATGATCGAGAGAGGAATATTTACTGATAAGATAACGATTTTGGCATGGGATTTGATGAGATCGGGTGCGCAGCCAGTTAAGCTTACCGCTTCCATTTTTCCCTTATTGATGTTTCTCACTAGCTCGGCTTAGAGTAAAGGTTCTATTAGTATTATCAAAATTCTGTGTTCAAGTCTTGTAGCGAAGACGCTTCCAATTTTCTATTGGATTGCACAACGAGGTTTTCTGTAAGGCGTTGTTCCTGAAAAAGACAAAAGAGTTTTAAAACAGAAAGGAAACACTCAGGTTTATCTGCTTCAAGATAATTTGAGTCAAACTCTACTCTACGAGCCTCGTTGGCCATATACAACGCCAAATCCAATACACAGCTGTGGAATAATTACGCTAACAAACCTTTTGCAATCGCGACCCAAGTTTGATCGATTAATAAATTAAAGTAGATCTATACAAAGTCACGTAAAATTCATCACGCTTACAAAAAAACAAAAACGGTATTTAAGCAAGAGTGGTCAAACTTTGTAACTTTTCTATGGCATCAATGTTACAACTTTCCTTTAGCTGAATATTTGCAGGTCTTAATAAATTCAAACTGGAAACATGGGAAAAAATCGTAGTTCACGGTGTCCCGTATATGGTTTGCTTTAGTTTAATGGAATGTGAGCGAAGTATGAATATTTTGTCAGGCCAGAGCGAATAAAAAATGTATGGGTGTTTTCGATTCGGCCAAGAATTCCGGTTAAAATTCTCGGAAATTTTCAGAAGCAAATATAAATTATATTTTACACGGGAAAAAGGCGATTCGTCCAATAAGCCTCACGCATAGTGGTCTTTACTTGTGACTGAAAGATGCATGTGGAATTCGCTGTACAGCTTTGTGAAAGTTATGAACTCAATATCTATTTCTAACTATAGCCTTAAAAGTTAACTTCTAAAATTCTTTTTGGATTCCTGATGATTTTCTTTTAATTGCTGTAGATATTAATTAATTAATTAATTGATTAGTTAGCAGCTTGTCATAATATTTAAAGGGGGTATTGTCCAAGTTTGATAGCTATAAATGTTAATTTAATATTGTTACTTTGCCATTGCTATGGTAACCGAAGAATATCCTACAAGATCAATGTTAGATTTGCCGGAAACTTTTCAAGGATATTTCCGTACCACTTGGCCCTGTTTCAAAAGTTCCGGATTCATTTTTTTCCGGGTTCATGGTTGAATGGAAAGTGCAAAATGTTTTGAGGATGGAATAAGGAGAATACTATTAGGCTTAAATCACGTTTCTTGGGAAATAAGAAAACCCTTTCAATTTAACGTTTTAGTAATGTCCAAAAGCAGTGCAGACCTTGATTATTTAGCATCGCGCTTTCCTAGCCATTACTTTTTTTTGTTATTGTTTTCTCATGCAGCAACGAAAGAACCGCGTTCCATCTAAAGGATGGAATGGATTCACTGCCACAGTTATGTAACATTTATGACGTAATGACGGGTGTCGAAAAAACATTCAAAATGTCGGTTCCCAACAATTAAAACGTTTAACACTCAATTCACGGAAAAGTTTACAGCCAAATCACGGTTCACGGCCTAGGATGAAGTCACGATTCGTGAGAAAAAAGTGGCCAGTTCAACTTCCATGATAGAAAAGAGAGGCTATTTACCACCATCTACCATATTATGCTTTTAGCAAAGCTTGCACATTTGAAAAGAATATTTAAATTCATTTTGCAGCATGCTTTATTCACACTCTATGCAGATAAAAAATGGTTTTTATCGTCTTGTTTTTCAGTAAAAATTTTCTTTGTTTTTTCTTACGATTGTAAACCTTATGTTTGATTGTGTTAACACAAATCGATAAATGTCTGTACCTTGGGCTTCTGTTTCACATTGATTTATAAAACAGCACGGTTTACTTGACTGTGTGAGCGTCTGTAGATTGAGACCAAGATAAAATATAAACATTAAAGTGTCAATAGGAATAAAAAAAATGACGATAGGAACGTTCTCTCTTGAAATTACCTCGAGTTAAAGATTGGTTCCAATCCTGATTTTCAGACCTCTTGGGAGCACGTCCAACGGAGAGCAAATGTTTACAAAATTGAGAAGCACCATCCTATACCTGTTATTTATACTTCAGCATTTATATTGATCCTTCCGATTTTTTGTCAAATTACCTTCTTTTTTTCCCGTTAACAACAAACGGCCTTAATTTAAACTAACCATTTGCATGTGATTAGTTATGGCTATAATGGATTAATTTTCTCAATGAAAAATGACATTTACTTCAAAAACAATGATAAAGCAATGAAGAAGGTTCCCCTTTTTGATTGGAGCCAAGTGAATGAAGACCATGTTGTTGAAAGTAGTGACGTGTTATGAAACAAATCAAATTTCCTTATTTCAGTTTCTGTGAGGAGAGCATTTACAATGGCTATTTTGCCATGTCATTGTCATTGTTATTATTTTTTCGGCTGATAATTCATGTTCAATATATTTCTCAGGGATTAAGTTCAGTAAACAGCGTAATCACTTAGACTTATTTTACTGCAACTAATTAATGAAGCCTCTATGTCGATTACCTAAGAGAATAGTTTTCAAAGTAATTTTCATTTGATACGCTCATCTATTATTTTTTACCCTAGTACTATTTTTCGTGGAAACAACTCTCATTTTATCATAATTGCATCATTTTCTTTGCAAGTTTGCCAGCATTCATTCGTAAAGAGTCTTGTAACCTGAGTGCAGTTAAAAGAGGTATGCCTAAGAAGTCAAATACAAATTATTGTATCATTTCCTTTATTTTGGAAATTATCCATCCTATTTAACTTACATAGAATATTTCTTCAGAGCCTGAATTAAGATCTCGTGATAGTACACCTTCTTGCACCTATTTTGTATATTTAGCAAAAGCTAAAAGCTTTAAAATCCGTATATATTGATCCTTATGACTATTCTTCATACTAATTTCCCTTACCATTAAAGAACAAACGACTTTAAATTACAGTGTCCATTTTAGGTAAATTCTGCATACGAACCAGGTGGTCCATCAGTGTCAATTTTGCGTTTGATATGATATCTCTCCTTTGATATGATATCTCTCCTTTGATCTCTCGACATATTACTTACACTTAGTGACAGTAATATCGATCACCTCTTGATATGCTGTCAACAAACAGTGTAGAGGATTCGTAACCTTTACAAAACAAGGCAACACCAAGTACTTGAGAGAAGTTATTCGTTTTATACTGGCCTCTGTAGGAAAATACAGTATATTGAAGAAATTACAAAAAAAGACAATTATCATTTTCTTCTTTTTTGCTCCGCCATCGTTATCCTTTTTTCAGGCACAAAGTCAGAAACAAAGCCGAAGGTAGCTGCGAAGAAGCCTAGCACAAAGAAGTTAAAAAGCCGGCCGCAGCCAAGAAAGCTAAGGTGGCCAAGAAGTAAAGCAGGACAGGGCTGATATTCTTGGGTTGCACGTGACGCCATTTTTTTCTAAAATCCAAAATTAAAGAGCCACCAAAGTTATTATCTTCATCAGTCATGAGAGGTGGTAAATTTATATCTGTGAACAGCTCAAGAACATGCTTCGTCTAAACACAGGCACACTTCATATTTCAGAGTTATGGCGGTGCGTGACATAAAGCTATGAACGTGCTTATCGAAAAATATGTACTTATCTCGGAATTTTTGGCCCTTTTAGAAGTTAAAGTATTAGGAAAAGTGCTTATTTAAATGTTTGCCTGATCAGATCAGACAATCAGCGGTCTAAATAGCCAAAGTAAGTACCAGATGTTTACACTATTTTCCGGCCGCCATGTTGGTGTTCCTCTGAGGTACACCAACATGGCGACTCCATACTGGGCTCTGTAAATTTGTGCAAAATATTTCGACAAATATTTCAGGATTGGCAAAACGCACAGACCTAAAAGTTGGAGAAGTGTCTTTATTATTTATATCTTATAAGCTTCTGATTTCTTGAGTTTATTCACTGAATGGTTTTCGAATTATTTTTTAATTGCGTGACAGTGCAACCCAAGAATATCCTCGCCCGACTTACAATGAACCAAACGGCTCTCTTAGGAGCCACCAAATAAACAAAAGCAGTGACCAACTTGAAAAAATCCATAATGATTTTTTCTTTAATTATAAAAACTCTTTTAATTATAAAACTCTTATTTTTTTGTTTATTTCAAGAAGTCTTCAAACTATTTTCGATTTCATTATCTAAAAGTATACCGGTCTGAGTCTCGCAAAGAGAAAATGATACGTAATCTCCTTGAACCTACTTTCTATGAATAATGTAAGCGAGACTGAACTTTCGTATTTATATAGATCTTCCTCTCCTGTGATTTTCGCAAACTGACAAACTTTTTATCTTCCTTATGGACAGCTTATAGACCCTTTGCATAAATGGCGCCTCTTCAGCTGCTGATGAAAAACTCATTTAGATGCTCATTTTAGTTTAACACTTTTACAAACTTGTCGAGTGAAAGTTTACACTAATGCTTCTGTTTTGGGAGTCCTGTTAATTTCCAAATTTAATATTGTTTCATTTTCGCTAATTATAATAGAACGCCCTATTATACAGCGATGAAAACTTTATTTTCATAACGAAAGGAAGGCTTCCATCTTCCATGTTCTCTCTCTCACGTACACTCTCTGAAGATAAAAAAACATATTCGAAAAGAACGCTTAACACCGCAGTCACACCTGCTAATTATGATAAAACGCTTTTTGAGTTTATTTTAATGAAAGCTTCGTAGTTTGTAGTCTGTAGTCTGCCGAAATAAACCAATCAAAGTTTCTTCCATAATGGTCATTCGATATATGATCTAAATGGTGCTTTCTCGTAGGGGTAAAAGTTCTTCTCAATTTTCGTAAGTACAAGAATATGGATTCTATGCTACCAGTAAGTTTCAAAAGAGGATTTAACTCGCTGACATTTTGATCTATCAATTGTTTGTCTACATCATTTGACATTGTCATAGCAACGGCTTTTTGATATACAAACAAGTCAAAGTTGGTGTCTTCTGACAGAATTTGTGCTTTTTCGCACTTTACTTGAGCAGGATTACAAAATCAGCATATTTACTATCTTCTTTAGTTTAGGATAGACTAATTTTCGTTATTTTCTGACTCTGCTCATGGTAAAATTTAAGATGGTGAATCTGATCGGAGACTGGCATTGATGCCGTCATATGAAGTCAAAGGAAAAGTACATATCCCATCTTACAGTGCAATTCGAGTGCTATGTCAAAAAAAGTAAAACAATTTGCCCCCTTGCTCACGGCAAACAAGATTGGCTTCAGTCAAGAAAGATTCCACTGGTCAAACGAAATCAAGATCGTTTTCAAATAAACGACTAAAATGATGAAAGAATCATTTTTTCTCTTGCATTTTACCTTAACACAGTTTGCGTCAACTTGATAAAGTTTTGAAGGTGTAAAAGACCGACAATGGACAAATTGCACGTTGTGAGGAAAACGGTTTGAATGGAGGAATAAGAAGCAGAGCGCTGCCGTAAAACTATCATATCACAATTTATAGACCCTTTGCGTAAATGGCGCCTAAATTTGAATAACAATACTTGGTACATCCTTAGCTTCACATTCATGTTTCAAGACAAAGGAATTGTCACATGAATGTGAGGCTAAGGATCTATGAGTATTATTATTTAACAATTAGACTACGAGCCCGACTTTTTTTACGAGCAGATAGTCAACGAGGCGCATCCGAGTTGGCTATCGCTCGTAGGAAACGAGAGCGAGTAGTCTAATTGTTTTAGTATAAATTTGCCGTAGTTTCATTGCATAAAAAGAAAAAAAAAATGTCAAGTAACGCGTAGAAAAGAACTGTTTTATTACGTTACATCAGGTTCAACGTGATGCGCAATGTGCGCTGATGCGTAACTGTTGACTATCAGCAGATAGAAAACGGTAATTTAGCCAATCAAATTCACGGATTCACAATAGACTACGGTAAATTTATGCTAATCAAATTTAGGCGCCATTTATGCAAAGGGTCTATTGACGACCAGAAATAAAGTTCAGTTAATCAACAACTCTTGTTTAAGCTTTGAACTCGGTCCAGTGATTTTCTCGTGCAGCCTCATGTGAGCTGAGCGCTAGGGACTGTTCAATGTTCATCAAACCAATTAAATGACACTCTATCAGGTTCTCTAAGTTTTTGTTTGTTATTGTTGTTATTGTTCCTATTTAGTAATTTTAGTAATTTTAAAAGTAATTTTAGTTTAGTAAATGGGTCTGACTCCGAATACGAGAAAGTTGATTAAGACTTCAGAATTTATCCTTTGCACGTAGAGAAAACTCAGTTTAAATGCTATTTTCTCTGATTTAATGCTAGGAATAAAAGTTCTTTGATACCTCAAGGTGAGAAGGTCTCGATATGATGATTATAATATATAAACAATTTACATAAGTGGAAATTGCACAAGTTTATACAGTAATATATTTATTAAAAAATGTATATAAGTGCAAAAGGCTCTGGGGAGTTAATATGCACCACTGAGAATCTTATGAATGTTTATCTTAATTCAACTGTTTCATTCCACCTCGCCTAAGGCTTTTGGAAATACTAAATAAAATAAGTCTCACTGAACGACCAGCAACAAGAGACTACGAGTCTCGACCTTGCTAGAAATTATTAGCTTGATGTATAAGTTTCTTGTCGCCTCGTGGTAAGAACGCAATGAAATAGCGTTCGTCAATACAAAATGACGTGCGCGTACGTAAACAATATATTGACACGATGAATTTAAAATATACATGTACATGTGGCACTAGAGAGTAAAAATTAACTCACATCAAGATGTGTTTTAATTTAGTGTGATAACGCCGATTAAAAATCATATTATAGTAGAATGCGCAATACTAACACTAATTAACTGAATGTCATTTTTCTCACTTTCGCAATCTTCAGTAGGTTAGAGCATTTATTATCTCTCACTTTACTGCGCGCATTGTGACTCGTCAATTTAGCGCGTCGTATTCTACTGTACGTCTCGCTTAAATTGAAAGTTCTTTTCATTGCCCAAATATTTCGTGATTTATCGCCGAGTGTTCTTTACTTTTATACCAAGTAAAAGTGTAAAACTTAATTTTACTTTAAATTGTGTATTAAAACGTGCTAATGCAGGGGAAAAATTCGGCGTGTAACTTACAGTAAGGACCTCGAACTCGGTTAGTAGGAGGTATGCATCTTAAATTCTGTTTGCTCACGCCATCATTACGTCAACAGCTCGTGTTAGTTCTGTGTTTCCATCGCGTTATAGAAACAAGATTTTTAAACATTCAGCGCGCGTATTTTCTTCTGAGGTCTGTTTTCTAAAGTGGCATAACGTCCGTCTTATGTCGTTATGTCACTTTAGAAATGACAAAATGAACTACGCCTATCTTCGTGTGTTTGGCTATTTCAATATTCATCTGCAGTCTTATTTACTCCTATGAGCACCAGCACTGTCTAATCGTGTTCTTCACTGCTTGCCTTACTTCCCTCATCTTCCAGCAGTACAAGAATGGATTCAGAGATGAGTTGAAGTAAAGGAGAGATAATGTTGCAGCCCAGTTGAGGGCAATGGACGGTGTAACAGATCCAAAAATGGCAAGAATTGATAGCAGTATGCCGTGTGGAAGATAACAAGCCACTAATGTCAGCTGCAGCCACAATGCACTGGACACAGTTTTCCTGTATCGTGCAATATTCAGAGCATTTCCTCTTCCGTTCTGTTGTCCTTCGTCTTGTACCGTCGATTGGTGATGGCGAAGTGCAATGTAGATTTTCGTGTAACAGAACGTTGAGGTTACTGTACACAGCGTCAATACTCCGGTGGCGAGGCTTGTAGCAATCCGAACGTAAAAAAACATTATCAACGCCATTGCAATGTTAACAAGCCATAAAGCAGTAACAAGGACCCTTACTCGACTCAAAGTTACCACTTGTCTGTATCGTAGTCCCAGCAACAGAACCAAAAGCCTGTCTACACTTATTGCAGACAGTGTCATCAAGGACACTCCATTGAATACTACACCAAGGGTACTTAGGGCGATTTGAGTATCAAAACAAAGTTTAGGAAGGTGTGGGGACATTAGAAAGACAGCCAATAAAGGCTGTACAATGAGTCCCACACAAAGGTCAGTGCAAGCAAGGCAACCGAACAAAAGTTTGGATGCCGGGCGAAGAGATGACAACGGTTTTTGAAGCGCAACAATGATCAGAACATTCCCCAGAACTGCAATGATCGATAGAGGAACGTTTACTGATAACATAATAATCTTTTGATATGATTTGATAAGACCAGGCAGACAACCAGTTAAATTCACTGTATCCATTTTGCTTTAGATAAGGTTTTTCTTTTTTTTCTTTGCCAAAAGTAGAGATTCCGGAGGTATCATCTCAATTGTCAGTTAAAAAATTCCAAGGCTTGCAACGAAGATGCCAAGGGCTGGCGACAATATTTCCACAAGAGGTTTTTCTAAAAAAAAAAGATAGCAAAGTTTCAATATAGAAAATTCTCTCCTGAGTAGTCCCAGATGTCTGTACGCTTTTATCAAGACATAAACCCGAATCGTCCCTCCGAGCCTTGTTGGACGTGTTATCCCACATCCAAAGCACGATTAATTGTAACTGAATAATTGGACAGGAGGTCAGTCTTACACAACCGCATTTGCAAGAGGCGCTTTTAATTCAAACAGAGACACTAGAATGGCTCCAAATCTTCTTTAAAAGCAATTATGTCTAGATATACAAATTTTATCTATCGGTATTGGAACTGATCTCTGGCTGAATTTTTAGAAGTCAGCAACAAAGCATTAATTCACCATCAAGTTCCATGGTCTTGCAATTGCACAAGATTTGGTAGTTTTACAGTTTGGCAACGTACGTCCACACTTACCGTACGCCAAAGAAATTTCTGCGGTTAATTAGACCTATTTTCCACACTAATCCGTCATGAAAACGGAGCTTTTCGAAAACATTCTTCAAACCGAAAGATTTTGAAAACGCCTGCTTTTTGTTTTCGTGTGGGTGGAAAACGTTTTGTAAACGGAGCTTCTCGAAAACAATAGCACCACGATAATAATGCCAAGTTTTCGTCAAAAGCGATCTAAAATGATTTTCATTTTCGTTTTTATATTTTTCAGGCGTATTCGAGCACACATTTTGGCCGTTTTTAGATTCGTTTTCAGAGTGAAATCTCTTTTCTCAAATCCTCTCGGCTTATTGTTGACGAGTCCTTCTTTTTTTCCGAAAGGGTGGCTAGGAAAAGCACCGAGAACAATGGTCGATAGTTGCACTGTTTGTAGTCTATTTTCCTAGTATAGCGAACGATTTTGTCTTTACAACTGAGGTTTGCCAAAGGTCTCTGTTGCTTATTTCATTCGCCCAGTTCAATGTTGTATCAAGCACTGAACGATCACATTGTATTTCTCGACGTCAGGACTGAAGTTGAAACTCTAAAACGTAAATAACTACTGACTGACATTTTATCGTGATTTAAGGCCTATTTAGAGACGCACACGATTCGTAATTTCTTGCTTTTTTCACTGAAGAATGAATCAAAGATGCTTGCTTAATAGGAAAATTTATAACTGAGTATTATTCTTAACTTGAAAAAGGTGTTTCATTCCGATTCTACTTGGATAAAAAAGGAGTCAAGAGTTTTTAATTCGCCTACAATGTACCTCTCATCGGTAGAGTTGAGTTACCTCACTTACCTCCAGGGTGGAATCGGTAAAAAACAAGAATCATGTGTCACCAAGATTTAAAGGAAAGCACAGTTTGCCTGAGCGACTTGGCTTCTCTGAAGTAACTTACTTCAAAATCTGCACGCCGGCGGATGAGTGGTACATAAAGCCGTAAGATCTATGAAGCAAAAGCAAGAATGAATGCAATATGATATTGCCAGTAAAGATCCGAAGATACGACAAAAGAAGCCCTCTCTTACTCTTGAAAACCAGTATTTTTCAATTGTTGCATCTCTTTTCTTTACAAACTGCCGGCAATAATTTCTTGTAAATACATCACTGAAGTCCTAAATAGAACACTGACAATTAAGTTGACAGTTACTTGCGATAATGCACTGTCCCTTAACCGGCACGGAACGAAAGCGCCGTGAAAAAGAACATTGCTATACTAATCTTTAGCCCAGTGAAACACTTCTTGCAATAAGAAAACCTTCCTATTGAGATTACCTAAAACATGATTTCCATCCAGAAATTTGTGATCTTGTCAGTAGGACAGAAAACCTATAATAGACTTATTTTTTGCAAAGTCGAGAGCGCAATCCTTTCACCTGCTTTTTAAATGATCGGCTTAAGTTAAAAGCCGCGACATTAATACAGGTCCTTCTGATTAACTATCAAATTAGCTAATTTATAATTTCCGTTAACAATAAGCAACCATAATCCCGCATGCCATTTTGCGTGTGATCGAAGTATCTTTTTCTCAGAAAGAAAGTAAACTCACTGCTTACAAATAACGATATAGTCTTAGACATCAAGCCACAAAACGGTATTTTTGATGAATCATCGCTTTTCATAAGATGAGCAAAGACTCTGGGTTAATTTCACAGCAGCAGCAACATCATTCATTTCAAAGACCCCCGTGATTAAAGATGGAAATACAATATAATTAAGTAACAGGACTAAAAGAACTTTCTTTAAAACAAGGAACAACAAAAAGCCCTTTTACTTTCTTGGAAACCATATCGACTCTAATGCTACATTTTTCCTCTTTCGCATCGTCATTGTTGGCTTTCCGCTTTAGCTGATAGGGTGGTCGATATCTCTTTTTCCACTTCTATAACTGAAAACGACTTAGAGTTATATATACGGCGTTAAAGTGACTCAAATTTAATAGGCCATTTCGGGATCACCTGTAGCCTCAAAGCGAGTCTGCCCATCCTTTCATATGAAAATAAGATTTCATTTATATTTCAATTAAACTCGCTTTTTCCCGTCATGAATGGGTACGCAACAGGATTCGCTTTGATAGAGAAGATTGAATTCAGAAATAGGCTACTACAAAGATACAGGATGGTTATAATTTTATCTTCACATGTGACTGTTTTTATCTTTGAGCAAGAAGCAGAAAATTATTAGAAACCCCTCGAAACCTCGACAGATACTTTAATCTTGCTCTTAATTGGCTTTGAATGCTAAATTCTATATCTTCAACTAGCTTTTTCTAGCATATGTAAAGCAGCACTTAAACAAATACCTAGTTGTACTCCTGAAACTTGCTCTAAGGAACACCTTTCGTAGATCTTTTAATGAAAAAAGGTTCCCCTTTCAAATGCTTTCATTACCGGTCCAGTATATTATGAATTTCATGTGGCGCTGAAAAAATTATGATACAGTCATAAAGTGTCTCTGTTCAAAGTATTTTAATTAAAAGCCCTTTTAGATAACCGATGACAGATTTTTCAGCCCTCTCGTACACCCGTTTTGAAATTCCCACATTTTTACAGGCCTGAAGCGTGAAAAAAGTACTCCTTTTAAGTGGCACCTGCCCGCATAAGCTCATTTATGTTTACCTTGCACCTGCTGTTTATAAGTAGATTAAGGGGAAAGACTTGGCATTTATCTACCAAATTTACCGTTAAACTAGTAGCTTTGATGGTTGGACTAATTTCTGATGGTAACAACCAACTTCCGATTACTGCTAATTCTGTATATCATCTAAGGGGTGATTGCTCAATAGTGATAAAATGCCTGTTCGTAAAAAGAGGCCTCCAGCGAAATGACAGAAAGCAAAATGATTAATTATCGTCGGAAACTGAATATTCCTTGTAATATAGCTATCCGTAATGTCCAATATTTGGGCTTAAGTTATACCTGAAGACGATAATATTGGAAAGAGAGATCAGGGTTTTTTTTTTCACTTATCACTTGTCACTTATTGAGTTTACTTTGACTCGGATTGTTTTCAGTTCAGTATTACTCTTCTCATCCAAGAAAATCTGCCACAAATAAGTGGGACTGCTAACAAAAAAACAGCATACGATTTATTATTATGCAAGGGCGGTATAAGTGTCTCTTTTTGGGAGCTGTTCATTCTCTACAATTCAGAACGCTGTTTTGACAGGCAACCACTTAATGCACACAACTTGTTGACCAGGTCTCTTGTTGTTAAGTGGTGTACTCTGTCGTCTAGCTGAATTCGTCATTGGAACGAATAGTTAAACCGTAGAGCGCCCGCAAACTCCACACTGATTAGCTCGCTTTGAGCACGCCAATCATGTTATCTTGGGCTCTTTGTACTCCCGCCTGGGCTGAACCCTTCATAGAGCGGGGAAAGTTGTAGTTCATAATCAACCAATCGCATAATACTTAATATCTGCCCATTTTTTGAGACAAACCACACGCATTGAGAGCATTTTTAAGCCTTTGCATTTATTTGCGGCAAGTTGTCCTAAGAACTAAATAACTTTAAAAAAATGTCCTTTCATACTCCATAAAATCATTACCCAAATATGCGCATAATACAACTATGTTCAAACTATTTACAAGGTAGAATGCTTTTTAAATACGTCATACACAGTATGACTTGCTTGGTGTTTTCAACAATGAAAAAATACTGCGCGTATGCCAAAAATATATAGTTATATATTACAAAAAAATACAGACAGAAAATATATTAAGCTATGCTGAGATAAACCATTGTCACACTCTCCTATGGTCGCCTGTCGCTTATCTTTGATGAACCCTAAAGAAGAATAAAAAACGAAGGACTATTTAGAATTGTCAATTATTATTACCATATGAAACATTTTTTTTTGATTCTATTGGCCGGGAGCCTACCACGTGACCTGCTAGTAACCGCTTACAAATAATGTACTGCTCATGCGTAATACCATCTAAACGTGTTTAGCTGCAAATGATATTCTGCTCATGCGTAATTGTAACCACGCTCCCGAGTGAAAAATGGTAGATCCCTTACCTGTCAATACAAAAATAAACTTTTTATCGAATTAACGCAAACAATTATTCAACTTGGTTATCGCAAAAAACCAAAATTGATTGACTGAGGCGAAATATCGAGACCTAAGAACTAAGTAAGTTCAACGAGACACCGAAAAATTGTTCTAAAGAACTTTTGGACTCGAAGATTATGCAATGATATATTTTATAGTCTTTCATATCAATTACGCTCAATTTATTTTATCAGGGGTCCTTGCGGTATTTTATGTTGGTTTATTTCCGGGACGATTTTTCCCGTAAGTTAACATTCCGATTTGGCTGAAAGTTTTTCCTCAGAAAGTAATGTCTTTGTGTATGATTGTACTTCTGCATTTTTAGAACATCTAAGCAAGAGAAAAAATAGCTTTGAAAGGTCAAACTGATTCTAAATCTCTCTTCGAATGCTCAAATTCTGCCAACTAATACTAGTTTACTAAGTTGTGAAATTATCCCAGATAGTCCTAAGATGATTTTGTGAAGGCAAGTACAGAGAATTTGCTCATTGACCTCAGAGTTCCTCTTTCTCTTCCAGCAGTCTGGATTGACTCTCTTATGCTCATCCGCCATGAGCTTGGCTTGTATAACATACCCTCTTCTGTCCTCTTGTTTTATGCTTTCCACTTGTCTCCTAGAATCACGCTGATTGCTCTGAACAAAGCAAACATTAAACTTCTCTCAGGCCAAATTCCACAGTTTAGCAATGTGGTAATTAATGAGAGTCGCGTTAGACTTCAGATCAGGCGGTTTGGATTTGAGACTTGGACGGGGCCACCTCGCTGTGTTTCTAGGCAAGACACTTGACTCTCCAGCCGGGTTTATCAATGAATATACTAGGATACACCAGCATCCCAAGGAGGCGGGAATACTGAGGAGAAGCAGGGGGAGCGGAAGTACAGGTAGGGTTAGGTAGAGGGGCCACTCTATGGACTACAACTCTCCAATGTGGACTACCTTTACCTTGACGCATTGAATAATAAGTACTATGCGGGCTACGGAATCCGTGAGTGAGTCAGTTTCTTTATCCTCCTCCCGTCTAAATGCAGTCAGCGTAAACGATGATTCATCCACTTTGTGGCTATAAAATTTAAAACTTCTCCTCGGCAATCTTTCTCTCGGATCAGCCACAAAACAGGTCTATCTTATACTTGCTTTACCAAACTTTAAATTTAATAAGTTTGATAAATAAGAGAAAGAAAGCATTCTCAATTCTCTCTTAACTAGAGCAGTGACAGGTATAGTCTATTTTACAGCTTCTGATTGGCTTAAGGTCCACATGTCCATGTGACATGCACTCTAAAGGTTTACCTGTTATCTTTACCAGGGTGGGCCTGGGTGATTTCCACTCGAAAACGTTTAGCAAACAACATGAATCCGTCCATTGGTCTCTTCGTGAACTGATGTGTGTTGTTTCTTTTCACTGTTCACTGGGCTTGAAGGACAATGACACTCTGATAGAAGCTTGGTTTGGCGGTGGCTGTGTTCTTCTTTATCCAGTCACTATATAGTAGAGCGTTTTGTAAGCTTGAAAGAGTATTTTTGTTGTGCATGAAGGGTTATATTTTCTTATTTGAATGATTTTTTTGTCTCATTTGGGCATCTCGCTTTTACTTGCCTAGTCGGGGTTTGCTTCTTCAGTTATTACACCCAAAATAGGAGGGGTGGGGGTGGGGGTGACCTGGTTTATATACTTGGATTTTTTCCACATTCACCCCCCCCCCCCCCACCTCTCGCCAAACCAGAGAAAATTCCTGATATTCTTCATCTATGAAGTAACTCATTCATGTTAACTATGACTAAAAAAACAGGGTACATAAATCATGGTACATAAACCAGCGTAAATTTAGAACCAGTTCACAGTCCAAAACTACTTTATCATTCCCCTCCGAAGACGTAATTGAAGTTAACGTTGCATGTGCTGTTTTTTTTCACCCTGAAGCAATAACAATGACAATGACAATGACAATGACAATGACAATGACAATGACAAT
>CM042756.1:20276084-20287245 GCA_022496165.2 Catalaphyllia jardinei
ACAATGACAATGACAATGACAATGACAATGACAATGACAATGACAATAACAATAACAATAACAATAGTAATAGTAACTGATGGGAGAAGTCCCCTCTCTTAATGGTGGACACCTAAGTAATGACCTGTGTTAACTTAGCTAAAAGAAACTACAAATAAAGCTTTGTTTTGGCAGAGGGCTCTGGCTCGAAGCGTACTGACAAGTGATATTTTTGTTTTGTCTTTCAGCTTAACGTAGATGATCTCTTTTTCAGAATGGCATTCTCTTGTAAGAAAAGCTATGCGTAGTAACCAGATAAACTAGAAAACACAATCTTAAATCACGAAATTGTGCATTTAAAATTCAGCATACGCTGTTTTCACTGTCTTTTGCGTTAATTCTCTCATAATCAACCACTTGAAGTCCATTGTGAAACCGATCTGCTAAAATGTTTTCCATGTCTATATCACCAACAGTCCTCCAGATCCAGTTATTGTCATCTGGGAAATTGACTTTGGTTCCCGCCATGTAAAACAGAGCCACTTTGCAGCTGACACTTCTTGTGATAGCGTTGTTTGTGTTGGAGATTCTGAACTTGTTTTTAAGACTCACTTAACTTCTAGCTGCAGGAATCTGTTATTTTCCTACCAACTACTGAGATAGGCCGGTATACGAAATGACAATTGGTATTTTTAAAATATTAAGCAACACCAATACGTGGCATGTCAAAACGTATTGTGATCGCCGAAGATCAGCCGAAGATTTCCGAATGTAAGTCGAGCTTCAACCGCAGATTATTCAAATCAGTTTCAAACATTTCCGAACGCTTAAGGAAAATTTGCAAAACGTTTAAGAAATGTCCCGAGGATTACTCGGGGAATCTTTTACCAACTTCCTGAGGAGTCTATCAACTCAGTTATTAATTAGTGATACAGGCCAGCCTAAAAGCGTAGCTCTTTGGCCAGGTTGTTAAGAACCCGATTAAGCTAACCCAGGAAAAGGTACAATTTTGATTTGAGTTCTGTAACTTTGCGGTGAGGTTTTATGTTTTGAGTTTTATAAACACAAAACAAAAGCAGGAAAAAACATAAGATAAGTAGATCAACGTGAAGATCAAGATAAGTAGATCAACGTGAAGAAAACATCTCTGATTAAAAATATAACAAAAATAGCGGTGATAAACGTCTTAAAAACAGCATTTTATGAACTTAACGTTTCGTATGCTAGTTAGCATACATTCATAATTCCAAAAGTAACCCTCAGATATTTTTGAAACGCTATGTAGTATATCAGTGGGGGACTTAAACCAAGTCAGAAAACATCTGCAGTAGAAATTTAAGAATTAAAATAAGTAAAAGATCTTTTTATATAACGCTTTCGCACAACTTGACACAGGAGTGAGCAAAAGCAACGTCAGAAATAGCCTCTTTCCATGACTAAAAAGTAGCTGCCAACAATAAAGCACTGAAAGGCTGATTTTAATCATTGTAATGTTATTTTCTATCTAGGCTGTCTTTGTCGTACAGAAAAGGCAAATATTAACCTACAGTGCGACTTGTCATCCACATTGAACGTCGCAGAGATAAAGAATGTCTGAATTGGTCTATGATAGGAGGAGCAAACTCACAGTTTCGCAACCGAAAAAACCCAACAGTAAATAAACAAACTTTAATTGAAGTTTTTGTGATTTTGTTTTCTTTTTACTTGTTAACATGAGGACTGTTTTCAACTCGGTTCAAAACTTGGTGACGAAAGTTATACAAGACTATCTTAAACACAATAATCTGAATAACCTCGTCCTATCTATTTACAGAAAGCGTCTGAAAGCGTCTTTAAAACAACACGCCTTATTTCACGAATTTTCCAGCAATAAAGTAGCGGGTTGAGTGAAGAGTTGATAAAGATCAAAGTCGCTCCTGAAAACCGGAATATTTTTGTAGTTCTGTCCACTCCGCGAGCATGAATTACGATCAAAATGCAAAACAGTGGAAGATAACAGAGAATAAACGCGATATAAACATACAACATGTTCCAAACAGAACGCTTGTAACGCATGACATTAAAACGTTTCCCGCTCGGAGGTTCTTCTCGGCATGTTACAAACGCGTTTTCAAGTGGATTTTGTCCTCTTACACTTTTATCGTGGTGTCGAAGAGTTAAATAAATTTTTAAGTAACAAAATGTTGTTAAAGATAAACACACTGCTAAGCCAAAGTTTACCGCGATGTTGTAAATTCTGTTGTCGTAAACGATGAGCATTGTCCCGGCAAATGTTACAAACCACATGGTCACCAATAATGTCACAACTTTCTTCAAAGTCGCCAGGTTACGATACCGGAGACGAAGGTGCAAGACTAGAAAACGATCAACCGCTATTAGGGTCAGGAAGACAAAAGACACGTTTGGTAAGAACCAGTTACCGAGGTAGAATAGCGCCCCCAGAATACGCGAGGCGTCTCTGTAGCCATCCATGGCGGTTAACACAGCCGAGATAAACAATGGTTGGACTACAAGTCCCACTCCTAGATCGGCCAACGCGAGATTGAAGAGGATTGCTTTGAAAACTGTGTGAACTTGTGTTAAATGGATCTTCCTCAGCGCTACCATAATAAGGGTGTTGCCGATGATGGTTAAAATTGAAAAAAGAGCGTTAACTGTCAAATCGAAGACATACAACTCCAGAGGGATTTCCGGGTCCAGATAGAGACCTTGCAAAACTTTAGTGAAATTCTCAGCCATCGAATTAAAATGCAACCGTTTAGTAGAAGATTTGTTGTTGTTTTATAAAGATAGACTTATGCCTGGTTTAGTTTAATCTTCAAGAATCATTAATATTCCATCATTTATTCATTTTAGTGACTTTATTGTCAGAGAATATTTACCCAGCTGCAATGGTGCAAAACGTCTCACGTTCATAAAATCATTACGTTCTACAAATTGTATGCCGTTCACGTCTTTGTATTTAGTCATTTATATGGTTTCAATTTCCTAAAGCATTCTTATTTCAATTTAAATAAAGAATCTCCTGAAAGTGAACCACGCTACGGGGGAGTGCAAATATGTCATCTGAAATCAAGCGGTAATTGCCTAGTCGAAAAAAAATCGGAATATCATGGCACAAAAGCATAGTTTGCTAGCTGAACCGTTTTCCGACATTTGGTTGCTCTGTAATAACGTTTTCCTGTTTCTAAAAGAACATTTTCTCACTTTGTTGTCGGTTTATTTGCTATTTTAGACTCTTTAGTAGCTATGGGCCTATTTCAACTGAATCATTCTTTGACTGATGACGGCAAATCGACCCTCATTTGTTGGTGGATTCATTTGGTAAATTTTCTTCCAAGAATTTAAGTGTTTACATCAATTTTTCCTTTTTCAAATCAATGTTTCATGAATGCAAAACGAGCTAAAATTTGAAAACGTAATTAGAAAATTAAAATTTACACCACTTAGGTAAACAAAACTAAGGTGTAAAAGTGCTATTGATTATAAGTAGTCACATTTATGACCATTGTTCCTTACTAAAGAAATTAGTTTCCATAGAGAGGTTCGAAAGAAAAACGTTTCCTCGAGAAATGCATCTCTTTGGTTTCAATTTCACCTTCAACGTCTTTTCTTTGGTCGGTTTTACGTTTTGGTTCTCTTTTTAGTCTTTTTTCAGATCTAATAAAAATTTCCGTTCCCAGCTGAGAGCAAAATATTGTCGTATTTACACTGTTTTCACTGTTTAAACTGTCTATTTCGTAGGTCGGTAATGGCTATTTGGAAATCAGATTTTACACATTAAAGGTGAATAAACACAGGTTTCTGGGGCTTAGGATTAATTTTACATTTTAATGTAATCCATTGAAGTAAGAGCTGGCATGTGAAAAGATCTTCAGTGTGAAATTTTTTGAAGGTCTCATGATCAATGTGTTTGGAGAGCTGGCGAAATATTTCCTGAAGTTTGAACAAAGCAATTCAATTCCTCAAAACTCAAATGAACTAACACTTTAGAAGAAATCTCAATGTGTATTATCTATTCCCCTTCAGTGATACAAAGGTTTCAGTTCAATTTGAGGTACCTAATTAACAGACAGAAAGCGTTTCGTGTTGTGTGTTTCTATCGCGTTTTACTATAAATTAGAAAATATATGTTCTACTAACGTTCTGTCATGAATTCTGTCAGTTAACATTTTGGCTACTTCTTTGCGTTTTCAAAGTGCCCGTGAAGAGGATTTAGATAAAATTTCGAACGACTAGCAGATTTATGCCACACTGCCAAACAGATTATTCGCTCTCGACGTCTATGCCTTAAAAAAGGTTAGGGCTCCAGCCGACCTCGTCGATTATCAGACGATAGAAATCTACAGTGTTAGTGGAAATTTGAGAGAACGAGCTTTTACGTGTTCGAAAAACTAATGTTTTCACGAGTGTTGCTATAACTCCATAGCAACATAGAGGAAATGTTTGCTAATTCCTTAAGAAAATATTAAGAAATGTCACTCTTTTATTTCGATTGTTAAAACGGCAATCCACCGTAAGAAAAAAGATGGCGGCTGTACATTTTACCACAATACCTGGCAAACCGAACTAAGCCCACTGGGTATATAGTAGAAAGATATGGTTTAACGGCAGTCGTTCCTATACTAACAGCATTGCTCATTTCGAGTTTGAATGACTTAAAACTTGTATTTTTGTTTTTATTCGATCTTTTAGAGTTTTCGTGCGCAAAGCATTATAGATAAATGTACCAACTGCCATCTTTTTACTTACGGTGGATTCATCTAACTCTTGCGATCATTACGTCACTAGCTCGTGCTACCAAGTTTTGCTATTCTCTCGAGTAACCTAACCTTTTCACACTTTGAAAAAGGGTGATGACCCATGCAAAGAGAATATCTGCTAAATAGAGGGCATGTGGGATTCCATGAGACAAGAATCCAATACACTCTATTTTTAGAAAGACATATTTTGTAAGAATGTCGAGACTAGAATTTGCGAAATTTTAAGAATACTTCATTTAGAAAGAAGATCATTTTTCCTGTCAAAAACTTGTAAATGCAATGCAGTTACTTTTTTTGACAAAAAACATATAAAATTTATTTTTCCCTAGACGGTAAAACTAGCAAATAGTGAATAACAAAACAGCACTAGCTGTAAATTCGTTGCTAGTAGCATTTCTGGACAAAGTGCTCCAAAATTACTTTGACGCCATATGCATCCAGACACCAAAAATATTCAAAGGCAGAAATGTCACACGCTATGATCTAAGAATATTCACAAGAATATTTTCCGCCTAAATTCGCAGAAAAATAAATATATTCAGTCTCAGACATTTTTCTTCTAATTAGAAGAGTGTAGACAGGAAAGACGTTAAAAGCGAAAAGACGAAATAAGCGAGCCCGTCAGTTTGACTTTTACCTTTTTTGAGAACGTCTGTAAAAGTTACTCGTTGCTGTTTATTGACAGACTAAGCACTGTTACAAAATGTTAAACGATGGCAGACGTTGCAAACCTTCTTGGGCTTCGTCCAAACTACACTGGAGAAATTTTAAAACGTAGATTTCACTTTGACATCAAATTGCATGTTTTCCATTCATACGCCAGAGGAATTTAAAAGTGCGACAGTCACCGGCCGCCATTTTGGATTGTTGTTTGTTGTGAGAAAAACTCGGTCAGGGAAACACATGATTAACGCGACGCCATCGTTTTTGAAAAGCTGTTTTGCGTCGTCTTTCAAACCAAAAGTCGGCGTTTGCTCCGGTTTGAAGAGCGTGTTCCGAAAAGCTTTTTCTTGTCGGGGCAGTGTGGACGGTAGGTGTTGACGCTACCTCGAGTTTGCAAAAAGGAACAACGGAGCTCTGAGCCTCATCGTTTAAGTGTCTGATGTGTGTTGGCAGTTTACATTATGATTCGTTGTTAATAATAATTAGGAAATTAATAGTGAACACAAGTATGCCATTTACCTACATGATGTTTTATTTATATTTCCTTCTCGAGATAACATGACGCAGCAAAAAGGTTTCGTTTAGCCAAAGACCTTAAAACGTCAAAGCGAACAAAAAAATATTTTTAGCGGTAGCAAACCGATAATTTTTAGATCACGAGAACGTCGCAATGTAAAAAATTGATTTATAAAAGATGCATGAACCTATAAATGGCTTCACACAGTGTTTTTAATATATCACGGATATTTATGATTATGCATTGTTTGTGGCTAATCTAGCCCAGAAAAATAACAAACTTAGCCCTAGCCGATTTTTCGATGGAAATAACATTCCTGCAAGAAGTTATGAGTGTCATATAAGGCTTATTAACCTCAGTCTGGCTCCAACGTCAAGATAGGACAGATGATCTGTTGTTTTCTCGGCATAACTTGATCCTTAATTTGTTTTCCTTTATCTAATCTACGAATATTCGCAAAAACATTTTCAGCCTAAAATTGACAGGAAAATAAGAATATTATTGTATTATATCTGATCTTAATTAGCATAGAGTTTTTTTACGATTTTTCTCTCCCCTTTTCCTCGTTAATTTTTGTTTCGATTGACAAGATCTGTCAAACTCTCAAGATAATGTTGAATATATTCCAAACATCACATAGTTCGTCAAAAATGCTCCACTACTCATCGTATTTTCTACACTCTTCTCAGTGGTTGAAATTGTGATCAAGCACGGTTTGGTAAACGAATGTACTTGAGTAGTTTGAACATTAAAGCAGCAAAAAGCTGGAGACGCTCTCGGCTGTGCCTCGAGCAAATCTTTTGTTTCTTTGGGGATCTCCGAGCAAATTTCCTATCCGAGCTACATGTAATAGCTAAATGCACGAAAAACAGCTTCATCTATCAAAGGTAAAAATACTGTTTCTATTCTACTGAAAAGCCTACTTCCATACTCCAAAGTAACAAAGTAAATTAAAAAAGATTTCCAAACATTAAGAATGGGACATGAATTATTTGCAAAAGATTTTCGGCAACAATCCCAGTACCACAAGCCTTATTTCACGAATTTTCCAGCAATAAAGTAGCGGGTTTAAAGAGCAGTTGATAAAAATTAAAGTCATTGCAAAAAATCGACATAGTTTTGTCGTTCTGTCTAAACCTCCCACGTGGATTACAACCAAGATGCAAAACATGGGCAGAGAACAGACAATAAAAGCGCCATAAACATACAACATGTTCCAAACAGAGCGCTTGTAACGCATAAAATTAAAATGTTTTCGGCTAGCAAGTTCCTTTTGGCATGAAATGTTCGCAGCTTGGAGAGGAAACCGGACGCAGTTGTTATGGCGTCTTAGCGTTAAATATATCTTCAGGTAGCAAAAACTCGTTAACACTAAGCACACTGCTAAACTAAAATTGGCCAAGATGTTGTAGACTGTGTTGTTGAAAATGATGAGCAGTGTTCCGGCACATGTGTAAATCCACAGCGCCACTAATACTGCAATGACTTTGTTCAATGTGACTACATATCGATAACGTACTCGAAGATACAAGGCAAGAAAGCGATCCACCGCTATCGCCGTAAGGAAACTGATAGAAACGCTTGGAAGGCACCAGTTGGCGAGATAAAACGCTGCCCCAAGAATACGCGAGGCGTGATGGTGGCCAAACGTTGCTGTTAACACGGAGGAGATGTACAAAGGTTGAACAACAAGTCCTACGCTCAGGTCAGCCAACGCGAGGTTGAAAAGAAACGCCTTTAAAACTGTGTGAATTTGCTTCACCGGGATCCTTCGCAGCGCAGCTAGGATAAGTGAATTGCCAATTATAGTTGTGGTTGAAAAAACGACATTGACTGCAATGTCGAACATGTACAGTGCAAACGGAATGTCAGGGTCGGGATAAAGCCCTTGTAAAACAACACTAAAATTGTCAGCCATTAGACTAAAACAACTTGGTTCTTTAGAAGGCGTAATCGTGGACGTGGAGTTATTCGTCTTATCAAAGTGACGGCTGTAATGGGTCTTACTGATCCTCTGATTTTGTTAGGCTTTTTGTTTGGGTCGTGGGCGCTTCCGTTCCAAGGCTTCAATGTACTCAGCTGTGCATACAGCAGAGGAAGTAGTTATCGCATTTGCACAAACTGATTAAGCTCGAGATATAATAGCTTACTTTGAATGTGCTGTTACGATATTGAGTTTCTGAAAAGAAGACGTTTTATTCATATTGTAATAAGCAATTAACTCATACAATAAAGTTAGTGTGAGGTCACGGAGTATTTTCCACACTGAAACTTGACAATTTTTTTTTCCTTCTTTAAAACCAAGATTCAACACACTGACTTCGACCAGCTAGCCGCCTCAATGTTTATCTTACAGATTCTGGTTTGAGCTCTGTCATTTCTTATCTGTCCCTAGTTGCGTGAGAATTAAGAGATGCGAAAAGTCGAAGGCCAAAGTTTCTAAATGCATTCACAAACTCATTAAAACTTCATCCATTTAGAATGACAGCGTTTGGATTTCTGATCTTTATTAGCATAGCTTAGATCTTTATTAGCACTTTATTTTTCCATTTCCTCGTTATTTTAGTTCGATCAGAGCAATATACCAAACTCAAGACAGTGTTTACCTTATTATTTTTTCCACTTCGAAGTTAATCAAAATACTTCTTTGCGCGTCGTATTTTCAACTCTCTTCTCGGTGTTTGGAAGTATGGTCAAACACAATCTTTTTGTCTGATATATTACATTCGTTACATATGTTACGTTTGGTTTTTTTAAAAAAAAAAAAAAAAAAAAACTAGTGTTGCTTCTTGCGAATGGATACTAAGATCCTTCGCTGCCCTAAAGACAGAGTACCAATCTTAAAATGCCATCTCATTAACGATTGTACATTATCTTACACTGCGAGGCTCGCAGGGTATATAATTATTATCTATCTTATTTATGAGAATATATCTCCACAGCTGGTTTATAACAAACCTTGTTATGTGGCTAGCTCCGCGAGCATGCAAGATGACCCAAATCGCGCGCTGTGATTGGCTACCCGAGCGGGCAAGATGGAGCCATCTTGCCCGCTCGGGACTTCCCGCTTTATCCCGCAAGAAAAATTTCCTTGAAATAATAAATCCTTTATTGACCAAGTTTGTTCGGTCAAGATGGCTGGATATTGGCCTCGTTAATTTTTTTTCGAGTTTATGGACCTCGACTTCGTCTCGGTCCATAAACACGCTAAAAAAAAGAACTTTGCCAATATCCAGCCCTCTTGACCTCGCACTTGTTCAATAACCCATATATATTGCTTTTGAATTTTTACTCCGAGTCACTCTAAAATCACCGCACTAAAGCTCGAGTACTTCAAATAAAGGCGCTCTGTTTTCGAGAGGGTAACAAGCTTGTCCAAGTGTGACCTTTCTATTAGCCTTTTTTTCCCTTATGAAAATCGTTTTGCGGCTGCAGCGCTTTATCAGGGGAGTCACTTTCTAAAGTAAATAAAGTAATTAGAATATTGCAGTTGGCGAGCTGCAGAAAAGTATCTAGCCTACTGCTATTTTTAAAAAAAATTGAGCGCACTAGAGCTCGACTACTTTAAATAAGAGTGCCCTGCTGTCGATAGGGTGTGAAACTTGTACAAGGGTTGTACCTTTTTGCTCTTATGAAAGTCGTTATGCACTTATTCGGGAGAATCACTGAGGGTTACTACCGTCAGTAATCAGTATATTGCAGTTGACGAGCTGCAGATAAGTATCTTGCTTATTACTATAATTGTGATCATGAAAATAATGAAAAAAAAAGAAAACATAATATTACCATTGACTTGCGTACTTATTGTTTAATAACATCATTGCTGACCGAGGTGTCTTAAGAGTAACGACCTTGGTGCGATATTTTGATTGCACTAGAGCACGAGTACTTCAAATAAGGGTGCCCTGTTGTCGAGAAGGTGTGAAGCTTGTTCAAGGGTGGCACTTACATGCTATTTTGCTCTTATGAAAGTCGTCATTTGGCCACAGCGCTTAAACGGGTGAATCACTTTCCAAAATATAAGCACGGTAATCAGTATTTTACTGTTGGTGAGAGAGAGATAAGTATCTTGCTAATAATTGGTCGCGCAAATAATGGAAAAAGAAAGCAAAATATTATCTTTGACTTGCATATTTCTTGTTTTATTAACACAATTACTGACCCACTGACAGAGTTTTCTTGATAGGTATGGGCAAAGTATGACAAATTTTTGTTGTATTTTCCTGACTCACGCCTTTACATGATTTGTTATGTGTCGAGGCATTGAAAGACATCTACAAGTTTAAATTAAACTGAAAACTGCTCCCTCGTTTCCATCATTTCTAAAATCTCCATGCAAAAGGAATCCCTGCGCGTTTATTATTACTGGGGAGGAGCAGGTGAATATTCCACTTATTATTTTCACAAGAAAAAGAAAAGCGTTACCTTCACTTACTACACATTGTTTTATTATAACATCACTGACCACTTACTAAATCATATACAATTGTTTCTTAATAGGTATATTAAATATTCTAAAACGGTAATAAAGTTGTATTTTCCTAACTCATAACCCTGAGTATCATTTGCTTCATTTTGAGAGAGTTACAATTTTTCTACATTATTTAATTTTTGATCATATTTTAAACCGACATTCAATATGGCTGGTATCTACGTAAGCTGCCGCTGCGCAGTAGTCTCGCGGACTTCACAGGTCTTCTCTTGAACTGGTCAGGGTGGAACATGGGTATTAGTAGCGTTGCACGGCTTCTCAACTGGTTTGACTTGAATGGCAGGTATTGGTAGTCTCTATTGATTGGTTGACTGCGAACTCGAACTTTCAAGTGGTTTTCCACTGGATAGGACATACAATCAGCTGGCTTCCGGTAGTCTGAAGAGGACTGGATCAGAGACTGTGGTCTATCAGAAGGCATGGCTCTACTGACAGGGCGCACAAACTGGTTTGACAGGTTGGACTGATAGACGGGGGTAACTCTGCTGTCTTCTTTTCGTGATTTGGCCCGTCGGTTTTGAAACCAATACTAAAAAGGAGAAAGCCAAACAAACAAACCGCGATTAGCAAACCATTTTCCTCATAACAGTTTTAAAACGTCAGTCTCCTTGAATTTTAAACAAAGGTTTACAAAGAGGGCCTGTCAATTCGGCCCAGCGGTTTAGAATGAAGCCAATTTTGAGTACCTGTTAGCGGGTACATTCACATTTATCTGGTGGCTAACGGTTTAAAGATTCTATAAAGTTA
>CM042756.1:20296635-20316635 GCA_022496165.2 Catalaphyllia jardinei
CCACTCTCGCAGGTCGATGAAAAAACCATGGCATGGCTCCATAAGGTAAGGGTTAAAACTTTTGCATTCTGTTAAAACAAACATTCATATCTTTAATTGCAAATACTTTGTCTCTAAAATACCTGAAATGGTATGATTTTTTGTAAGCTTGACTTATATCATGCTTGTTTTCAGTGGCGATACTAGCAATACTAGCATCTCGTGTGCTGCCGCAATTTGCAAAAATATTTGTAACTAGATAAATTTTGAACCATGTGGACGTGTAAGGAAGATATATTTTCCGCTGGTATTTTAGCGACACATTCCTCACTGCATTTTCTCCGTTAGGTGTTGGAGGGCTCTTACCGAGAAGCCGTGATTGGTTGTTTCTTTCTATTTATACTTTGCGGCAGTTCCGTTCGATCTCTCTCGCTTGCAACCCTGCACTTATTATCCTTCGAGCCGGTCACGTTCTTGAGGTTACACGAGTGTAGCCCGCCCGCCTACCCTCTTACAGTTATGTTCCTTTAATCTGTTCCTGTTTATCCATTGCTTGATACAACCTTTGTTTTCATTTATTTCCAGGCGGAAGAGAGGCTTACATGGATCGCGCACGATGCTTCAGATGCTTTAAGCTCGGTCGCTGGGCAAGAGACTGTACAAGCGCTTGTTCCAGCCCCAGAAACGTCTACCGAGGAGCCGGCCTTACCCCCGGCTACTCTTACAGCTCTCTATTTTGTAGGGTCCGCATGCAATCCCCCCATACTTCGTTTTACCTGGTCTTGCGGATATTTAAGTGGTAAATAATTTATGTTCGTTTGAACGTAGTGAATTAGAACGTAAGTTTAATTTCAGTCTATACGCATCAATATAAGATATATATAAACAATAGACTCTATTTAGCGTGAAAATATGCTCGGATATTTAATTGTCTGGAGAAATTATCTGTTCCGAAAAGCGAACAATTTTCCGAGAGCGTAGCCGCCGCGATTTTAAAAAAATATCTATCACTAGATAAATTGTAAACTATGTGGACGTTTCAGGTAGGTTTAATTTTCAGTCACTACGCATCAATATATGATATATAAAAACAACAGACTCCATTTGGCGTGAAAATAAGCTTGGATAAATACAAACAAAGTACAAACAGCGAGTAAATATTCTCAGCGATTACTACACAACAAAAAGCGAAATTGTAATGCCAGTGCGGGTGAATTTCGCGCCAGTCCTCTAGAGTACAAATACCGCGTGATTCTTGTGCTCCGTTTGGACGTTATTTGTTACTCTAAGAAGTGCAGTAGGATAATAAGTAAATTTATCTCATAGTGCCCCTTTCTGATCGTCATATCGAATGGTTGTTAAGATATTAATGTCTGACTGACAGCGCTTGCTCTATGCTGTTTTTATATTTGTGTTTAATATAACATTTCAAAAGGGAATAAGGACTTCCTGAGTGAAAATTCAGTGTTTAATCATTTTTGTAATATCAGTGCTTCATAAATCAGTATTGTATGGACTAATAATAAGGTCTTTAAATTTAACGTTTTCGGTTGCCTTGTTAACTTTTTCTCATTAAAAACAAATTTCCTATCAGTATTAAGAATAAAGATTGGCATGATTCCGAACTCGTTTACATGACGCATCCTACTGCTACGCTGACGCACCAATATAAAAGAAGATATTTTGAACTTACGTATGTAGCAGTGAGCTGGCTAACATGAGCCTATGCGAGAAATGCCATCCGGCACCATACAGGTCAACTCATTTAGCAGTTGCAATTCAACAGGCTCAGCAAAGATGTACGCTGGAACGACACCGATCAAGTGGGTTAGGTCAGACTTGAATTAAGCTGAAAATATTTGAACCTCAAGTCAAATATATTCCCGTTCGGCCTCCCAGTTAGTCATCAAGAGAGCATTAAAAAACCACGACAGCAACGCTGATGACAAGTCGATTAAAAAATGAAGTTTATTTTATCAACGAATCTCGCGATATTCATTTACTTTGTTAATCATTGTCAAAAGTATCGCCAAGCCAAGTCCGCAACCCTAGCAATAAATTTGAATAAAATCTTGAATAACTTAGCCTTCTTAGTAGACGTTCTCCAGACAAGGCAGAATTTGATCAGTTTCTGCTGTTGCTGTGCAGATAACGGCATAGAAATGTACCAATAATTAGTGCTAAAGTGCTCATTTAGGCCTCGTTAAGACCTACGAGGATCAATAGTTTTGTAGTTTGAAGTTTAGTGGCGTGTGAAAACCGGAAGTTTTATATCATGCCGTTGAAAATACAGTGGCAAAATGCACAATCACGCACGGCGCGTGATGAGAAGCTTGAATGTAATATCATTAATTATTGTACATATAACTAGTATTTTAGGTAATAAACCCTGAAAATAGAATTTTATATGTGCTATGTTTTCGTATGTGAAAAAGCGATACGTCCAATCAACTTCGCGTATAGCATCCTTTACCTGAGAAAATATAACCAATCATCACCCAGAGTAGAATCGCTTAGCCAATCAGAGCAAAGCATTCAAATGGCTTCCCAGAAGCGTGACCCGCTTGAAGTTTTTGTTTTGAAAACATGGCTTCGGCTTCCCGTTTTAGTTCACTTTCGTAAACAGCAGCGGAATATATCCAACATCTTTATCGTTAGCACTTCAGCTTCAGCCAACAGTCACCTCAGCAAGTCTTATCTCTGTCTCAAGGGCGAACATTTAAGGAGGAACATTCAACATTTCTATAAACAGTGTAAGGCAACAGAGTCTGAATTTGTCTTTGCACAGCGCGAAGCCGCCGTCATGGATAAGCGAAAAGATTTCACACCTTGTGTTTTAAATACAAGTTCCCCGTATTGCATTTAAGCTTGTGTACGCTCTTTGTCCGCTTGTTGCTGGACGGGAAAGCGAGTAGATTCAACAACAGTCACTAACCAATAAATATTTGAAGGGGGAAAATGAATTAATTAACGCTTATTGAACAAAGCTGAGCAAAATATCATGATTTGCCAGTAGCATGCAAGGCACTGAGAAAAGGATATTTTTCGATAATTAAATCACCAAGTTAGGTTCATATCGAAATCAATGGCTGACAGCCCAGGGAAGCGATCTGCCATTTTGCATATTTTGACGGTTCTACGAACGCGAAGACCATTACTTGTAGGCAGTTATTTGTAGCTTACGCGGTAGGCTCTCGGCCAATGAAAAGGAAGAAAAATATATTTTTTATTTTCACGTGACGTCTAAAGTGTAAAATCGCAGAGCCCCTGAGTTTAGAGCTTTCTTTGGTTATTGAACATCTAAATAAATTTCCTTTTGAAGGTTTTCTGTTCGATAGCAATCTTCGTTTTTATAGTAGGGCATTTTGAAATTCGGTGTTTTAATGCCACAGGACATCAAGATGACCGACAGAATGTGTCACGTATGTTTGAAAAAAATATTCATTCAGGGATTTTTAGCAATCTAAACTGTTGAAGTATTGTAAAAAGTATTTACGTGAATATCTGCTAGTTCAAAAAGGCGAACAGATCAATTTTTATAGGAGAAATGAATTCCAGATGTTTTCATTGATTTCCGGCCGCCCTTACTGTGTCCCTCTCCAGGACACAACTATGGCGTTTCCATACTGAGCTCTATAAATTTGTGCAAAACATTTTGACGGCTAACTTGAGTACGAAAAATCGTAGAGACCCGAAACTCGGCAAAATAGATAAGCTATTAATCTCCTATAATATCACCAATTCTTGACTGTTTTTATTCCGGCAATAGTTTTGATTTTATTTTTTCGTTGCGTGACAGTGAAAACAAGTAACAGAATGATAACACAAATTATTTGGTAGTTACATTTACTAACATTCTATTAACTGTATAACAAACTTGATAACGTAAGGTTGGTATCATCGGCAAACATTCTTGGTACGGCGCCCCGCAGGGAGTTGGGAAGATCATTAATGTAAATTAAAAATAGCAAAGGACCTAATATGCTACCCTGCGGCACGCCGCAACTAAGGGTACGAGCAGATGATAGTTTGCCACTGACATTACATCTTTGGGTTCGGCCACTTAAGTACGACGAGAACCATTTTATGGCCACCTGATCGACACCCAAATATGACATTTTACGCAAGATGATCTCATGATCAATGGTATCGAATGCCTTAGCAAGGTCAATAAAGACAACGCCATTTAAAAGGCCATTGTCGATGTTTACTGACCAAGCATTTGTTGCCTCAAGCAAAGCCGTGAGCGTACTGTGTAGAGAACGGAACCCTGATTGGCAACCCAGTAGCAATTTATTATCATCTAGATAATGGAAAAGTTGATTATAAACAATTCTTTCGAAAACTTTCGAAATTATAGGGATTACAGATATTGGCCTGTAGTTGTTAGGGTCAGATTTAATGCCCTTTTTAAAAAGTGGAGTCACTTTGGCCGTTTTCCAATCGTTTGGATATATCCCAGTTAGAATAGACTTTGAGAATATTGAGGTAAGAGAGGGTGCGACGATATTATTAAGTTATTAAGTTGTTAAATTGTCACTAAAATTGTTTAACAGTAAGAGTAAATCTTTACCTTCAGACTTTTGGCTGTGATCCCGAGTCTCTGCACCAGGTCACCCTCATCTTTACCCAACAAATATGGCTGTCGCCTGTATGCTCGTTCCAGCTCCCACACTTCCAAAGCCGAGAAAGTCGTGCGCTGTCGCTTCTTTCTCGGAGGCTGCTCGGAAAAAGTCGATTCCTGATCGGGTTTGCTGTCACAGTCACTGGCTGAACTTGCGTTGTCTGAACAAGGGGATAATCGCGGGCGGGTATCACTGTACCTGTGTTGAGGACTTAGAGTCTGAACGGGATGAGGGCAGAGCACCGGCCCTGTTGACAAAAGAATATATACGTTAGCGTTTACAAATAATTCGTACTGTTAAAAAAAAAATTTTCGATTGCATAGAACGAATACATTGTATGGACCAGAAAACTTAGAAAAGCTGCTTTTGGAGCATTGCTCATTCTTCCAAACTCTGAGTACCTTTGAGTAATCAAAACCAATTTATAACCACTCAAAAGAGCCTGAACCAAAGTAAGCAGCTTTTCCGCACAGAGTACACAGATGTGACCAAATTCTCTCTCTCTAGTTCTGCTAATATTTTCCCACACAGTTTTCCCACACAGAGTACACGAATTTGACCAAGTATCGCTCGCTAGTTCCGCTTATATTTTTCGACCTTTCCTACCAAAATGACATCGTCATTTTCACTGTCAGACACAGTGCTTAGACCAGAACTGTGTTAAGACATATTGGGTAGAGTTGACTTTGGATTTCGAATAATTCTACTAGAAACTTTTAAAGTATACTTCAATCATCAGACTTCTCAGTAGTAGACTAGTTAGAAAGTACTTTAGTCTGTCACTTTACTTTCTTAGACTTCTCGTTATTTACAACTAACTGGGTATGACATTAATATTACAAAACCGAACTTATAGGTGACATTTAAATTCCAAGTTTCACTTACCAGAGCATATTGACTCTTTGTGTGTTTCGTCATTCTCCAGACCCAAGATTCTAATGAAGGAGAAGTCGGTCAGCTTTCGTGGACGGTGGATTGGTGCCAAGGACGGTGTACGGATAGGAAGACTGGGTAATAACTCACTTGATTTTGTTGAACTTGTAGAATCAATGACAGAAACATCTGGCTTAGAGTAAAAAATCTTCATCAAAACTGAGCTTACGAACTTGTTAATACAATAACTACACCACAAAACTCGTTAACTGAATGAAAAACTCAAGCAACCTTCGCTCTTATTTATACACCGGGCAACTCTCAATCATGAAATTACAAAGCGGTCCGACAAAAAAAAACAAGGACGGTTTAAACACGGCTTGCTTGCAGATAACTAGAACGTTTTACAATAATGAATCATTCGCTACGCTACCTAGCGGCCAAAAAGTTCAAACTAACGGTTAATTTTACAAAGAGCTTATCTACAAAGGCGGCATTTATTTTGTTTAATTTCTCTTTGTCTCTTCACAATTGCTTCTCAGATTGACCACTTTAGTTAAAAGTAGCTTGCGCCCGCCTTAGTATTTTAGTTCCGTTCGTCATTTTCTTCCTTAAAAAGTACAAAGACAAAGCAGAGAACTGAGAATTATAGCAGCAACAACAACAACAACAATGAGTTTTATTTGCATGGCCATAAAAGAGTTACAGCATTGCAAAAGCAAACAGTGGCAAATCAACTAGCAATACCAAGCTTTCGATAGTAAAATGTCTCGCATTTCTAAACAGGATGATGCGTATTGTACTAACTGCTTGTTAAGATAATAATCAGTAGAGTTCATTAGGTGGATTTAAATTGGTATTTGCTTGTAATTAGGGATTCTATTATTTATTTTATGAAAAAAGTCGTCTCTATACAATTGATGAATATTTTGGGCAATCAAACAGAAAGTGAATTGAGGCCACAAACAGGACAAATTCTATCACAACTCGAAATGTGGTCATACCTGCCTGTTTCTATATTAAGTTTATGATTACTTATTCTAAATTTCACGAGTGTTTTTCTATTAGGATTTTTTCTAGTAACATCGAGATAAATTGATCGGGTGTATAGCTGTCTTAAAAATATTATAGAATTCAAGCTTTTGTGAATTGCAAAGGGAATGGTTCCAGTGGGCAATATATTTCTTCTGCATGTGATCTACAAAATACAGGATCTTCGTATCTTCTAAATTGTCATGATTAAAATTAAAAGGACTATTTTAATAATTGAGCATCTTTATAAGATTAGTGTAAAAACTAGTTTTACCATTACAATGAAGATCAATGGACATCAGTAATGATTGTATGACTTAACATTAATCACATGGCAACATAGTCTTTAGGCAAACCCCAAGCATTCCAATTGGTTCTCGCTTAATCGGGATTTTGCCATACGGACTTTCTTTTCAGAGAAAGGAAGGGGCGGGGGGGGGGGGGGACTCCAAAACCCGTCAATTCAATACAAGCATGCTGTTCCGAGCGCCATGGAGTAAACTACTTCAGTAATAATCTAGCTTGCTCAAGCCATACTGTGGACTATGCACAGACCTCATTACGCTCGGTTCAAACTGCTACGCACTCCCCTGTGCAGCATTCGCGCTCGATCAGTAATTAGTAAGAAGTTATTTTCGAGAACTTCGGATCCGTGTTTAAACTCTATCGGTCCCTCTTGTAAGATTTCTTAAGGCGCGCAGAGGCAAAGTGATCAGCGGCAATTTGGTTTTAACATAAAATTTCTATTGGAGCTTGTCCACATTCATTTAGATTACCGTTCTTTTCATTGCAACTAATGAGAAAATGGAAAGCCGCCCTGAAACTAAAGCAACGGTTTTTTCCACGAGCTTATGTACTTACTAATCTACAGATATTATTGATTCAATCGTATCATTAAGAAATGTTTAGTAAGAAGATCACTTTTGAGTATAAAAATATGTATGATACCTTACTTGATTTAGTCCAGTTTAATTTCTAGCATTAAGTAACAGAGCATTTTGCATAACTTTCAAGAATTCTCCCAGCCACCCGAGTATTTAGATGAGGCTATTCAAACAAGGAAAAAGTACTCTATAGCTTTTATGAAATAATTTTTAAAAATACGTGCGAATCTAACACGTCGCTACCGTGTTTACATGCTCTGATCTAAACACACCTTTCGACCAATGAGAGCTGGGGTAGTAGCGCAGTCATTTTATGATATTCCGCATTGACGTACAAGTAATGTCCGAATTAATCCCCAATCATTTCACAATCTGTAATTCATTATTTTTGAGTGTTGATATTTCCAATTTGCTTTGATTTTTCAGCACTAAAATACTCCCGACTCTATTGTTTGTTTTATCCAATCAGTCAAACCAAACCCAACAGTCAATCTCATGCACACGTTTTTCCACGTTTCACGCGAGCCTCGTGTATTTGCTTGAGGTTTGATTGGGTCGATAGTTTGACTGCGTTCTTTGTAAAAGGCCTGAGTAATTTGATTGTCTGAATTATTCCCCAATCAGTTCACAATCTGTTGTTCATTATTTTGAGTGTTGATATTTCCAATTTGCTTTGGTTTTTCAGCATTAAAATACTCCCGCCACTATTGCTTGTTTTATCCAATCAGTTAAACCAAACCCAACAGTCAATCTCACGCACACGTTTCCCCCACGTTTCACGCGAGCCTCGGGTATTTGCTTGAGGTTTGATTGAGTCGATGGTTTGACTGCGTTCTTTGTGAAAGGCCTGAGTTATTTGATTGCACTACAGCACGAGTACTTCAAATAAGGGTGCCTGTTGTCTAGAGGATGCGAAGCTTGTACAAGGGATGCACTTGTAAGCTTTTTTGCTCAGAATGAAAGTCGATATTTGGCCGCGGCGCTTAATCGGGTAAATCACTTTCCAAAGTATAAGCACGGTAATCGACAATTTGCTGTTTGGAAGAGAGAGATAAGTATCTTACTAATTACTATAATTATCGCGCAAATAATGGTAAAAAGGAAACAAAAGATTATCTTTGACTTACATATTTATTGTTTTATTAACATAATTACAGACCCACAGACAGGGGTTTCTTGATATATATGGCCAAAGTATGATAACTTTTTATTATTACTTAAAAAAATTGTATTTTCCTGACTCATGCCTTTATATGATTTGTTATGTGTCGAGACATTGAACTGAAGAAATTTAAAATTTTAAATTAAACTGAAAATTGCTCCCTCGTTTCCATCATATCTAAAGTCAACATCCAAGAGGATGTCCTGCGCGTTTATTATTACTAGGGAGGGGCACGTGAGTATTCCACTCATTATTTTCACAAAAAAGAAAAGTGTTACCTTCACTTACTACACATTGTTTTATTATAACATTACTGACCACTTACTAAATTACAATAGTTTCTTAATAGGTATATAGTAAATATTTTAAAACGGTAATAAAGTTGTATTTTCCTAACTCATAACCCTGAGTATCATTTGCTTCATTTTCTACATTATTTAATTTTTGATCATATTTTAAACCTACATTCAATATGGCTGGTATCTACTTAAGCCGCCTCTGTGCGGTAGCCTCGCGGACTTCACAGGTCTTCTCTTGAACTGGTCAGGGTGGAACATGGGTACTAGCAGCGATGAACGGCTTCTCAACTGGTTTGACTTGAATGGCAGGTATTGGTAGTCTTTATTGATTGGCTGACTGCGAGTTCGAACTTTCAAGTGGTTTTTAACTGAATAGGACATCCAATCAGCTGGCTTCCGGTAGTCTGAAGGGGACTGGATCAGAAACTGTGGTCTAGCAGAAGGCATGGCTCTACTGACAGGGTGCACAAACTGGTTTGACTGACTGGACTGATAGACGGGCGTAACTCTGTTGTCTTCTTTTCGTGATTTGGCCCGTCGGTTTTGAAACCAATACTAAAAAGAAGAAAAACAAACAAACGTTAGCAAAACACTTGCTTCATTACAATTTTAAAACGTCACTCTCCTTGCATTGTAAATAAAGGCTTACAAAGAGAGTCTGTCAATTCGGCGGGGCAGTTTACGATGAAGCCAATTTTGAGCGCCTGTTGACGGATACATTCACATTATCTGGCTGTTTACCGTTTAAAAATTATAAATTAGGTTAGCCCGCAGTTCAAGTTTCGGTGTTTGCGTGCTTTTGTGGTGGCCCAGTAAATTTTACAAGCTTGTTCCCTCGTTATGAACATCTCAAGTAATTTTTGTGTCTGCGAACAACACATCGGACGTCAACTTTTACGTAAAGGAAATTTGTTACGTACTCTTAAAAGATCAGTTTTGATGATTATCGTCCTACTGCGACTAATAAGGAGGTTTCGGTTTTTAGGAGAAAACGAAAGCACGCTGCGGTTTCGAAGGAACAAAATATTGCCATTTGCGGAACGTACAACTATGATAGACCCTCTAAAAAGGCCTTGGTGATGAATTGTCAACAGTAAATAACTCAAGAAGTTTTGCAGGATAAATAAGTTCAATAAAATCAATTGGAAAAAATGAAGGGAGATAAACTTAACTAAATCAATTATAGGTGAATAAAAAAATCTTGAATCCTCAAAACGTACTTCAAGTGCGATATCATAATCAAATTGATCATTTAGGAGAGATATTGATTGGCTTGAAAATTGAAGACAAATAATTGTTGGTATTTTTTCTATATAAAACCGTTAAGTTAAACATTAAACGTTGACAGAAATTTTACCTTCAGACTTTTGGCTGTGATCCCGAGTCTCTGTACCAGGTCTTCCTCATCTTCTCTCATCAAATAAGGCTGCCGCCTGTATGCTCGTTCCAGCTCCCACACCTCGATGAGCGAAAAGCTCGTGCGCTGCCGCTTCTTCCTCGGAGGTTTTTTGGGATGTGTCGATGCTTCATTCGGCTCACTGTCACAATCACTGGCTAAACTTTCGTTGTCTGAACAAGGAGATAAACGCGGGCTGATCGCACTGTAGCTGTGTTTAGCACTTGGAACCTGAACAGTGTTGTGACACCAGTGTACTTGAACTGTTGAGAAAAATATCTATACGTTGGCATTTATAAATAATTCGAATAACTAGATGTATTGTTTGGACAAGAAAACACAAAAAAGCTACTCTAACAGCATTGCTCATTCTCCCATCTTTCCTTTAGCAATTTTAATCAAAATGAAAATTAAATTTTAAACCATTAACAAGAAATCTAAAGGCATAGTGTCAGAGTGACCAGTATTGTTATTGTTGTTTTGGTTTATGTTAAGTTCAGTGCCTAGCATTGTTTTCCATTCATCAAATAAAATGATTTACGCTTCAAAGATATAAGTCCTAACGTGATCCCTGTCCAACAAAAATACACCGCAGAACTTTGAATCCTCATAAAATTTTTTGAAATCTGATCGAAAGATTCCCCGACACACTTTTGAAGCCAGACATCTGCTTAGTGTCATGGAGTAATAGTTTACTTCCCAAAGCCAAAATCCGTCGCGAGTTTTTCGCGTTTATGAATGCCACTCCATTTACATTTGACCGATCGAAAATCATTTTATATTTTGTTTTTGACAGTTAAAAAAAATTATGTCACTCTTGGTTCTGTAAGCTTAAAAATGGTGTATAGGTTTACGCACTTTTTAAAAATGACACACCCGTGAAACTGGTTTTACGCGACGCACACGCAAACCTGGTTTTACGCGACGCACCCGCGAACCTGTTCTGTAACCTTAAGAAATTTGCGACCGCAGCAATGCAATGTTTCCTGTGCAAATACAGTTAGCATTTTGTCCCTTACTGTAGAGTTTTGCTCGAACTTCGCGAGGATTACAAAGTGTGAGCTTCATATTGCATGCTGAGCTTATGAGTGATATTTCAATTCTAAAAGTTGAACTTACCGGGTAATTTTGCCTCTTTCTGTGTTTCGTCATCCTCCAGGCCCAGTATTCTGCTGATGGAAAAGTCGGTCAGTTTCTGATGACGAAAGACTGGTGCGAAGGACGGAGCACAGATAGCAAAACTGGATGATAAGTCACGTGATTTTCCTGTACTCGTAGAATCAACGAGGGAACCAACTGACTTGAAGTCGTATCTCTCCATCGAAAGCTGATTTAATAAACTTGTTTGATGACTGAAGAACCTATGCAACCTCACATCTTATTTATACTCTGACAGATGTCAATCAATAATCAAAAGAGCGGTCCGACAAGAGTTTGGCAGCGGTCCGGCAGCCGGTAACTAGAGAAAAACAATAACTATCAAACATTCGCACCGCTAATTAGCGGCTAAAGAATTGAAGGTAGCGGCTTGTTCTGCGAAGTGATGACCGACAAATGCGGCAATTACTTTCTTTCGACTTGTGTCTTCTGAAAGGATTCACAGTTCAAAAATATTCATTCTCCTTAATTATTAGCTTCAAGTTTTTTTTTCAGTTTTGAGAATTTACAGGTCAATCATACCCATGTTTTATAGTAGATGATTTTCTTTGCTCTAGTTCTTATCTCTCTTCTTGATAAAGTGTTGATAATGTAAAAGGAATTGAGGTTTGATCAAGATTGAAAGTAAAAGCGCTCCCCACATATTATACATATTTCTTTCCTGTGCTGTAATTTCTTTGCAGAGAACTTCGTGTTATATTACTCAGTTGTAATATTATGTACCAATGACAGCAGAGAAAACGCTAAAACAATGCACCCGGGTATAAACTTGAAGGGCGTTTCTGTGTCGGGCATAGGCACGAATTGGCAAAGTCGTCGGCGCAATTTGGCCTTCAGATTATGTCTATAGTAGCTTGCCCAAATTGATTTAAATTAACGCCTTTTCGCGGCAATCGACACGAGAGTGAAAGCCGCCCCACCTAAGAAATAAGAGAGTCTGAATGGGGGGAGTCCACATGTCGTTTGTCGGTTATAATCTCATTACTTAGTCGGTTATTGGTTAAAATTTTCGACCTTTCCCGGTCGTCGGCAAATCTCAGTTGATAATTAAAAATACAAGTTAATTATTCACTTTTGTCGTGTAATTTGCGCAGTCTTAAGACTTCAAACTCTAGACGAAGTGTAAAACTTGAAATAATTCATTATTTGATTGTACTTAAACCTCGTTACCTCTGTCTTTTAGCAACATGGTCGAGGTAAATTAAACAAAGAATGAAACGCCTACTCCAACCTTTGCGGATACGTAATTTTGTTAGCTAAGGAAGTCATTTTTTCCCTAGACGTCCACAAACACTTATTACACTTATCATCCAGGCGTAGTCAGTCCATAAACCGATAATCGATATAAATCGATAACAATCTTTAATTGCCGATAGCAATCGATGAAAATCGATGAAGAAAAAAATTTGTGAGTTATCATTGTTATCGATTGCTAAGAGCAATCGATAAAGGTTGATTCATCGATTAGTGTCGATTATTACCGATTATTAGTGGATATTATTTTTATCTTTTTCCAAGTTACACTGATAAATTGTTTGACAAAATTTGTCTGTAATGGTTTTATTGAGTCATTTAATCATAGCCTGTATCTTAAACGATCATCGACGAAAGAGTACAGAAACATTTTGGGCCTCAATCTTTCTTTATACTAGTTTACGACACTGAAAGAACCTCAGGTCAGAGTAGCACCGTAAAGCCCTGGCCAAACGGACCGGCAAGTAGTCGCAAGTGGACGCAAGTTGAGCTTGCGCAGAGACTTGGATTGGGTGGCCAAACGAACTCGCAAGTTTCCTCGCAAGTACAAACAAGTCGCAAAAAAAAAACATTTTAAAGCAGACTATCCTCTATTTCATTGGATAATAATAGGTTAATGGACGTCACTCAACTTGCGTTGACTTGGGTTGGTTGGCCAAACGGTGAAAAACTTGCTTTGACTTAGGTGCAAATTTGATCTCAACCAAAGTGTGCGCAAGTCATCGCAAGTCAACGCAAGTGCACGTAAGTTTTCAACTTGCGTCTACTTGCCAAACGGAGTCGCAAGAGTCGGAGTCGACTTGCGTGTACTTGCGAGGAAACTTGCGAGTTCGTTTAACCACCCAACGCAAGTCTCCACTCAAATAAACTACCGTCCACTTGCGGCTACTTGTGGGTCCGGTTGGCCAGTGCAAAATTAAGCAAATTAAACGCTGGACAGAGTCAGTGTTCTAGTGAGAGTCAGTGTTCTAGAGGGATCCTGGGTCCTTAAAGTAATTTGAAGCCGGACGGGAAAGTCTATAATTATAATGAACTAAATTTGGATTTAACGTGGTTACGTCTGGTGTAAATAGAGCCCACCAAAAGATCTGGACATTTCCTGAGCGAGAAAATAATTTAAAATGCTCTTCTTTCTGAATAAAAACCTCCCTATAACGTCGGACCATGTCGGTTGTCGGTTTGAATATTTTTTTTGTCGCTAGTCGGTAATTATTTCCTCGTTTTGTCGGTAGTCAGTAATATTTTTCGCCCTTTGTCGCTAGCCGGTTAAACTCAGCTCAATCGCGGTTTACTGAGTTAGTTTGGCCGGGTACAAAATTATCTCTAAATTGAAGAAAACCTGAAAATAGCGGTTTACTTAGATAGAAAAACACTACAAGACCTTATAATAAACCATAAAGAAACAAGGACGGTTAAGAATGGAAGAGATTAACATACATTACAAACCATGAACTTGAACAATATGGGCTTAACCGTCTTAAGATTAGCACACCCTGACGTAGCTCTTTAAAAAATATATAGGAAGTCTTTAGGAAGCAATTCCTTTTGAGTAACTTGGGAGTAACATGTTAACCTTCATTACTGTTTTCCAAACAGTAATAAGACGTGAACCCTTTCAGAAATTAAGTCAGCGCAAACGGTGAGCAGGGAGTTAAATATTACAGCGCGCCCATTCATTAGCTAGTTCATGGTCACATGACATCTAACAATGAAGCTGTTTCTCGCCAAATGCCATGAGCGGGCAACATTGCGATACTATGACGTCAAACGCGAATAACAGTTCAGTGTTACCCGCGTAATGTTGACCGCTGTTGCACGTGATCAGAGGTGGCCTGATCGGTTGTCGCTGGAATCCCAGCGCGTTCCCCAAAATCTGCTTTCGTTTTGTTTTGATTTTTAACAAATTACTTATTGACTTGGTCTCGGGAAACATTGAGATTCTCGGGAAACAAAATTCACTGTTCCCCAAGGGACCAGTCATTAAGTGACTTTCTTAACGTCACGCCTATTGGTGACAAAATTAAAAGACACTTGGAGAACCAAACGGGATCGAGAATGCTGTTATAAAATACAATATGGGTTAATTCGTACAAGTAAAAGAATAAACCTTCTCGTAACTACCCTGGGTGGCAGAGGTTTTACTTGCAGGGTTTCGGGTGTCTGTTGTCTCTCATGCCGGGTGCATTTGGCTGCCGAAACGAGCGGAACTATTGCGTGTGACGCGCGCGAGAAAAAAAAAGACCTTTGGTACCCAGTGTAGCTGGTAACTTCTCTTGGATGCAATTTTTAAATTCTCAAAATTGAACTCCATTCAGTTCAGTTGACATGAATGTCGAAAATTAATCGAATTTCCTTTAGCTTTCCAATACTACTCCACGCGATAGTTTGCAAAAATTCGCGCCACCATTTCATCCAGTCTCTGGTAGAGGCAAATTTATTATACAAGCTGGTCTATCACACAAGTTTTCCCGCGCATTCCCCCAAATACAAGTATTTACTTTTTTAAGAAAATATGTGCGCTGATTGGTTAAAAATCGTGTTGCTATAACTCGATAGAAACAAAGAACTAGCTCGAGCTGTTGACATAATCATGGCATGGTATAAATTCTCATACAAACGACCCTGTAGCAGTGTTGAAGTACTGAACTTGGTTTTCAAGAAAGTTTATTATTACTGGGGAGGGCCAGTGATTATTTGCATAGAAAAAGGAAACAATAGAAAATAGTTCCTTCACTAATAACTTATTGTTTTATTAACATCATTCATGGCTTACTACAAATTACAAATGTTATTTCTTGAGAAATAAGTTAAGTATTTTACAAACTGTAATAAAATTGTGTTTCAGGCCTGATGATGAAATGTTAAGTATTTTAAAAACGTTAATAAAACTGTATTTTCCTAATCATAAATATCAAGAGAGTTAAATGATTTTCCTATTACCACTTTAAACTGAAAATACCTACTAGATCATTTCTAAACCTACATTCAATACGGATGGTATCTATGTAAACTGCCGCTGTATGATAGCCTCGCGGACTCCACTGATCTTCTCATGAACTTTTCAGGGTGGAACAGGGGTACTAGTAGCGATGAACGGCCTCTCAACCGGTTTGACTTGATTGACGAGTAATGGTTGTCTGCTCTGATTGGTCGACTGTGTGGCAGAAATTTCAAGTGGTTTTCCAGCGCTGGGTAGGAGATTCGTACACATTCAGCGTGTTTCCACTGGCCTGGTGAGCACTGGGTCGGATTCTGGTGTCTCTCAGAAAGCACACCTCTTCTGACAGGAAGCCCAGACTGGTTTGACGAGCTGGACTGGTACCTAGACGTCATGTTCTCTTCTGCTTTTCTTGATTTGGCCCGTCGGTTCTGGAACCAATACTATAAAGGAGAAAAACAAACAAAAACCATCGGTCACATCTTTTAAAAAAGTCAATTTGGTACGAATGCATACAAAGGCTTTCCAATATCTTTCTATAGATTCAACAACAATCACCAATAACCAATAAAATATTTGAAGGGGAAAGATCAATTAATTAACGCTTAATGGGCAAGGCTGAGCAAAATATCTTTATTTGCCTATTTTGACGGTACTACGCACGCGCAGACCATTATTTGTAGACAGTTATTTATAGCTTACGCGAGGGGCTTTCGGCCAATGAAAAGGAAGGAAAAATGTATGGAATGATTACATAGCTTATTTTAGTATTTACATTTACTAAAACATTCTGTTAACAACTGAATAACAAACTTGAATCATCAATGCCTATTCCAAAACGATGTCATAACCAAATCGATCATTATTTTAGTAAGGAATCAAGTTAGAAATTATTCCTTCAACCAGGCTAGAAGACTAGGCTTCAAAATTCAAAACAAATATATCTTTTTTTTCCCATACGTTGTAATTAAGTTATTAAATTGTCACTAAAACCGTTTGACAGTAATAATTAATCTTTACCTTCAGACTTTTGGCTGTGATCCCGAGTCTCTGCTCCAGGTCCTCCTCATCTTTACTCAACAAATATGGCTGTCGCCTGTATGCTCGTTCCAGCTCCCACACTTCCAAAGCCGAGAAAGTCGTACGCTGTTCCTTCTTTCTCGGAGACTGCTCGGAATGTGTCGATACTTGATCGGGTTCGCTGTCACAATCACTGGCTGAACTTGCGTTGTCTGAACAAGCAGATGATGTTGGGCTGGTGTCACTGTAGCTGTGTTGAGGACTTGGAGTCTGAATGGGATGATGGTAGAGCACCGGCGCTGCTGACAAAAGAATATATACGTTATCGTTTACAAATAGAACGAATTAATACATTTTATAGACATGAAAGAGCTACTCTTAAAGCATTGCTCATTTTTCCAAACTTTCGGTATCTTTGAATTATTAAAATCAATTTATAACCATTCACAAGAGCCTGAACCAAAGTAAAGCAGTTTTCCCACAAAGAGTACACGAATTTGACCAAGTACCACTCGCTAGTTCCGCTTATACTTTTCCACCTTTCCTACTCAAATGGCATAGTCACTTTCACTGTTAATACATTGCTAAAGAAAACAGATTGGGTAGAGTTTACTTGCGAGTTGAAATAATTCTACTACAAAGTTAAAATTCGTACTTCAGTCAAGAGGCATCCCAATAGTAAACTAATGAGAAAATACTTCTAATTCTAAAAGTGTCACTTACCAGAGCATATTGACTCTTTGTGTGTTTCGTCATTCTCTAGACCCAGGATTCTGGTGATGGAGAAGTCGGTCAGCTTTCGTGCAAGGAGGATTGGTGCCAACGACGGAGCACAGATAGGAGGACTGGGTGACAATTCACTTGATTTTGTTGAACACGTAGAATCAACGACGGAAACATCTGACTTGGAGTAAATACTCTTCATCGTAACTGAGCTGATAAACTTGTTACAATAACTACACCGCAAAACTTGTTAACTGAATGAAGAACCCCTGAAACCTCAGCTCTTATTTATACACAGACAACTGTCAATCATGAAATAACAAAGCGGTCCGACAAAATAAAGCAGCGACGGTTTTCAACCTTGCGTGCCGATAACTTGAACATTTCACAATAATGAAACATTAGCTACGGTACCTAGCGGCGAAAGAGTTAAAAGAAAACGACATTTTTTACGAACCACTTACCGATTACCGACAAATGCGGCAATTTCTTTGTTTTAGTTTTGCTTTTTTTTCTTCAACGAATAACTTTTCGTAAAACGCTTATTCTCGTTACATATGAAATTTCTGCTCTTCTCTTCGCAATCGTTTCCCAGATTAACCATATATAAATTAAAAATAGCTTGCGCCCACCCGAGTTAGTTCATGCGTCATTTTCTTCTTCGAAAAGTACGAAAACAAGGCAGAGATCACAGAAATATAACAAACTACTTCATTACTAATAAAGCTTGTTCAAGCTATACTGTGGCCTATTGGCCCTCAGAAATTTATATACGGACCTCGTTACGCTCGGTCCAAACTACCACCCATTCCCCTGCTCAGCATTCGCGCTTGGTCAGTAATTAGTAAGAAGTTATTATCGAGAACTTCAGATCCGCGTTTAAACTTTATCGGCGTTGTTAAAGGGCTGAGGCCCCGCAAAGGCAAAGTAATCGGCGGCAATTTGGCTTTTCCATCATTTCTATGGGATCTTGTTGAAATTCATTTAGATTACCGCTCTTTTCATGGCAACTGATGAGAAAACGGAAAGCCGCCTCACCCTGAAACTAAAGCAACAGACGTTTACCATTGAGTGCGTTTCGTTTCGGACTGTTTTTTTATTATTATTTCTCGTTCATTGTTGGTGCATCAATTCGTGCGGGTAAATGCCGATAATTCACCCACTGAGTGCGTTAACCTTTAATTAAGCCGAGAGTAAGATGACTTTCAAGATCACTTTTGAGTAAAAACGTGTATGATACCTTGCCTTGAATTAGTTCAGTTCTCAAGCATTAAGCAATAGAGCACTTTTTCCTTGTTTACATAGCCACACGAGGAGGGTTGGGAAAATACGAGGTTTGCACAACTTTCGAGAATTCTCCCAGCAAATTCCCGAGTGTTTAGATGAGGCTATTTAACCACGGGAAAAAAATTGTTGCTGTTACAAAATAATTTATAAAAATACGCGCGAATCCTAAAAGTCGCAATCATGTTTACATGCAATTATCTAAACACACCTATCCACCAATGAGAGCGCGCGTAGTGGCTCAGTCATTTTATAATATTCCATCGACGTGCGAGTATTCTCTGAATTATTCTTTCATTCTTCTAAGATTTGTTACTTATTTTACTGAGCGATGATTATTCGATTTTGCTTTTCATTTTAGCACATTTCTAAGACCTCCGCCACTATTCTTTGTTTTATCCAATCAGTTATATAACCAAACCCAACAGACAATCTCATGTACACGTTTTTCCTCATTTCACGCAAGCCTCGTGTATTTGCTTGAGGTTTGATTGGGTCGATGATCTGAATGCGTTCTTTGTGCTTGAGTAATTCCTTTGGTTTTCCAATGCCGCATTGTATCACTGTAGCTTTTTTTAAACACGTTCGTGACATTCCCATACAAAAGATCGTGACGCAAAACCCTCCAGATCACAAAGTATGCTTTTGTTATATTTTGATCTTTGGCATAGCGGTGTGTGTATCTTTAACAACTTTTTGTTACTATTTTATTGACCTCTTCGACGCCACGCTAAAAGTCGCACTATAGGTAAATATTTACCTTCGTTATGCGACAAAGACGGCCCAGGTAGACAATGATGATAATCAGCCTATCTTTGCTTTCTTGTTGATTTAGCATTGCAGCTATTTTGCATTAATAGCAATTGGCTGTTTCCAACGTTCCTTGCGAACAGGCTGCTTCGGTTGGGTTTTACGACAAATCAGCCGAGTGTGGTCTAGGGCGAGAGGAATGAGCCCATGGGGGGACTTGTGAGGAATGAGGGCGTCCCGCCGCGCTCGCTTCGCTTACGAAACTCTGTTTTCCTTGGTCATCGGCCCGCTTTCACTCTCCGATTATTCTTTTTTTCCACTGTCGCAGGTCGATAAACAAACCATGAGCTGGCTCCATAAGGTAAGGGTTAAAACTTTTGCATTCTGTTAAAACAAACATTCACATCTTTAATTACAAATACTTTGTCTCTAAAATACCTGAAACAGTACGATTTTTTGTAAGCTTGCCTTACATCATGCTTTTTTTCAGTGGCGATACTCACAATAACACCATAAACAGTTGAACTCGCGTCTCTCGTAGCCCCTCAATTTGCAATAATATTTCTAACTGAATCAATTGTGATTTTGGACTATGTGGACGTTTCAGGAAGGTTTAATTTCAG
>CM042756.1:20319135-20329077 GCA_022496165.2 Catalaphyllia jardinei
CTTTTGGAGGATAAAAATGAACCATGAACTAAACCATTTGGGTGTGTACAAGTTACTTTTAACTAAAACGGTCAATCTGAGAAGCAGTTGTGAAGAGACAAGCAGAAATCTGGTATGTTAAAAGAATAAGCATTTTCAGACGAAAATGTTTAGCTGACAAGCTATTTCGATGAAACAAGTAGAAATAAAACAAAGTGATTGCTGCATTTGTCGGTAAGCGCTTCGTAAAATAATCCGTTTTACTTTTAACTCTTTCGCCGCTATCATGGTAGCGTAGCAAATGTTTCTTAATGTAAAACGTTCTGGTAATCGGCAAGCTAGGTTAAAAACCTCACGAGGATCAATAGCTTTGTACTTTCAGTTATACTGACGTCGTGTGAAAACCGGCAATTTTATACCATGTCGTGAAAAATACAGTGGAAAACACAGTCATGTGTGGTGAATGATGGAAAAGTTGCATGTAATACCATTTAATACACAACGGGTTTTCTATATTCTGAATGGCTGGCTTTTCTATGGCATGGTATAAATCCTCATAGACTGACTTAAACGACCTTGTCGCAGTGCTAAGGTACTGAACTTGGTTTTTAAGCCAGTTTATTATTTCTGGAGAGGGTCACCGATTATTTACACAAAGAAAGAAAACAAAGAAGAATATTAACTTCACTAATAACTTATTGTTTTATTAACATCAATGCTCACTTAATTACAAACGTTTCTTGAGAAGCAATTAGATATTTTACAAACTGCAAGAATATTGTATTTTCTTAATCATGAACTTTAAGATGCTTTATTTCAAAACAGTTAAATGATTTTTCTATTACAACTTTAAACTATAAATACCTACTAGTTTTGATTATTTCTAAAACCTACATTCAATACGGATGGTATCTATGTAAACTGCCGCTGTATGATAGCCTCGCGGACTCCACTGATCTTCTCTCCAACCGGTCAGGGTGGAGCATGGGTACTAGTAGCGATGAACGGCCTCTCAACTGGTTTAACTTGATTGACGAGTAATGGTGGTCTGCTCTGATTGTTCGACTGTGTGGTAGACCTTTCAAGTGGTTTTTCAGCGCTGGGTAGGAGGTTCTTACACATTCAGCATGTTTCCACTGGTATGGGGAGGACTGGGCCGGATTCTGATGTCTCTCAGAAAGCACATCTCTTATGACAGGAAGCCCAAACTGGTTGGGCGAGATGGTCTGGTTCCTAGACGTCATATGTTCTTCTTCTTTCCTTGATTTGGCCCTTCGGTTCTGGAACCAATACTACAAAGAAAAAAAAACGAAACAAACATTGGTCAAATTCTTTTAAAAAAAATCCATTTTTTACGAATGCATACAAAAGCTTGCAAAGATCTTTGTATACATTGAACAACAGTTACCAATAATAAAATATTTAAAGGGGAATATCAATTAATTAACGATTATTGGACAAGGCTTTGCAAAATATCACGATTTACCAGTAGCATGCAAGACACTAAAAACTAAGGATATTTTGCGATAATCAAATCACCAAGTTAGGTTCATATTTAAATCACTAATTGACAGCTCAGGGAAGCGATCTGCCATTTTGCATATTTTGACGGTACTACGGTCGCGCAGACCATTATTTGTAGATAGTGATTTGTAGGTCACACGGTTCCCTCTCGGCCAGTAAAAAGGGAAAAAATGTATGGAATGATAACATAAATTATTTGTTAGTTGCATTTACTAAAACATTCTGTTAACAACTGAATAACAAACTTGAATCATCAATGCCGATTTCAAACCTATATCATTTAACAAATTGACGTCATTTTTGCATGTGTCTGTCCTGTTATTCATCGTGAAAGTCGCAGACTACTTTGCAGTGTTTTGACGAAATTCATTGTCAATAACAGGACAGACGAATTAAGAAGTGACAGTTTGATTTCTATGATAACAGATTGTCAAATTGTCCACTCTCGTTCGTTGACCCATCGCATGAATTATAAATGCGTGTGTCTGTCTGCTTATTGACAATAAACATTAGTCGACAATGAGCTCGCGAGATTTCTGCAATTATCGTAAAAAACCAAATCGATCATTATTTTAGTAAACAAATCAACTCAAATTACTAGTTCAACCAGGTTAGAAGACTTGGCTTCAAAATTCAAAACAAATATTTTGTCCATAAATTGTTATTAAGTTGTCAGTTAAGTTGTCACTGAAACCGTTTAACAGTAATAATAAATCTTTACCTTCACACTTTTGGCTGTGATCCCGAGTCTCTGCACCAGGTCATCTTCATGTTTACTCAACAAATATGGCTGTCGCCTGTATGTTCGTTCCAGCTCCCACACTTTGAAAGCCGAGAAAGTCGTGCGCTGTCGCTTCTTTCTCGGAGGCTGCTCGGAAAAAGTCGGTACCTGATCGGGTTCGCTGTCACAGTCACTGGCTGAACTTGCGTTGTCTGAACAAGCAGATGATGTTAGGCTGGTGTCACTGTAGCTGTGTTGAGGACTTGGAGTCTGAATGGGATGACGGCAGAGCTCCGGCGCTGTTGACAAAAGAATATATACGTTAGCGTTTACAAATAGAACGAATTAATACATTTTATAGACAAGAAAACTTAGAAACGCTAAAGCATTGCCCATTTCTCCAAACTTTCGATACCTCTGAATTTTTTTAAAACCAATTTATCGCCATTCACAAAAGCCTGAACCAAAGTAAAGCAGTTTTCCCACAAATAGTACACGAATTTGACAAATTATCCCTCTCTAGTTCCGCTAATACCTTTTTACCTTTCTTACTCAAATGGCATAGTCATTTTCACTGTCAATACACTGCTCAGAACAGAAATGTGTTGAAGAAACTGCCTCTTGGGTAGAGTTTATTTCCGAGTTGAAATAACTCTACTTCAAAGTTAAAATTTCTACTTCAGTCATGAGGCATCGCAGTCTGTTACTTTAAAGTCTCAGACTACTCGTTATTTATAACTGGGCTTGACATTATATTAATTAATATTACAAAGTGAGGTTATAAGTACTTAAATTCCAAAAGTGTCACTCACCGGAGCGTATTGACTCTTTGTGTGTTTCGTCATTCTCCAGACCCAGGATTCTGGTGATGGAGAAGTCGGTCAGCTTTCGTGGAACGGGCGTTGGTGCCAACGACGGTGTATGGATAGGAGGACTGGATGACAATTCACTTGATTTTGTTGAACACGTAGAATCAACGACGGAAACATCTGACTTGGAGTAAATACTTTCCATCGTAACTGAGCTGATAAACTTGTTACAATAACTACACCACAGAACTTGTTAACTGAATGAAGAACCCATGCAACCTCCGCTCTTATTTATACACTGACAACTGTCAATCATGAAATAACAAAGCGGTCCGACAAAAGAAAAAAAAACGGGGGCGGTTTTTAACTTTGCTTGCCGATAGCATGAACCTTTTACAATAATAAAACATTAGCTACGGTACCTAGCGGCGAAAGAGTTAAAAGAAAACGACATTTTTTACGAAGCAATTACCGACTGCCGACAAATGCGGAAATTTCTTTGTTTTAGTTCTGCCTGCTTTTTTTCTTCGAGAAGTAACTTTTCGTAAATTGCTTATTCTCGTTACATATGAAATTTCTGCTCTTCTATTCGCAATCGTTTCCCAGATTAACCATATATAAATTAAAAGTAGCTTGGGCTCTCCCGAGTTAGTGCATGCGTCATTTTCTCCCTCTAAAAGTACGAAGACAAGGCAGAGATCACAGAAATATAATAAACTACTTCATAACTAATCTAGCTTGTTTCTTTAGTAAGCATACTGTTTGCTATTGGCCCTAAGCAGTTTATATATGGACCTCGTTACGCTCGGTCAAAACTACCACGCATTCCCCTGTGCACCATTCGCGCTTGGTCAGTAATTAGTAAGAAGTTATTATCGAGAACTTCGGATGCGCGTTTTAACTTAATCGGCATTTTAAAAAGGCTGAGGCCCCACAAAGGCAAAGTAATCGGCGGCAATTTGGCTTTTACATCATTTCTATCGGATCTTGTCCAAATTCATTTAGATTACCGCTCTTTCCATGGCAACTGATGAGAAAAAGGAAAGCCGCCTCACCTTGAAACTAAAGCAACAGACTTTTTTCGGACTTTTTTAATTTCTCGTTCATTGTTAGTGCATGAACTCGTGCGGGTAAATCCCGATAATTCAGCCACTGAGTTCGTTAACTTTTAATTAAGTCGAGAGTAAGACGACTTTCAAGATCACTTTTGAGTATAAAGGTGTATGATACCTTTCTTTGGAATAGTTCAGTTTCCAAGCATTAAGCAATAGAGCACTTTTTCCGTGTTTACATAGCCACACGAGGAGGGTTGGGGAAATACGAGGTTTGCATAACTTTCGAGAATTCTCCCAGCTTCCCGAGTGTTTAGATGAGGCTATTTAACCACGGAAAAAATGTTTGTTGCTATTACAAAATAACTTATAAAAAGACGCGCGAATCCTAAAAGTCACAATCATGTTTAAATGTACTTATCTAAACACACCTATCTACCAATGAGAGAGCGCAAATTAGCTCAGTCATTTTATAATATTCCATTGACGTGCGAGTATTCTCTGAATTATTCTCCAATCCTTCAAAAACCTGTTACTTATTCTATTAAGTGATGATTATTCGATTTTGCTTTTCTTTTTAGCGCATTTCTAAGACCTCCGCCACTATTCTTTGTGTTATCTAATCAGTTACAAAACCAAACCCAACGGTCAATCTCACCCGCACGTCTTTCCACGTTTCACGCGAGCCTCGTGTATTTGCTTGAAGTTTTAATTGGGTCGATGGTTTGACTGCGTTCTTTATGCTGAGTAATTTCTTTGATTTTCCAATGCCGCATTGTATCACTGTAGCTTTTTTTAAACACGTTCGTTACATTCCCATACAAAAGATCGTGACGCAAAAACGCTCCAGATCACAAACTATACTTTGATTTTTGGCTTAGCAGTGTGTGTATCTTTAACAACTTTTTGTTACAATTTTATTGAACTCTTCGACGCCACGCTAAAAGTCGCACTATAGGTAGATATTTACCTTCGTTATGCGATAAAGGCGGCCGCGGTAGACAATGACAATCAGCCTATCTTTGCTTTTTGTTGATTTAACATTGTAGCTATTTTGCACAAAAAGCAATTCGCCGTTTCCAACGTTCCTTGCGAACAGGCTCCTTCGGTTGGATTTTACGACAAATCAGCCGAGTGTGGTCTAAGGAGCGCCCCGCCGTGCTCGCTTCGCTTACCAGACTTTCTTTTCCTTGGTCATCGGCCCGCTTTCACTCGCCGATTGTTCTTTTTTTCCACTCTCGCAGGTCGATAAACAAACCATGACATGGCTCCATAAGGTAAGGGTTAAAACTTTTGCATTCTGTTAAAACAAATATTCACATCTTTAATTGCAAATACTTTGTGTCTAAAATACCTGAAATGGTATGATTTTTCGTAAGCTTGCCTTATATCATGCTCGTTTTCAGGGGCGATGCTCACAATAACACCATAAACAAATGAGCTCGCATCTCTCGTAGCGCCGCAATTTGCAAAAATATTTGTGACTAGATAAATTGTGATTTTGGACGATGTGGACGTTTCAGGAAGGTTTAATTTCAATCAATACGCATCATTATGAAATATTTAGAAAACAGTCCTAAGAAAGCACGCGCGCTGATTGGTTAATAATCGTGTCTGTATAACTCGATGGAGACACAGAACTAGCGCGCGCTGTTGACGTAGTGATGGTGCGAGCAAAGAGAATTTACATTTTGATAATCAAAGTTAACAAGTTGTTTTCCTTTTTAACGTCGCGGTGTTTTCTAAAAGAAATAGAAAACATGTACTCCGTGTTCGTATCGAGTTATATAAACACTCGTGAAAGTTTGGGAGAACTCGAAAAAGCTGTGGAAACACTCGCCTGCGGCTCGTGTTCCCACAGCATTTCTCGTTCTCCCAAACTTCCACTCGTGTTTATATAACTCCATACAAACACGGTACATGTTTTCTGTTTCTTAAATATAAACAATAGCCTCCATTTGGCGTGAAAATATGCTCGGATATTTGTCCGCGGACATTATCTGTTCCGAGAAGCGAACAGTTTTCCGCGAGCGTAGTTTTAGCTGGGGAATATTCCTTCGCGTGACGTGGTTAGATCAGTCGCGCGAGCGAAAATATTTGATAGATTATAAATACACATTTTGTTACACGTTTTGTTGTGTAGTATCGCTGAGTATTTTTACGAGTTGTGCCGACAAACAACGAGCAAAAATTCTCAGTGATACTACACTACAAAACGTCTAATAGGAGATTTATTATCCAACACACCCGATTGTTAGTTATGTCCATGCGGGCGAATTTCGCGCCGGTCCTCTGGAGTACAAATACCGCGTGATATTTGTGCTCGTTTTAGGTCTTATTTGTACTCTACGAAGTGCAGTTGGATAATAAGTGTATTGTCTTATAGCGTTCTTTTCTGATCGTCATTACCAATGGTTGTTAAGATATTAATATCTGATTGACAGCTCTTGCTTTATGTTGGTTTTATATTTAGCTCTTATTAACTGGGGAGGAGGTCTGTGTGGGAGAAACTTGACCGAAGTCGTATGTACAGACGACCGACGTCAAGATTCTCCCATGTAGACCGACTTAGCTCGGTTAATAAGATGTTTATTATATGGCAAAGACAAGAACAATATAATTCTTTTAATGTAATAGTTTGTACTGATATACAATTTGATTAGTAGAATTTAAATATTCCAAAGTTTGCCCTTCCTCCAAATTTTTTTTTCTCATCAGCTTTTTGGCACTTACAGAAATAAATATTGTTAGACACAAACAGTCAATGATTTTGCATTTTAATTTGTTACTTTTTCATTTCAAAACATTACAACTCTGGATGCCGGTCTAGATGGGATAATTTAGACCGTGGTCATTATCCATTTCAGCCAATCAAATTCGTGAATTTGGTAGTTACAAGTTCTTGTGAGACAGAGCCATCTAATAATTAACAATTATTCACCGATTTGGAGCGTGAGGTAAATATCCACCACTTTCACCGACACTGAGGTGAATAAATGTTGTAGTATATACCACACAAGCTGAATAACTAGCGGACCAAAGAGTTACTTTATTTGTGACAATATACCGACAAATGGTCAGACAAAAAACATCACGCGCACGAACGAATAGCGGTAAGCGAGTTTTTTATTGTAGATAATTCTGTCTCGCAGTCTTACCGACAAATAAATTTTTTTGCAGGCACGTGTTAAGTTCCTGCTATTTCATTTCTTCAATGTCTGAGTAAATTCCTCTTGTTGTTGAAACCAAGCTGTAATTAGATGTTTCATTGTTTACATTGTAATTTTAGTGCTCGACAGTTTCGTAAACAAGCCATTGTATTCTGATTTTTCACCTTAGAACATGAGGTTGGAGAGATAAATAACTTACCATTAAGTACCGTGTACATCAAACTTTGCTGGCATTTTATTTTTTTTTTGGTACAGCCTCGTAGTTCACTGAAAGAATTTCCTCCTAGGAAACCGAAGCGAAACGGGAAGCCATTTAATTTGTTTTTCTTCTGCTCGGAGGTGAATAGTACTTAGCTAATCACCTCCGAGCTAGCCAATCGGCGCGCGCGAAAAGTACTATTACCTTGTGTGGTATTTAACAAATAAATTCCATGTTGCTGTGCGTCTGTTCAGCAATAGATCACAGATGACTTCAAAATGTGGTAAGAACAAAAAAGTGGCACACGAGTCGTAGCCGAGTGTGTCACTGATGTTCTTACCACATTTTGACGTCTTCATGGCAGCATGGAATCTTTTTGTTTTATATAATAACAAAACGCCTTTTTGTTTCAAAATAATTCAACATAACGCGAAAGCCGACCTTTTGCCCCGCCTTTGCCCCGCCTTTGCCCCGCCTTTGCCCCGCCTTTGCCCCGCCTTTGCCCTGCCTTTGCACGAAAAAAGCCATTTGACGCGATCTATACATTCAAAATGAAGCAGTTTCATTGGTTGCTATGCGTGGCAAAGAATTGTGATTGGTCGAGAAAAATCACGCCACTGTCAAACCTGACTCGAGCGTGGCTTCTCGTGGAATGAAAACTTACAGCGAAAGCAGAATTGAACTGCGAAATCTACAAATCTTGAAGAAAATGCTAGAAAAATCAAGTCAGTTTTTGTCATTGGAGCAGCCCTGTGAGCCGAAAAGCTTGGGCGTTGCCTTGAAAATTACAGGAGTTGAAAGAATACCCTCGGAAAACTTATGGTCGCGGTCGACCTAGAGGCCATTGAATCGAGTTTTGAATGAAAGGAGCGAAAATGACGGTGGAGATTTTTGTCTTCTGTGGTTGGTTATTCTCAAATCAGCTTGATATAGTGTCGGAGACACATTTTAGCTGCGATACTGTTGACCGTGAGCTGTGGTTAGCTATACTTAGCTCGCTGCTGTGCCCTGAAACGGAAAGGAACATTCGCATCGGAAACCAAGGTTATGTATTTTATTTTACCGATTTTAAGAAGCGATGTTTTGATGTTTTATTCCTGACATTAATCAGTGTGTCAACAGTTGTTTTGACACTGGGAAAAGTTGACTTTTTTAAATAAATTAATCTCGAGAACATTTTGTTTGTTGGGTTTGTTAAATTCGAGATAAAGCAATGGTTCTCGGCGTACCAAGACCAAGTTTATGCGTGGTTTAGTCTCGCTCGACTGCCGACTGAGGCTGCTAGAAAATTATTTCTGTAACATTTTCTGAAAGAAACGGCTTTATCTTTCGTTTTCTGGCTCCTCGAACCTGTTCAATGCCTGGGAAAGACTTTTTTGCAGCTTACCTATTGCCCAGTCACGTAAAATATCATCTTAATTCCAAAAACTTTCCGCCATTTTAAAACGGCAGAGGGAAAAACTTTGTAATGATGACGTTAATCGTGCATCTGTCCTCTAATAGATCACAGGCGAGAACCAATCAAAATGCGTGAATAACTTGGCTTATTATATAAATACTAATCCCCAGTATTGTTTAGCAAGCTAGATAAGTACTGAAAAAGTTTCTTACATGGCGCTCGGAGCAGCATGCTAGCATTAATTGAATAGACAGGTTTTCGAAAGCCAAAATGAAAAATAAACGGCTGATGACCGGTTCTAAAAAGAAAGTCCGTAAAGGAAAATCCCGATTAAGAAAGAATCAATCGTAACACTCCGGTTTCCCTTAAGATTATGTTGCCATGTGATTAATATGCTATATTTCAGTGTTCTCTGTCCTCTCTTCGTACTTTTGGAGGATAAAAATGAACCATGAACTAAACCATTTGGGTGTGCGCAAGTTAATTTTAACTAAAACGGTCAATCTGAGAAGCAGTTGTGAAGAGACAAGCAGAAATCTGATATGTTAAAAGAATAAGCATTTTCAGACGAAAATGTTTAGCTGACAACCTATTTCGATGAAACAAGTAGAAATGAAACAAAGTGATTGCTGCATTTGTCGGTAAGCGCTTCGTAATATAATCCGTTTTACTTTTAACTCTTTCGCCGCTATCATGGTAGCGTAGCGAATGTTCATTAATGTAAAACGTTCTAGTCATCGCCAAGCTAGGTTAAAAACCTCACGAGGATCAATAGCTTTGTAGTTTCAATTATAGTGACGTCGTGTGAAAACCGGCAATTTTATACCATGTCGTGAAAAATACAGTGGAAAACACAATCACGCGTGGTGAATGATCGGAAAGTTGGATGTAATACCATTTAATACACAGCGGATTTTCTGTATTCTGAATGAATGGCTTTTCTATGGCATGGTATAAATTCTCATAAGATATGAGTGACCTTGTCGCAGTGCTAAGGTACTGAAGTTGGTTTTAAAGCCAATTTATTATTTCTGGGGAGGGTCACCGATTATTTACACAAAGAAAGAAAACAAAGAAAAATATTAACTT
>CM042756.1:20336071-20382089 GCA_022496165.2 Catalaphyllia jardinei
TAGCAGTGTTGAGGTACTGAACTTGGATTTTAAGCCCATTTATTATTTCTGGGGAGGGCCATCGATTATTTACACAAAAAAAGAAAACAAAGAAAAATATTAAGTTCACTAATTAATTGTTGTTTTATTAACATCAATGCTCTCTAAATTACAAATGTTTCTTGAGAAGTAATTAGATATTTTACAAACTGCAAGAGCATTGTATTTTCTTAAATGACTTTTCTATTACAACTTTAAACTGAAAATGCCTACTAGTTTTGATTATTTGTAAAACCTACATTCAATACGGATGGTATCTATGTAAACTGCTGCTGTATGATAGCCTCGCGGACTCCAATGATCTTCTCTTGAACTGGTCAGGGTAGAGCATGGGTACTAGTAGCGATGAACGGCCTCTCAACTGGTTCAACTTGATTGACGAGTAATGGTTGTCTGCTCTGATTGGTCGACTGTGTGGTAGAACTTTCAAGTGATTTTCCAGCGCTGGGTAGGAGGTTCGTACACATTCAGCGTGTTTCCACTGGTATGGGGAGGACTGGGCCGGATTCTGGTGTCTCTCAGAAAGCACATCTCTTCTGACAGGAACCCCAAACTGGTTGGGCGAGCTGGACTGGTTCCTAGACGTCATATGTTCTTCTTCTGTTCTTGATTTGGCTCTTCGGTTCTGGAACCAATACTACAAAGAAAAAAAAACATTGGTCACATTCTTTTAAAAAAATCAATTTTTTCGAATGCATACAAAGGCCTGCAAAGATCTTTGTATAGATTCAACAACAGTTACCAATAAACACTAAAATTTTTGAAGGGGAATATCAATTAATTAACGATTATTGGAGAAGGCTTTGCAAAATATCAAGATTTACCAGTAGCATGCAAGACACTGGAAACTAAGGATATTTTGCGATAATCAAATCACCAAGTTAGGTTCATATTTAAATCACTGGCTGGCAGCTCAGAGAAGCGATCTGCCATTTTACATATTTTGACGGTACTTCACTCGCGCAGACCATTATTTGTTTGCAGTCATTTGTAGGTCACGCTGTCGACTCTAAGCCAATGAAAAGGAAGAAAAAAATGAATGGAATCATAACATAAAGTTACATTTACTAAAACATTTTGTTAACAACCAAGAGAAAATGAGCATAGTCTCTTGTAACAACCCAATAACAAACTTGAATCATCATTGCCGATTTCAAAACGATGTCATTTAACAAATTGACGTCAGTTTTTCATGCGTCCCTCCTGTTATTTATCATGAGTTTCGCAGACTACTTTGACAATGTTATGACGAAATTCATTGCCAATAACAGGACAGACGCATTAAAAAGTGACATCAGTTTGTTTTTTACGATAACAGATTGTAAAATTGTCCGCTCTCGTTCGTTGATACATCGCATAAATTATAAATTCATTTGTCTGTCCGCTTAAAGATTTCTGCAGTTATCGTAGAAAACCACTGAAGTCGATCATTGTTTTAGTAAAGAAATCTAGTTAGAAAGCATTAGTTCCACTAGGTTAGAAGACTTGGCTTCAAAATTCAAAAGAAATATTTTGTGCATAAATTGTTATTAAGTTGTTTAGTTGTCACTAAAACCGTTTAACAGTAATAATAAATCTTTACCTTCAGAGTTTTGGCTGTGATCCCGAGTCTCTGCACCAGGTCATCCGTATCTTTACTCAGCAAATATGGCTGTCGCCTGTATGCTCGTTCCAGCTCCCACACTTCTAAAGCCGAGAAAGTCGTGCGCTGTCGCTTTTTTCTCGAAGACTGCTCGGAAAGTGTCGATACCTGATCGGGTTCGCTGTCACAATCACTGGCTGAACTTGGGTTGTCTAAACAAGCAGATGATGTTGGGCTGGTATCACTGTAGCTGTGTTGAGGACTTGGAGTCTGGATGGGATGACGGTAGAGCACCGGCGCTGTTGAAAAAAAAAATATATACGTTAACGTTTACAAATAGAACGAATTAATACATTCTATAGACATGAAAACTTAGAACAGCTACTCTTAAAGCATTGCTCATTCTTCCGAACTTTCGGTATCTTTGAATTATTGAAACCAATGTATAACCATTCGCAAGAGCCTGAACCAAAGTAAAGCAGTTTTCCCGCACAGAGTACACGAATTTGACAAAGTATCGCTCTCTAGTTCCACTAAAATATATTTTTCGACCTTTCCTACTCAAATGGCATAGTCAATTTCTTTTTCAATACACTGCTCAGAACAGAATCGTGTTAAAGAAAACAGATTGGGTAGAGTTTACTTGCGAGTTGAAATAATTCTACTACAAAGTTAAAAATCGTACTTCAGTCAAGAGGCATCCCAACCATCTGATAGTAAACTAATGAGAAAATACTTCTGTCTGTTACTTTACAGTCTCAGACTTCTCGTTATTTATAACTGGGCTTGACATTAATATTACAAATTGAGGTTATAAGTACCTAAATTCTAAAAGTGTCACTTACCAGAGCATATTGACTTTTTGCGTGTTACGTCATTCTCCAGACCCAGGATTCTGGTAATGGAGAAGTCGGTCAGCTTTCGTGGACGGAGCATCGGTGCCAAGGACGGTGTATGGATAGGAGGACTGGATGACAATTCACTTGATTTTGTAGAATCAACGACGGAAACATCTGACTTGGAGTAAATACTCTCCATCATATCTGAGCTTATAAACTTGTTACAATAACTACACCACAAAACTCGTTAACTGGATGAAGAACCCATGCAACCTCAGCTCTTATTTATACACTGACAACTGTCAATCAAGCGGTCCGACAAAATAAAGCAGCGACGGTTTTCATCCTTGCTTGCCGATAACTTGAACCTTTTACAATAATGAAACATTAGCTACCGTACCTAGCGGTGAATGAGTTAAAAGAAGACGGCATTTTTTACGAAGCACTTACCGAGTACCGAAAAATGCGGCAATTTCTTTGTTTTAGTTCTGCTTTTTTTCTTCGAGGAATGACTTATCGTAAAATGCTTATTCTCGTTACGTTACATATTAAATTTCTGCTCTCCTCTTCGCAATTGCTTCCCAGATTAACCATTTCAATTAAAAGTAGCTTACGCCCACCCAAGTTTAGTTCATGCGTCATTTTCGAATGCTTCCTCGAAAGGTACGAAGACAGCACAGAGATCACAGAAATGTAGCATCTTAATCACATGGCAACATTAATCTTTAGGCAAACCCGAGCGTTAATTGCAACTGGTCCTCTCTTAATCGGGATTTTGCCATACGGACTTTCCTCTGTGCAGCATTCGTGCTCGGTCAGTAATTAGTAAGAAGCTTAGTTATTATCGAGAACTTCGGATCCGCGTTTAAACTTAACCGGCGTTGTAAAAGGGTCGGGACAATTTTCGAAATCAGTATAGTTTAGCACACGCTTTATCTCTGAAACGAAGACGGTGACCACCAATTTTTTTGCATTTCTGGCACAAGTAACTCATTATCTGCCTGCAGTAAAAATTTAGAAAAATTCTACCTACTTGAAAATTTTGGCGCGAACGTCCTTAAAAGGGCTAGGGCCCCGCATAGACAAAGTAATCGGCAGCAATTTGGCTTTTACATCATTTCTATCGGATCTTGTCCAAATTCATTTATATTACCGCTGTTTTCACGGCAACTGATGAGAAAACGGAAAGCCGCCTCACCCTTAATCTAAAGCAACGGACTTTTTTTCGGACTTTTTTTACAATTTCACGTGCATTGTTAATGAACTCGTGCAGGTAAATCCTGACAATTCACCCACTGAGTGCGTTAACCTTTAATTAAGCCGAGAGTAAGACGACTTTCGTGATCACTTTTGAGTAAAAAGGTGTATCATACCTTGCCTTGGATTAGTTCAGTTTTCAAGCATTAAGAAATAGAGCACTTTTCCCGCTTTTACATAGCCTCGCGAGGAGGGTTGGGAAAATTCGAAGTTTGCATAAATTTCGAGAATTCTCTCAGCTTCCAGAGTTTTTAGATAAGGCTATTCAATCACGGAAAAAAATGTTTGTTGCTTTTACAAAATAATTTACAAAAATTCGCGCGAATCTTAAAAGTCACAATCACGTTTATATGCACTTAATTATCTAAACGCACCTATCCGCCAATGAGAGCGTGCGAATTAGCTCAGTCATTCTATAATATTTCATCGACGTGCGAGTCTTCTCTTAATTATTCTCCAATCCGTCCAAAATCCGTTACCTATTTTATTGAGTGATGATCATTCGTTTTTGCTTTTCTTTTTAGCACCCTTTTAAGACATCCGTGACTATTCTTTATCCAATCAGTTATAAAACCAAACCCAACAGATAATCTCATGCACACGTTTCCCCCAAGTTTCACGCGATTCTCGTGTATTTGCTTGAGGTTTGACTCGGTCGATGGTTTGACAACGTTCTTTTGTGACAGGCCTGAGTAATTCCTTGGGTTTTCCAATGCTTCATTGTATAACTGTAGCTATTTTAAATACGTTTGTTACATTCCATTACAAAAGAATGTGACGCAAAACGTTCCAGATCACAGATTATGCTTTTGTTATATTTTGATCTTTGGCTTAGCTTTGTGTTTATTTTCAACAACTTTTTGTTACGTAAAATTTAATTTAAATCTTCAACGCCACGATAAAAGTCGCACTTAGTGAATTTATTTTCGTTATGCGAGAAAGACGGCCCAGGTAGAGAATGATGAAAATCAGCCTATCAGTGCTTTATTGTTGGTTCAACATTGCAACTATTTTGCACTTATAACAATTGACCGTTCCAGACTTTCCCTGCAAACAGGTCAGGCTCCTGGGTGATTGGGTTTTAGGACAAGCTAGTCGAATGTGGTCTAATGCGAGGGGAACGAGCCGAGAAGGGTCTGGTGAGGAATGGGAGCTCCCCGTCGCGGTCGCTTCGCTCACCAAACTCTGTTTTCCTTGGTCATCAGCCTGCTTTCGCTCGATGAATGTTCTTCTTTCTTTTCTGCCCTCGCTGGTCGATGAACAAACCATGACGTGGCTCCATGAAGGTCAGGGATAAAACTTTTGCATTTCTCTTAGAACAAATATTCTCAACTTCAATTGTAAAGATTTTGTCTTTTTATATACCTGAAATATCATGATTGATCGTTAGCTTGTCTTATATCATGCTTGTTCTCAGTGGCAATTCTCACAATAACACCATAAACAAACAGTTGATCTCGCATCTCGCGTGCTGCCGCGATTTGCAAAAATATTGTAACTAGATAAACGGTGATTTTGGACTATATGGACGTTTAATGTAGGTTTAATTTCAGTCAGTACGCATCAATATGAAATATATACAAACAATAACCCTCATTTGGTGCGAAAATATGCTCGGATATTTGTCCGCGGGCATTATATGTTCCAAGAAACGAACAGTTTTCCGAGGTCGTAGCTCGAGGAAAACTGTGAGCTTCGAGGAACAGATAATGTCCACGGACAAATATCTGAGCATATGGAGGCTGTTGTGTTTATTATTCTTCAAATCTTTTTTGCAGCACGCGGAGTTTTGAAAATTGGGGAATGGTCTCGGATATTTCACACTTTTAGCTGGGGAATATTCGGTCACATGACGCCGTTAGACCAATCGCGCGCGAGCGAAAATATTTGATGGATTATAAATGCGTATATTAATCTTATAGCGTCCTTTTCTCATCGTCAAATCCAATGGTTAAGATATTAATATTTGACTTGCAGCGCTCCCTTTATTTTATTTGCGTTTAATATAATATTTTAAAAGGGGATGAGAACTTCCTAAGTGAAAATTCAATGTTTAATAATTTTTGGAATATTAACTCTTTACTAGCAGTAACCAATGGTTAGGAAGTGCGTGCGTGGTCTGTTGCGAGATGGAACAGACATTATTGAGGAAGCGAGGGAGAAGCGCGGGGCTGTGGGTTCCTGCTGTTGATTTATTTATAATCAGTTGTTGTCGTTAATAATATTACTATTATTGCTGTTGTTATTATTATTATTATTATTATTGTTGTTGTTGTTGTTGTTGTTGTTGTTGATGATGATGATGATTTTAAGACTACTGTTAACATAGGGAACCAGGTCGAAATTTGAAATAAAGAAATAATTATTTCTGTACTTTAGAGGCAGAACATCCAGAAAGTAGTTCTTCCTCAAGTGGCCAATGGAATAGGAAATTCCAATTGTCTGCGTAATTTAATTCCGTCCGCGCTGGCATGTACGCGAGCGAGTGGGTCAAGAAGAAAAAATTGTAACTCAGCGAATACTGAACGGATTTCGAGAATTCATAATTCCTTAGAAAGCTTAAATTGTGTACTGAGAGGTTTGGGAATTTTTTCTGATGCGTCGATGTTTAGAAAAAGAGCAGTAAACTCCTGCGAAATTCCAGTTGTCTGCGTAATTAAATTCACCCGACATTCACGCAAAGCGAGTAGTTACAGAGTAATAACTTTTTCTCAGGGAATACTGAAAGGATTTCTAAAATTCAAAGGTAAAGCGTTTAATTTTGTGGATCATAAACTTTGCAAATCACTTATATCTCACCGAAAATTTGCAGTTTAGCCTTTCCCTGGTGTTGACGAACGGTTCGTCGTTGTTTGTACGACTAAACGCTGGACGTGACATTTGCTTCGGAAAATACGTGAAACTTCAAAGGAACCCATGCCACGGACCTTGAACTCAAAACCAGGGCCTTGGTTCCGACGTTTCCTCACATACCATTCATTCCAGTTGGAAGAACAAAGGAATGCTACGAATGTGCCCAAATTTTGCTTCAAGTCGGCTCTAGCGCTGTACCCTTTAAAAAAGTGCCACTGACCATCAATGTCAAGATTAGTCTGCGGGCTCACTTTTGCTCGCCCGCAATACAACACTGTTGTACGGTCTGACCATGAGGTCTTTAATTTCATTATTTTCAGCTACCTAGTTAAACATTAGCCTTCTTAGTAAACGTTCACCAGCCGACAACGCAGAATTTGATCAGTTGTTGCTGTTGCTGTGCAGAGGACGGAAAAGAAATGTACCAACAATTATAGCACACGCTGGGGCACAGCCATTGCACTCACTGCTCATTAAGGCCTCGTCCCCACGTATCCGGATATTTTTTAATCCTCTCCTTTTTCTTTTCAAATTCAAAAGTTCCACCGTCCACACGTTATCGGATTCGTCGCAGATTTCAGTTTTATCTTCCTCTCTCAGTGGATTTTCCGGATGCGCCTGGATAAAAGCCCTACGCTCCAGTTCACGCTTTTGCTTACCTCTCCCTGTAAGACAACATCCTGTATTAACACCTGCAGCAGTGGTTTACGTCATCAGTTATTGATAGGCATGACTCAGGCGAACTAAGGTTAGCAGAGAAAATCACTATCATGGATAATAGTAGAAAATTTCACCGTCCATACGTTATCGGATTCGTTGCACATTTCTCATTTTCCTCTCTCTGTGGATTTAAAATATCCTGGATTTTTCGGATGCGCCTGGATAAAAGCCGTATGCTCCAGTTCACGCTTTTGCTTACCTCTCCCTGTAAGGCAACATCCTGTATTAACACCTGCAGCAGTGGTTTACGTTATCAGTTATTGATAGGCATGACTCAGGCGAACTAAGGTTAGCGGAGAAAATCAATATCATGGATAATAGAAGAAAAAAAATTGACTCGTATTTGGTTTCTTTTTTCCCTCTTCCAAAGTGATCAAACAACAACCATCTAACCACAGAATATATGTATGTCGCATTTTCTCCATTCAAAACTTGGCTTTCAGAGCTGCAGTTAATAAAAATTGTTTGCTATGATTTTAGACGAAGTTATTATCTCTCCGTTAAATATATTTTGCCACCTGAAACTAAATAAATTACGAACAAAAGGCAACTATCGACAAAAAACAATGATAAAGCAAGTTCATTTGATATGATATGCAATACGAGAACGTTAACTAATGCATTGACAGGTATTCACTGAAATCAATCTCGTATCTAAAAGGCTCACGATATATTCCAAAATCATCAACCATCTACTTGCAAACAGTTGCCAAACACTTAATTAGCTTTCGAGAAAGCTTTCTGTTTTACGCTGTAAGCTACTTCCAACACTGACAACCAAAACGATACACAAGGCAAGTTTAGTCTTTCAGGTAATCCTTTTCCCTTTTTTTATGTTCAGCCCTCGTTTAGTAATTGACAATGGATATTTCATCTTTTTTTGGTTTAGCAGTGGTTCTCATCAAATATGAGTATTCTACATAGAAGATAAACCTAATCCAAACATTATGCTCACATTAACCGGTCTAAGGGATCATCTTGGAAGTGTGCATTCGGGAAAATACACAATAATTTTGTTTTCGATCTAGAATCGTATAGTCCTTCTTTCACATCTTGCTTGCTCAAGATAGAACCCTCAAAATACGGTAGAATTTCAGTTAATGTTTTGAAAAAAGACAGATAACCTAAAGATTTTCATGCGTTAAATGGTGTCCGTTAAGGGAACCACAATTAGAGCACCGTCTCTAAAAAATATATTACTGAAAAATTTGCGAATTTGGAGACTTGCTACAACAAGGTGCAAATGGACTTTGATCTCGGATTAAGGCTTGACGTGGCATGAATTCACTCAGCTATACTTCTCTGGGAAGTAAATTTGCAATAGCCTTTTCCCAAAACCCTTATTTATTACTTAACCAAAAAAACTGATGAAGCAAACTTCATATAAAAAAACAAACAAGACAAAAACAAAACTAAGTGAGAGATTCAAACTCGTTATGAGAGGATTAATAATGCCTAAAAATTGAAATCCTGAAAAAGTGCTTTAAATTTGAATAACAAGTAGTTGTGTTAACCTATCAGTTATTTGCTCAGCTGTAGTCGTTTTGTTAGTAAGGCTGACTTCCTCTGTCAAATATTTGTGCAAGCTTTAGTCTACTCGATTGATTTTGGAAGGAAAAGAAGACCTACGGCGAGTAAGTGTTCCATACTTCAAGTGTCCCAAATAAGGTCAACCAGCCTCGAAAGGCTATCACAAAGGATAGAAACATCAGTAATAATCTAATTTAAAAGGTGTTATGTTGCTGTGGTGCATGTTCTTCCAAGTGTGTCATTCTTAGACAGAAAATTGGTTCACTGAACTTTACGTTCATAGAAACCAGCTCGAGGCATGTTTGGAAACTTCCTCAAAAAAAGAAATCATTCACGTGATTTTTCTCGCTGAACTGATACATTTCCTTATCAACAGGCGGAGGACGTGCAACAATTGGTGTAACGACCTGCTGGGAAAAAACTGTAGACGAGTTTTGCAAATACCTTCGTGACGAGGCGCCACGCACCTCTCGTAAGGTCTAACAGGATTGGCCGAGAAAACAATAGAATAAACAACAGAAACAATGGCCCTAGTCCTGAAAACAATAGAGGTGGATGACTCCGGGAGCAAATAAAATTAGAGGTTCCGAAGAGGTGCATGACTACTGTTCGTGACAGGCCCTGCCGAGAAAGTTAAGAAAACAGACAATTTCACTATGTATGAAAACAACACGAGCGGCCAACATTTATTTTGCCCAGCGGGTCATTATGGAGTTCATCTCAAGATATTGATTTCAGCATTGAATATTCCTCCATGCGTCACAGCATTTCTGTTGAATACTCTGATCATTGTTGGTATTAAAAAAGTATCGTCTCTTCGTCCACATTCAAAACTTCTGTTCAGCTGCCTTGCAGCAACCGACCTCTGCGTGGGTGCCATCACACAGCCTCTGTTCGTTATCTACCTCATGTCTCCAGAGCACTCAAAACTTTGCCTCTATGTTGCGGTACTTTTTCTTACAATAGGCATGATTTTTTGCGGAGTATCTTTATTAACACTGAGTGCAATAAGTGTAGACAGGCTTCTTGCTCTTTTGCTGGGACTACGATACAGACAGGTGGTAACTTTGAGGCGAGTTCGGATCATCGTAGCCATTTTTTGGATTGCTTGTAGTCTCCTTGCAGTTACTTTAATTTTCAACAATGGTTTATCTTACTACATGGCAATCGTGATATTGATATTGTGCACGATGACTTCAACCTTCTGTTACTTGAAAATCTATTGCAGTCTTCGACATCGCCAAACACAAGTACGCGACCATGTTCGACACGGACAAGCAAATGGAGCAAGGATTCCAATGAATAATCTAAGCCGTTACAAGAAGACAGTATCCAGTGCGTTGTGGTTGCAAATGACATTACTGTCTTGTTATTTCCCAATGATCATACTAATTTTTTTGTCACAATTCCACGAACCTTCGGCCTCTATTGAATTTGCATCACATGTAGCGGTCACTTTCTTTTTGTTAAACTCCACTTTAAACCCATTTGTGTATTGCTGGAAGATGAGGGAGATAAGACAAGCAGTGAAGGGCACGATTGGACAGTTCTGGGGTTTATTGAGCTCACTGTGTTGCTATTGTAGGCCATATAAGTGATCGATCGAAAAAATACAAGAGTGTGGGTGGTGCAGCTAACCATTAATTTCTTTTCCTTATAACAGAAATCTTGGAAAGTTGTTACCGTTGTTTTCAAAAGTTTAATATTAACTTTCATTGTTTAAAAAAGTTGACATTGTATTTTGACTTCTGTTAAAGTCTTAACATCATTCCAGGATGAAAATATTCTGGTATTAATTTCACGGTAGGCTTATATAGCTTACCAGCTACAACAAAAAATAAAACCAGCCAAACAAGACTTTCACTTTCGTGGCTAAAATTGTTTTACAACTAAGATTATTATCTTTTACGGCTAACGGTGTAAATTTCGAAATTTACGCCTAACACGCTAAATCATTGCATCGTTTTGAGTCGATTGATGCAGGAAATGCACCTAGTTCTCACACAATAAAATATATTTTTTTGTTCATGCGGGGATTGCTTAATTAAACAGGAATAGCTGCTAACAATATATAAGAACTACATGTAGCAGGGTAAATTGATATCAAGATACCTTTATTTGATTTTTTTTTATAATAATAGTCATAATAATAATAATAATAATAATAATAATGATAATAATAATAAAAACAAATATCATATGTACCAAGAATTGCATAACGAAATGACCAAAAAAAATTGAGCCACAGCGGATAATTTCTAATTTTTTTCTTTCGAATTTTACGCTGGCTTCCATGTTTGCTGTCGAGATAGTTTTGACAAAGAGCAACAAAATGAATGAATTTATCGTAGTTGAAATGTATATTCATTTTTTTAATCCACGTTCTTCTTGGGCTTACTTTAATTCCCCCAAGAGAAGATCAAGATCTTTTCTAGATAATTATTTATATCCTATTCCAATATTTCACTTGTACATGTAGTATTTGGATTTTCGCAGATCAATAAAAGTTTAAAATGCTATCCTGTTTGAAGCCTTTTTCTGCTTGACTCACTCCTTTATCCGGGAGTTGACAGACGTTGGAGGGGAAGGGTAGGGCGGTTATGTTGGAGCTAAGAGAAGCGCATTTAAGGTCGTATGGTACTCTATATATGAACCAAAAAGTTTGTTTAAATTTGGTGAAAAAAGATCAGTTGTGTGCTATTGCCCTCATGAACAGAAAATAAATTTTGAAGATTTCACTCAAAATGGTTGCTATGGCAACCAGCCACAGCCTTTTGAGGTAGTGTTTTATAGTATTGACGCCAACACTTCCTGCTCTTTTACAAAACAAGATCTGACTCTCAAACAAGCATATCGGGTAAGTTTCTGTTTTGTTCTGTGATATGAACCTAAGTTTTGGCCGTTAACTTTTGTTTCCAGTGCTTTTTGCAGGCTTACTTTGGAAATAACCTCATTTTACGCCACACCCATTGGACAAATCATCTCCTGTCACGTGACAGACGTTAAAATATTACGATTTTTTGGTTCAAATCATTCCAATCCTATTGGTCTTTGATTAGCCCAAGTTTCAGAAATTCTACTTAAATACCTTGCAAAGTAGAAATGTTGGCGTGAAGTCAGTCGGTACCAAAATAGACATTTGAGAAAAACGCACTTCAAGTTTCTTACAACATTTAACAAGCCACAAATAGGGGAGGGGTTGAGATTGGATCTTGAGGGATGGTGTGCAATGGTTGTTCTTTTTTGTAGAAAGTTACTGCAGTTTTAGGAGATTTTTCTTTTCATAAGGGAAATGAATGAGCCTGTGATGGCATTTGGAGGCAAAACCTTTCACAACTAATTATACCAATCGAGTCGTGCATGTCTTTAAAGCTATTTTACAACGTTTCGTTCAAATACCATATTTTGGTAACGTTCTTATGATAAACAGCCGTTGCTATGGCCGTTGCTACGTAAAAAAAACTTATACCACTGTGTACTCTCCTTGAATTTAACACTCATCTAGAGAAAAATTTGGCAAGATCGTTTCAAAATGTTTTTGACAAGTATTCAAGGGTCTTAAATCTTGTATTTTCAAGACATTCAATTTTTCATGAAAATCACCATATTTTAAAAGTACCATTCCCCCTTGAGTTAATTTGCTTAGTTCTTCTTGTTTTGTAGGTATATGGCCATCAGCTGAAGTCTAATCTCTTCCTTTGTGAAGGAGTTGAGCCTAGGCAGGAGCTAGTATACAAGAGGGCCCAGGATAACTTCAATGCATATATGCTCAAAGTGCGAGCCAATCAGTGTGGAGTTCGTGGGCGTTCTAGGGTTTAGCTGTTTGTTTAAATAACGAATACAAATACACAACATAGTCTACCACTTAACAACTTCATCTATTTGTAATTCATCGCTGCTGACTAAGTTACAATTTGTTCTTGAAGGCTATTTTAAGTATTTTACAATTGTAATGAAATAGTATTTTGCCAGCACACGACCTTTAATTTAATTAGTTCATTTCAAGACACTAAAGCAAGTTTGACATTACAAATTTAACAAACTCCTAACTATTTTCGATCAATTCTAAAAGGTCCTAAAACCTACATTTAATATGGCTGGTTTCTATGTAAGCCGCCGCTGTGCAATAGTCCCGCGCACTCCACTGGTTTTCTGTTGAACTTGTCTGAGTGGAACTTGGGTACTAGTAGCGATGAACGACCTCTCAACTGGTTTGAACTTATTGACGAGTAATGGCTGTCTGTTCTAATTGGTCGACTGTGTGGTGGAACTTTCAAGTGGTTTTCCAGCGCTAGGTAAGACAAGCGTGTACACTCAGCGTGTTTCCACTGATCTAGAGAGGACTGGATCCGAAACTGCTGCCTCGCAGAAAGCACGCCTCTCCTGGCAGGACAACTTAACAGGTTTGACGAACTGCAATGGTACCTAGACGTCTTTTTGTCTTCTTCTTTTCTTGATTTAGCCCGTCGATTCTGAAACCAATACTATGAAGGAGAAAAACAGACAAAGAACGACGTTAGCAAAACATTCGTCAAATCATTTTACAATGTCGTTTATGTTGGAATGTATTGAAAGGCTTACACTGAAGATCTTAGTACAGAATAAGCAACACTCACGAATAGCTTATACAGTATTCCAAGGTGGGGGAAATCAACCAACAGAATGTGTTTGGTAGGATTAAAGGGAGAGTAAAAATTTCCTGAAACATTGTCTCTAACAAAATAACAAACTTGAAACATCTATCGATTAAAAGCTTGAATGTTTTGCAAAACGCGCATTCGAATTCTGTTCTTTATAGCTCTTCGTTTATCCGTGCAACGGTTTCAAATGCCCCTTGAAGAGTTACGTTTTGTGAAAACGTTGGCAACATTTGGAATTATTTAGGAAACCGACCCAGTCCAATAAATATGACTGACATCGTTTGCCTCCTTAGACTCACTGTCGACATTTTTAACTATAGACCATATTTAATTACGTGCGCCAATTTTTAAACTCAGGGTAGTTTTCCACTCGCTTTATCTCTGAGACGAAGTCGGTGACCCCCAATTTTTTGTGGCATATCTGAACCAAGTAACTGAGTTACTCATTATCTGACTGCAGTAAAAATTTTTGAAAAATCCATTGACTGGAAAATTTTAGCGCGAACGTCCTTAATTAAAGCCACTGAAATATCGTCTCCAGTTTTTTTAATTTGTTATTTAAATTGACGCTGAACCTTCTTTTGTAGTAAGAGTTATAAATCTTCACCTTCAGACTTTTAGCCGTGATCCCTAGTTTCTGCCCGAGGTCCTCCTCATCTTTATCCGTCAAATATGGCTGCCGCCTGTATGCTCGTTCTAGCTCCCACACCTCCAAAGGTGAGAAGGTCGTGCGCTGCCGCTTCTTTTTAATTCTCGTAGGCTGCTCAGAATGTGTCGATACTTGATCGGGTTCGGTGTCACAATCACTGGCTGAACTTGCGTTGTCTGAACAAGCAGATGATGTTGGGCTGGTACCACTGTAGCTGTGTTGAGGGCTTGGAGTCTGAATGGGATGACGGCAGAGCACCGGCGCTGTTGACAAAAAAATATGTACTTTAGTGTTTACAAATAACTAGTACGTTTTTACAAAAAATAAACAGTTTTCAATCGACTAAAAATAACAAACAAACTGCGGTTATAAACATAACGAGACAACGCATGTTGTAAAAACTCTCATTTATGAACTTGACGTTTCGCATGTTCCAACATACATCTTTAGAGGCAACGGTTTAGAACCACAGTTTGTTTGTTTTTTCTCAAGTTGAAATGGCCGTAAAATAAGAATGTCTACAATTTAGTTTTCAATCGCATAGATCAAATACATTTTATGGACAAGAAAACTCAGAAAAGCTGCTCTCACAGCATTGCTTACTCTTCCATACTTCCAGCACCTTTCAATTATTAAAACTAATTTGTAACCACTATCAAGAGCCTGATCCAATGAAAACAGTTTTTCAGAACAGAGTACACTAGTTTTCAATAAATGGCATAGTTATTTTACTGTCAAAACAGTTCTCAGAACTGTGTTAATAAGTTCACCTGCGAGTCTAATTCTACTAGAAACTCTTAAATTATATAGAATTCAATTATCACGGGAAAGTGTAAGCAAACTAATGCCTCCGACTTCTCGATATTTACAATGTATAACACCAAGGCGGAGTTTCACCTGAGTAGGAGTGAACTTTTAAGTAACCTTAAAAGGGCATTATTAAGATTTAAATGGTTCGGGAACACTACCAGACAATTGAACCCCTAAAAGAGAGCCCCAGATTGGTAGGGGACTTTTTGATGCCCTTCTACTAATTCTTCTCTTCAAATTTCAATTTTCCAAATTAAATCGGTCAAAACTTGAACATATTAACTTTTTCTCTCCTTTAAGAAAAAATATCTCTTTCTCAAAATACCCCCAAACGACCCAAAAGATTACACAAAACCGCGAAACATTGGTTATTGGGATTTGACGTTGCTTGAAACGTGACCGAGATATTGTTGGTTTTCAGTGTCACGCCATTCAAAATAGATCAAAATCAAAAAATCAAAACCGTGCAATAGATTAAGTCCAGAATCTGGAAATACAAAGAAGGTAGATATGCAAAGACTCTCGCCAAAATTCAGGTCACAGCAGTTTTTCTTATGGAAGCTATACGGAGAAACGTTTTTCCCAAATTTATAGAGATTTGTATGGAGACGTCATGCTGATGCCCATCCAGGCCAGATGGGCATCAATTTGGCGGCCGGAAACCAGCAGAAACATCTGTCAGTGAGTTTTGCTACAAAAGCGTGAATTTATCTCTCGAAGAACTCAAAAACGTAACAACAATACTTTATTCTAATACAAGAACTGTTCAGATTGCCGAATTCTCCGAAATAAGTCATCACAGCTCTCTCGCCCGTCATGTCAATGCGATGTCACGCAAAAGCTTAGTAATTCAAGCGTAGTCTATCACTAAACCAAGAACCCGTTCGGAGTGAAAATTTCTATGAGTATTACTTTTTAGCTGCTCTTATATATCATGAAAGTAAAATCTCAGGAGGATCAATAGTTCTGAAGTTGGAAATTTATTGACGTCATGTGAAAACCAGCAGAAAGGCCATGTTAAGCGACGTGAAAGCAGCCTTCAGGTAAAACCCGACTTAATATTATCAAGTGAGATTAATGTTGTATGTAACATCTCAACTCTAAACGTTTCACTCACCAGAGCATACTGTTACTTTGTGTGTTTCGTCATTCTCGAGACCCAGAATTTTGCTGATTGAGAAGTCGGTCAGCTTCCGTGGACTGAAGACTGGTGCCAAGGACGGAGCACAGATAAGAAGACTAGGTGAGAGTTCACGTGACTTTGTTGAATGCGAAGACTCAACGAGGGAAACAACTGACTTGAAGTTAAAACTCTCCATCATAGCTGAACTGATAAACTTGTTACAATTATCAATAACTACAGCACAAAACTCATTTACTGAATGAAGAAACCATGCAACCCCAGCTCTTATTTATACACTGACAGCTGTCAATCAACAAACAAAAAAGCGGGCCGACAAACAAACACAGAGTTTGTCAAACTTTGTTGCCGATGGACAGAGAGCTTTAAAAATCTAACAGTCGCACCGCTACTTGGCGGACAGAAAATAAAACTTAGCGGCATATTTTACGAAGGGATGACAGACAAATGCGGCAATCACTTTCTTTTTGCTTCTCTCTTCAGATTGGTTTGACCGTAAAAAATATTATATTCCGTAGTCGTTAGGTTCCAGTTTCCGATGTTGTTTTGGTGAATCTAGTGGCCAACCAAACCCATGCATTATAACTGACGTTATATTCTCTTTGTTTTCTTTACAAAGCGTTTCCTCTTGATAAAGAGTTGGTATTGTAAGAAAACCGGGATATCACTGATTTAGTAACGCAGAAGATTGAAAGTAAAAGAAATATACCGTGGATTTTTTATTTTTGTTTGTTTGTATTTTAATTGTTTTCAGTATAACTCTTCATTGTTGTTTAATTTTCTGTCTTCTGACGACCCTAGTCTAATAAAAACCTTATTTAAAGATCTATGGCGGAGACCCTGCGCCGGCTTAAACTTAGCGGGCAATTTTTGTTGCATGCTCGGGATCTGCAAAAGGCCAACTTAGCGGCGGTAACTTAACTTCAGATCATTCTTAATAGTAGTTAGCGCAAATTCATTTAGATCACCGCTCTTTTAGCTTTTGTGTCAATTAATTTGAAAGTAAAACGCCGCCCTCTTCTGAAACAATGGTCGCGAACGGTTGATTATACAACCTTGTGCACTCGGAACCAACTATTGCTCTATTCAGTGATTTATAATGAAGTAATTATTTATTCACGGTATCAATTTCATATTATAGCACGGAATGTATCTATGACAAATAAATTTCACATTACGCTGGATCGGCGGAATTTAAAATCAGAGCTCTCTCCCTAAAAACGCATCAGATATTTTCCGTCCACACTACGCAGGATGAATTAACCAGTCATATTGCACTTTTGATTCAGGAAAACTCAGGCAGAGAAATATCATAATTATCGTAATGTCATTGTTTAAGAAAAGCCCGTCTAATTTCTCATATTTATAGAGCGTTTTCGAAAAGCTCTCGTTCTAATGACCGACAAGTGTGGACGGTAGGTCTAACTGTTGAATAAAGCCGCGTTCTCAAATCTCTAAGACAATAATTGGTACAATTTATAATAAGGTTGTTGCTACTTTAGTTTAATCTAAAACATTCCTTAATCGTGCTGTAGTAGGAGGTTTTAAATTATAAAATAAACTAAATCACATTGGTTCCTAACTACTTTGCATTTGATAACCTTTTCCAGCTCTGGATAGTAGATATGTCGGTTAGGGACAAGCTGGACGTTTCGTCCACAGTACAGTGAGATATATATCAAGAAATTGACCAAGGCGCGAAGGAATTCGCACCTCAGAAGGTAACCTTTTGCAGTTGCCTGCTAGGAGTCAGTATTTAATACTCTTGACGCAAGTAACTCTAAGACGAAACAACTGAAGATAACTTTAGCCATTGTAACGCGTTAAACCGCTTTCATACGCAGCTATAGTTTCAAACTGCTTTCATGCGTTTAAGCCCAGGACCGATAAAATATGACAAAAAAAACATCAACAACTGGTAAAAGAGTTTTAATTTACACTTCTGACATGGCGTCACATGAGCGTGCCTTGAATAAAGTTCGTGCGCAATTCAATTTACCCACAACCTACGATAAAATCTTTGCTGAAAGTGTTGGAACGCCCCACTGAAAAACAAAACATATAAAAGCTGTTAAGAATCACCTTTTTCTGGCTCAAAGACGATTTTTTAGTTTTCTTTTTTTTTTCTTACAACAAGAATACAGCGAGTTTTTCTTTAGTCACGTATTGGTATTTAGATACTTTGTAAACCGTTTAATGATTGGAATAAAATTCGCGACCTAACACTTGCGATAGGCTCGATTACCAGCCGCTGTTCGGGAAAGGAGTCCGAGCTCCTCCCGCTTCTCGGGGAGGATAGAACAGACCGCACGAGAGAGCGGCGGAAATCGAGCCTACACTTGCGATAAACCTTGAGAAATATGCTGTATGAGCTGTTCCTGATCATAATCGTTTTGAAAAACATTTGCGTTTAATCATGATCCGGTTTATCTCTTTATCTTGAACCTTCGAAATCGCCTTATAGTTTTTGCGTGCCTGTATATGTTTCCCTTCGTAAACTTCACTCGACTTCCTTGTTTAGTTTATTATTTTTTTCATAAGTTAGTGTTCGCCTTAATTATAAAACTAGCTGGCTTTTCTTCTTTCTTTATCTTCGCTGCAAACAAATAGACCTATTGCCATAGCAAAAATATCTAATGTTGCCTCGCAAAGCATTTTTACACTCGACCTTTTTTGATAAAATCCTGTAACTGGAAAGACTCAAAGTTATATACATTTTATATCTTTGACAATGACATGTCGGAACAGCTCAAGGTCGTCTAGGTTTGACTCCGTTAATCACATCACTCGCCGGACAGAAAGCTTTACTTGATTAGTAGATAGTATTGTAAAAGAAAACAAACAAAGATGAGCTTTCCATTTCTTAATCTCACTTCAAATGATAACACCTTGTTATCTAAAGTTTGGCTTCAGCTACCGCGACTCTTGAAGCTAATTTGGGGTTTCTTCCAATTTCCGCCATTTTTATGAAAGAATAGCGATCGAGAAAAGCTGCTATTCGCTTGAAATGACTGCTTTATCTAATTTCCAGCGTGGAAACAGAATTGCAAAATTTGCTTTTCGTCGGCAGATTTAACCCGATAACCCAATCGGAGTATAAAATAAGTTGTTTACTGTTTGAAGTATTATAACTTTTCACAGGAAATGCGCGCAACAACATGAAAGGAGCCGGCTAATAATGTTTTTACCATAACACCTTACTTCGTAAATTCTAAGTTTCCTAAATCTTAACAATCATAAATATTTTTTTCATTTCAAGTTCTAAGAATTTGTAGGTGCAAAGGAAAATCATCTAATAAATGAAATTAATTTCTTTATTCGAAGAGGGCTTAGACTTGTATGATGATTTTAATAAGAGCCAATAAGTAATCTAATTGGCTCACTGTTCATTACAGCAGAGAAATTTAAAACCGCGCTTTTCACTCTGAAAAAGCAGCAATTCAAATGTTTTCGAAAGCTCCTTTTTCATGAGGGATTAGAACAGGCGGTAGACCTAACTGCAGAAATAATGCTGCGTTTTCAGATCTTTTCAAATTTTTTTGCGTTAGTATGAGTCCCTTAGGTAATAACGGTCAAATTATTACTTGGTTGCTGCTACGAACTTTACGTACGTAGGTATGCAATGGGCGGATGAGCGACATTCTTGCAACAAATCATAGTTATTGCCCCCGCAGGGTTTTGGCCTAGAGGCCAAAACCCGAGGAGGCACCCTAGGGTCCCCCACGTGTATACATACAAGGAATACAAGGAATTTGAAGAAAGTAAGAAATGTGTTGGTAGTAGGGGAAGTGTTCTTGATTTGATGAAACTAGGCGCGCACGGTGGTCCCGGTTAATGGTGTCAGTTACATGTAATTAGGTCGGGTTTCGCCGTCTTCGAGAGGCATTTCAAGGTCAAAAATACACTTCAATTACAACATGGCCTGCGTTGCGATTTTAGCGTGATGAAATAAATTTGCTTCGAAATGACCGAGGTTCTGATCTAAAACAAACTTAAAACGCTTTCAAAGATCCTGAACAGAAAAACAGCTCAGAGGGTACCGTAGGAAATTCTGAAGTATACTAATTTCGAGGCCAGTCGCCGCCAGTGTGGTTTAGTAGCTAAATACCCTTCCGATCGTCAGTTTTACGTTTGGCATCTCGTTTATTTGGATCGCTTATTTTTACTGAGTAATCTGGCGTAGAACCCATGTGACGGCAGGGTGACTGGCAGGGATCCAAACGTAAATGTGAATGTTTTGTGGCGTTTTCGCCTGACTCTAATCTGCATATATGGCGACTGTAACGCAATACTTCTGTTTACATCTCGGAAACAATCTCGTCCTCTGTTCTGCTTTCGGGATACGTTTGCTCGTATATCAATGCAAATGATTTGTTTCAGTATCAAACTTGAAACAGAGTGGTTTGGTCTTTTTTTCCCGAATGCTTTTCGTGAGATTATCATGTGATTTCATTGCGGATGAGAACAGAATGTGTTGGTTAATTTAGTTAACTTAGTTGATTTTTTGGATCATATTTATATTTATGATAAGATGCCTAAGTTACTTGAACAGTATGTGTGATATAGCTAACAAAAAATAAAAAAAATTAGTTCAATTTTATTGTTTTCATTTAGCAGAAATAAGAAAGCGGGGGCAACTTTAGTGATAACTATTACTAGTTAATATTTGCTTACTAACAAATTTTTTTTAATTGTCTCTACCATACCAACAAAGTTTCCTTTAATTTTTTCCCGCTCTCGGCTACCATGTCAACTTATTACCTTAGTGGTGCAAAATATTCGATAACTATCTGTAGTTCATTAAAATGAAATAAAGATCTTTTCAAAGCAATTCACCACTGCATCTTCCGTTGAAAATATTTGAATATTGACTTCTGTCATAAAGAGAGGGGTAAAATAGTAAATTTATTAAAATTGTAGTTTGCTAGCGCACCACCTATAATTTAATTAGTTCATTTCAAGACAATAAAACAAGTTTGACATTACAAATTTAACAAACTCTTATCTATTTTCGATCATTTCTAAAAGGTCCTAAAACCTACATTTAATGTAGCTGGTTTCTATGTAAGTCGCCGCTGTGCAGTAGCCCCGCGGACTTTACAGGTCTTCTCTTGAACTGGTCAGGGGGGAACATGGGTACTAGTAGCGATGAACGGCTTCTCAACTGGTTTGACTTGATTGACGAGTAATGGTTGTCTGCTCTAATTGGTCGACTGTATGGTAGAACTTTCAAGTGGTTCTCCAGTGCTTGGTAGGACAAGCGTGTACATTCAGCGTGCTTCCACTGGTCTGGAGGGGACTGGGTCTGAAACTGCTGCCTCTCAGAAAGCACACTTCTCCTCACACGACCAAACAGGTTTAACGAGTTGGACTGGTACCTAGACGTCATCTTTTCTTCTTCTTTTCTTGATTTGGCCCGTCGGTTCTGGAACCAATACTATAAAGGAGAAAAACAAACAAATAAAAACATTATCGAAACACTCGTCACATTATTTTAACGTCATAACGTCGTTTATGCTGGAATGCATGCGAAGGCTTATAAAAATCTTTGTATTCAATCAGCAACAGTCACGAACAACCTGTACAATTTTCGAAGGCGGGGGGAGATCAACCGAACAGAATTTGTTTGGTATTATTGAAGGGAGAGTAAACATTTACCGAAACATTCTGTTTCTATCTGTAAAAATAACAAACTTGAACCAGTCGATTAGAAGTTTGAATGTTTTGCAAAATGCGCAATCGAATTCTAATCTTTTTAGCTCTTCGTTTATCCATGCAACGGTTTCAAATACTTCTTGAAGGATTAAGTTTTGGGGAAACGTTGGCAACATTTGGCATTTTTTACCGAACAGAACCCACTTCTAATAAATGTTACTAAGATTGTTTGCATCTTTTTACCACCCTGTAGACCATACTGAATTACATGCGCCAACTTTTAAAAATCAGGGTGGTTTTCCTCTGACAACGAAGTCGGTGACACCTATTTTTTTTCTTTTTTTTTTACATTTCTGACACAAGTAACTCATTATCTGACTGTGGTAAAACTTAAAAAAATTTTGGGCGTACGTCCTTAATTAAAGCCACTGAAATATTGTCTACATCTTTTTAATTAAAGGGGCAGTGTCACGAGGATTTTGCAGTTTTAGGTCACTTATGTGCTAAAATCATTACTTTGAGGCTTCCGTCATAAACAAAATGCCTCTGGAAAGCTACGGCGATGATATCAAATGAATTTTATCAGAGAGGGCTAACAATAATAAATTTCTTGAGGATTTTATGAAGACGTAGCATCAAATCTTGAAAAAATTCGCCAATTTTTTTCAAGTTTCAATCTATTTTCATCCTTGGGTATCCGAAGCGACAGGGGACAGGAAACAGTTTCAGTACCTTCAAATAGTCTTTAGTAACTAAACTAAACCATTATTTTTGGAATTTGATTACTGCGAAGACACCTTCTAGCTTTTTATAAAGTTGCCAAATACGGTGACACTGCCCCTTTAAATTGTCACTGAACCTGTTTTGCAGTAATAGTAAATCTTCACCTTCAGACTTTTTCCTGTGATTCCTAATTTCTGCACGAGGTCCTCTTCATCTTTATCCGTCAAATATGGCTGCCGTTTGTATGCTCGTTCCAGCTCCCACACCTCCAAAGGTGAGAAGGTCGTGCGCTGTCGCTTCTTTTTAATTCTCGGAGGCTGCTCGGAATGTGTCGATACCTGATCGGGTTCGCTGTCACAATCACTGGCTGAACTTGCGTTGTCTGAACGAGCAGATGATGTTGGGCTGGTATCACTGTAGTTGTGTTGAGGACTTGGAGTCTGAATGGGATGACGGCAGAGCACCGGCGCTGTTGACAAAAAAATATATACCTTAGCGTTTAAAAATAATTCGTACGCTTTTAAAAAACTAAACAGTTTTCAATCGCAAAGATCAAATGCATTGTATGGACAGGAAACTTAAAAAAAAAAGCTGCTCTCACAGCATGCTTCGTTATCCCAACTTCCGGTCTAAACTAATTTGTAACCACTAACAAGAACCTGAACCAATGAAAACAGTTTTGAAGAACAGAGTACAACAGCTTTTAATAAAAGGCATAATTATTTTCACTGTCAATACAGTGCTTCGAACTGTGTTAAAAACAGATTTTAAAGAGTTCACTTGCGGGTTAAAATCGAATTGTACTAGAAACTCTTAAATTATACTTAATTCAATTATCACGGACCATGTCAGTAAACTCAAGTTTCAAGTTCAAGTTTCAAGTTCATTAGGAAAGTTTGTCTCTGACTTCTCGATATTTACAATGTATAACATTAAGGCAGGGCTTCAGCTGCATGGGAGTGAAATTGAGGTAAATTTAAAAGGAAATTGTTAAGAAATAAATGGGTCGGGAACACTACCAGACAGTTGAGCCCTCAAAAGAGAGGCCCAGGTTGCCAGGGGACTGTTTGGGATCTTTCTAATAATTCTTCACTTCAAATTTCAATTTTCCAAGTCTATCGAAACTTCAACATTTCATCTTTTCTTCAATTCAACCTATCTTTTGAGAAAAAAAATCTCCTTTCCAACTGATGCCCAAAACACCCAGAAAAATACACAAAACTCGCAAAACATTGGTTATTGAGTTTTAAACGAGGGATTTGGCATTGCTTGTAACGTGAACGAGGTATTGGCAGAAAGGCCAGGTTAAGCGACGTCAAAAAAGCCTTCAGGTAAAAGCCGCCTTAAGTAACTTCTAAATTCTAAAAGTTTCACTTACCAGAGCATATTGTCTCTTTGTGTGTTTCGTCATTCTCCAGACCCAGGATTTTGCTGATTGAGAAGTCGGTCAGCTTTCGTGGACTGAAGACTGGTGCCAAGGACGGAGCACAGATAAGAAGACTAGGTGAGAGTTCACGTGACTTTGTTGAATGCGAAGACTCAACGAGGGAAACAACTGATTTTAAGTTAAAACTCTCCATCATAGCTCAGTGATCTGATAAACTTGTTACAATCAATAGCTGCAGCACAAAACTCGTTTACTGAATGAAGAAAGCATGCAAACTCAGCTCTTATTTATACACTGACAGCTGTCAATCAACAAACAAAAAAGCGGCCCGACAAACAAACTCAGAGTTTGTCAAACTTCGTTGCCGATGGACAGAGAGTTTAAAAATCTAACAGTCGCACCGCTACTTATCGGACAGAAAATTAAACTTAGCGGCTTATTTTACGAAGGGCTGACCGACAAATGCGGCAATCACTTTCTTTTTGCTTGTCTCTTCAGATGGCCTGTCCGTTAACAGTGTTAGCTTAAAAACACTCTATTCCTAGTCGTTAGGATCCAGTTTCCGATGTCATTTTTGAGAATTTAGTGGTCAACCAGACTCATGCGTTATAACTAACGATGTTTTCTTTACAAAGCGTTTTCTCTTGATTAAGTATGATTGTAAGAAGAACCGGGATATCACTGATTTACTAACGCAGACGATTGAAAGTTAAAAGAAATATACCATGGAATTATGATTTGTGCTTGTTTGTTTGTTTATTTTTTAATTGTTTTCAGTGTAGCTCTTATTTGTTGTTTAATTTCTGTTTGCTGACGACCTTAGTCTTATATAAACCTTATTTCAAGATCTTTGGCGGAGCACCATAAGGTTTTTGATTACTTTTTCTGTGTTGTTGTTTCAACTGCTGCTGAATCACTGTAAATATAATTCTTTGTAGAGATCATCAAGGTTAATTTTTACTGTCGTTATTTTACACTCGTAAAATAGAATAGAACTAATGTTTGTGCTGCCGGCATCCGGCGCGGAAAACTTTTTTAAAAGAGTAACAGCTCCACGCATGTATATGTAAAATTGCCGAATTACTTAAGAATCACAATAAAAATTAAGAATCATATAAAAATTGTTAACATTAATATCTTTTTCCACCAGAGTGACAATAACCTCAGCGGCGTGCTTAAGAATCTATTATATGTTTGCCATATAGTTTTATTCTCAAAAATATCAAGGAGAGGAACGGAGACCACTGGATAAAAATGTCGCATGCCATAGTATTGTACTAAGACCCCGCGCCGACTGAAACTTAGCGGGCAATTTTTGTGGATTCGCAAAAGGTCAACTTAGCGGCGGTAACTTGGCTTCAGATCATTCCTATTTTTAGTTAGCGCAAATTCAGTTAGATCACCGCTCTTTTAATTTTTGTGTCAAGTAATGTGAAAGTAAAACGCCGCCATCTTCTGAAACAATAGCAGCTGCCGGTCGATTATACAACCTTGTGCACTTAGGAGCCAAATATTGCTCTATTCAGTAATTTATGATTAAGTATTTATTTATCCACGGTTTCAATTTCATATTTTAGCACGGGGTGTATCTACGACAAATAAATTTCCCTTCCACAGTAAGTCGGAGGAATTTAAAAACGGAGGTCTCACGCTAAAAACGCATCAGATGTTTTCCGTTCACACTACGCAGGAGGAATTTAAAAAAGCACAATTACCATTCATATTGCACTTGTGTTTGAGGAAAACTCTGGCAGAGAAATTAAATATCATGGTTATGGCAGTGTCATTGCTTAAAAAAGCCCGTCTTGAAAATGCTTTCCATCTACAGTGAAATGAAAAGCCAGCGTTTTCTAATTTTTCCAGTTTACGGAACAATTTTGAAAAGCTTCCGTTATCGTGTCGGATTAGTGTGGAAGGCAGGCCTAACTGCACCCTTGGTACTATAGGGTCTTTTTCGCAGCGAAGCTGCAATTGTGAGCGGGGAAGCGGCGATCGAGATTTTCGCGAGAGATAAAATTTTCAGAGATGTTCTTTGCTGAAAGTGTTGGCACGCACCACTGGGGGAAAAAACATATAAAAGCTGTTAAGAATCACCTTTCCCTGGCTCAAAGACGATTTTCCAGTTTTCTTTTCTTTTCCTACAGCAGGAATATAGCGCGTTTTTCTTTAGTCACGTATTGGTGATATTTTGATATTTAGATATTTTGTAAACTTCAGTAATCCAAATAAAATTCGCGATTTAACACTTGCGACAAACCTTGAGAAATGTGCTGTATAAGCTGTTCCGGCACGCACGTGCGTACCGGAACAGCTTATAAAAACATATATAAAAAAAACATATCAAAGCTGTTAAGAATCATCAAGTTTTCTGGCTCAAAAGGCGATTTTTTAGTTTTCTTTTCTTTTCCTACAGCACGAATATAGCGCGTTTTTCTTTTAGTCACGTATTGGAATTTAGATATTTTGTAAACTTCAATGATTGGAATAAAATTCGCGACTTAACACATTTGCATTGCGCATCCTTTCTGCGCATAATTTATGGCGTCATCTGGCGCAGCCCCGTGCACGCGCATGCTGAAAACATGTATTGACTGCAGTTTAATGCGAGTTCTCAAGTATCTTGGTCACAAAGATTTTACAATTATTACTGGGAATGCGTTCTTGCAGTAAGCATTAAATAATGCCAAAATGGATCATTTTCAATGCCTCAGCAGTGCTCCTTAATGAGCATGCATGGGCACCCCGGTTTCTTTTATTTCAAGATTAAATTTCTCATATGATAAATTCAGTGGACAAAGTTTGAATGAAAATCTATTGTCTACTTTAACACTTGCGATAAACCTTGAGAAATTTACTGGCAAGGCGTCTCTCTACTCAGGGGTATAGATCAGGTACTGGCAGATGTATAAGCTGTTTCAGATCTTAATCGTTTTGAAAAACATTTGCGTTTAATCCGGATTACCTCATTATCTTAAACCTCCGAAATCGCCTTATAGTTTTTGCGTGCTTGTATAAGTTTTCCCTTTAAACTTAACTCGACTTCCTTGTTTAGTTTATTATTTTTTGAAAAGAATATTCACCTTAATTATAAAAATAGCTGGCTTCCCTTCTTTCTTTATCTTCGCTGGCAAACAAATGAACCCATTGCCATAGCAAAACTATCTAATGTTGCCTCGCAAAGCACTTTCACACTTAACCTTTTTTGATAAAATCGTATACCTGGAAAGACTCAAAATTATATACATTTTTATATCTTTGACAATGACATGTCGGAACAGCTCAAGGTCGTCTAGGTTTGACTCCGTTAATCACATCACTCGCCGGACAGAAAGCTTTACTTGATTAGTAGATAGTACTGAAAAAAAAACCAAAAAGAAAACAAACTAAGATGAGCTTTCCATTTCTTAATCTCACTTCAAATGATAAAGTTTGGCTTCAGCTACCGCGACTCTTGAAGCTAATTTGGGGCTTCTTCCAATTTCCGCCATTTTTATGAAACAAAAGCAATCGAGAAAAGATGGTATTCGCTTGAAATGACTGCTTTAACTAATTCCAACGTGAAAACAGAATTGCAAAATTTGCTTTTCGTTGGCAGATTTAACCCGATAACCCAATCGGAGTATAAAATAAGTTGTTTACTGTTTGAAGTATTATAACTTTTCACAGGAAATGCGCGCAGCTTGGCTGTATTTCAAACCACTCCGGATAAAACATGAAATGAGCCGGCTAATAATGTTTTTACTATGACAATTTATTACGTAAATTCTAAATTTTCCTAAATCTGAACAATGATAAATATGTTTTCATTGCAAGTTCTAAGAATTTGTAGGTGGAATTAAGGAAAATCATCTAGTTAATGAAATTAATTTCTTTACTCGAAGTGGGCTTATAATTAGGACTTGTATGATGATTTTCATAAGCAATCTAATTTGGTAATAACACACAAATTATTACTTGGTTTCTGCTACGAACCGTTACTCTAATCTTTAATTAAGCTATTGTAGGAGGTATTAAATTATAAAACAAATTAAATCATTGGTTACGAAACGGCTTTGGTCTTGATAACCCTTTCTTTGGATGATAATTTTACGAAAAAGATGGATGTTTCGTCCATAGCAGGGTAACAAATATCTCAAGAAAGGGACTACGACGCGAAGGAATTCGCCTCTCAAAAAACAGACTTGTCCAGTTGAAGCTTATTCTGTTTAACAAATTAACGTCAGTTTTTTTATGCGTCTGTTCTCTTATTGTTGATGAATTGCATCATAACATCACGGTCAATTTGGTTCTGCAGTATAAACGAAGATCAGGTGACCCGCCTTACCCGAGTAACCCTTGCTTCCTTGTAAACAGGGAGGGAAAAAAAAGGAAATGTGTGAGTGCTAGAGTAAACCGCTTGCTAGAGTAACCTGCTTGCTATGGTTTCCCTCTCCCCTTTTAGACAGAAAGCGCGTCAGTGTTTAATCAGGATCTTACGTATGTGGGTGTGCAATGGGCGGATCAGCGACATTCTTGTAATAAATCACAGTTATTAATATCTGCTTACAAACACTATTTTTGTTAATTGTCTATACCATACCAACAAATTTGCCTTTTTTTCCCGCTCTCGGCTACCTTTTCAACTTACGGCCTTCCCGATACGGCTATTGCAACATGAAAGTAATTAATGAACTACAAATCTTTTCAAAGCAATTCACCGCTGCATCTTGGGTTGAAAATATTTGAATGTTGTCTTCTGTCCTAAAGAGGGGAGTAAAATAGTAAATCAAAAAAATAATTATCCTTAAGGATGTGTTATTTTGTCTACAAATCAAGAATTTAATTAATTCGAGACAAAAGAATAAATCATTTTTTGTTTCACATTTTTACAGCAGTACACTGGAGAACCGACAATAGCAACACGGCTTTTTCAGGTTATATTATTTACTTGATCCTCCGATTAAGGAAAAACAAAATATATAAACAATATACAGAAGTTCCGTTTAAAACACCAAAAATCCCTGAAAAGATTTATTCCTCATGTGTATTCTGACTTTTTGTAGTAAACCCAGTTAACTCTGACAAGTCACTAGTGATTAGATGCTGGGCTCAGTTACCGATAAACAAATCGCAAATTGCATAACATTGTACATTTTCCATGCAACTCAGACCACTTCACGTGCAGAAAAATATATCGCAAGACAAGAAGTTTGACATTTGAATTTCATGCTTCACCCATTAAAACTCGACCAAACTTAATTAAGATTTTAGATGTGTAAATTTCTTCTATTATTTCTTGTCCTGGAATGCTTACTTTTCACAATTATAGACTAAAAGCGAAATCTTTTAGTCCGACAAACGTTTATGAAGAGTTTATGTCGCCCTTTCGTCGCTATCCTCGTGTCCCAAGACTGCAGTAACTCGTCGTTTGAATCAGGCCGCAGTCGGATCAGAGTCGGGTAGCACGACGCCACCCGACTTTGGTGCGAAAACAAGATATCGAACTATTATGTCGAACACTGAATACTATTTATGAGTGAGTCGATCTCGATAGAACTATGTAAGAAGATAAAAGCACACCATTTTTCAAAGTTTTCTTTTGGTAAGATTTAGCTCCAAACCATTTTAGAAAGCCTAAAGACAAAGATTATGAAAAAAAATTGTACCCCAAATGTATTAATTAATTGACATCGGCTGATTAATAAATCTGCAAATTTTTGGTGTTTTGTCTAAGCTATATTAGTTTAAAGTGCTTGTAATAATACCTTTTGGGCATCCCAGAATGGACTTGAACCTTACACATGTTCTACAGAAATAAAAAATAATATATCTTAACAATGAAAATTAAAACAATGGTGTTTTATGAAATTGCCGAACCTCCCCCACTCCCCCACAAAAAAAGTAATTATGGCCGCCCCTAACTTAATTAGCCTGTTTCAGAACAATTGAGTTCGACACGAGCATAAACTTTGAACAGCGTTGAATCAACTAGTTGCGTTCTGCGCGACAGTTCAATCATCTGTCGAGGTGCAGTCGCGTTTGACTTCCCAACTTTCCAACGCCCATTGCTTAGCGCGACGTTTGAACCGGATCTATGAAGGCTTTACGGAGAACAATGAAGAAAAAAAAACACCAAGGAGTGGCCGTGCTGTTGAATAGAATTAGAAGAGAAAAGAAAGTGAATGTGTCTGTAAAGCCGTATGAATGCAAATTTACTGCAGATAATGCAGAATGTATTTCCGGTTTTACGCGCATCCGTTTTATTCCATTTAGCTTACAAATGTATTTTAGGTGATTTATTACATTTTCACTCAGTCTAGGATCTTGAATTTTATATAACATATTCGGCCCAGTTAGAGTTAAAAAGAAAATTAAATGCTATGTATCTTTGTCGCCCTTGTTTTACCGGTTAACAAATATTTTCAATATTTCATCTGGCAGCGCAGACGTTTTTTGGTGTTTTCCCCTCAACAGAACTCTATATCGCAGGTAAACTTAAATGCTCTTGTTTCCACAAAATCCTGTTAAATTACAGCCACTCGATGATTCAATTCACTCCCACTCAGATACGGTGTTTTTAGTCATCGCTACATCCGTTGCATTCAATTCATCTCAATTCACAGTTTTCGTATGCCCGACTTTCGCGTAATGCCTTTTGAACTTAATTACTTTCCGCTATGCAAAGAAAAAGCAAACTTCAATCTTGTGTGGTATCAAGTCAGACTGAGTGGAAAAGTCACGAATAGTTTCGGTTTTGAGCACGTTCTCGTAGCTTGGCTAATTAGCCATCTTTCAACAAGCAAACTGCTTCGCGATCCGATACTATCGCGTGATGTGGCTATTTTGAGTTAAAAATGACCGCAGATATTAGATAAAATCAATCGCGGAAGCAGAAATCTGCAGTATATTTTTCAATATTTTGAGTTTTAAAAGCGCAGGAGGGCTTGAACTCTTGAATGCACTATTTAAAGTTTATATTTGATGTAAGCGGTTGTCTTGGTCTTCCGACTTGTCAACTCCCAAAATATGTGGAATTCCGCGCGAAAGTCGTCTGCTGTTCTTAACCTCACCGAAAGGTCTCGAAAATATTTATTATCAAGGCAATCTCCACTTACTTCAAACTTCAGATCCTGCCAAAATAAAAGTGTAGTAGTAGCTATATCTCTTACAGTGTCAAGCGGTTCTTTTGTTTATAAATAAAAGAGACAAGAATGCTTCGCACAAAAAAGCGAATAGTTTGTTTGACTTACCGCGGCAAGATAAAGAGGTCACGTGTTCAACCTAAGCCAATTAGATGGTGAAATTAATCAAACTTGTCACTCAAAGAAAATTAGACCCCTTGCCGACACTCGAACAAACTAACCTAAAGATCAAAGATATTTTGTGGTGTTTTCAAAGATGAGGACTGAATCCAATCTAATGTTGGGTTTATGGAGCCGCTAAGTGCAGAATCTTGTTCAGTTATCGCTGTGGTTGGGGAAACGTGCGGTTTTCGACTTGTCCTATGACAAGCGTCCATTCTGTGACTGTGACAACAGTTTCACCGCCAAATGGCTCGCTTCAACGGTGTTTGGCTGGGTTTTATTGTACATTTATGCCTGTGGGTTTTCAAGAAAGTGGACTGCAGAGTTATAAATATTTATTCATCGACAGAGCCAGAAAGTGTTTTAGCTAATTTAAGTCGAACTGGCTGGACGAATTATGTTATAGAAGCGTCAACCATTGACATTCAAACAACTCTTCAACTGCTCTCTATTGATTCAGCAAATGGCTTAGTGCGTATGACTCGTAGACCAAACTGCGGGTTTCTACAGCTTAATCCGTTCACAGTTTATATAGAGTCGTCTTCTATTTACAATTCCACCGAAAGGTCTTTAAGACCACTGACTGTGTCTGTATTTGGCGAAAATTGCTTTAGAACATCACAGCGAAATCTGCCACGGACAGCTCCGATCGGAACCCGTGTGCTGCCACTCCGAGACATCATTCTTCACACGGGAAAATCACTGACGAACCCAGCGTCGCTTAAACTTAGAAAGACGCCTTGGAGAAAGTATTTTAGAATTGGCGCCAAATCGGATTATTTGGTCCTTCGAAGATCTCTACGTGAACTTCAAGAACGAGTACTAGTCGTGGATTTAGTATTTCCGGAAAACGAGAAACATGGACGAAGATATAAACAACCTCTTGTGGCCCGAGTGAAGTTGTTTATTGATAATCACGCTAATGGTTTTGACAAGAAGGCACGGCGATTTCGCCGGAGAATACAACTAACGGCTCCACGATTCTCCAGTTCTTATTTAACGGCTCACATACGAGAAGATGTTGATGTAGGGACGAGCGTAAGCACCATTCGAGCGGAAGATACGAACAATGGCAATGCTGGGAAAATTAGATACAGTATGGAGGCGTCACAAAATCTAAACAGCCAGTCTTTTTTCCAGATCGACGCCGACAGCGGGTTAATAAAAACTACGGATTCACTGGATCGCGAAAAAATGCCGAAGCACTATTTTCGGGTGAAAGCCGAGTATGAGCAGCATGCCTTGTTATATGCCGAGGCAGATTTGACGATAATTGTTGACGATGTTAATGACAATGCACCAAAGTTTGAAGCCTCGTCGTACAGCAAGTCCATACCAGAGGATATTTACGTCGGTGATACCGTTCTAGATGTCCGTGCTCGCGATCTGGACACTGGATCTAATGCAGAGCTTCAATACAGCATCACTAACAATGGAGGAGTTAACAGCGTGTTTCATATAGGTCAGAGCACTGGGTCTATTACTGTGGACAGATCACTGGACCGTGAAAGTGTCCAGGAGTATTCTCTTACAATCCAAGCAAGCGATGGTGGCTCCCCACCTAAAACAGACACAGCCACTGTTCGAATAACAGTGACGGATGTAAATGACTGTGTGCCGCAGTTTACAAAAAGAGAGTACACTGCCAAAATTCCTGAAAACACTAAACCTGGACAACTTGTGTTGACAGTAAGTGCATCAGACAAAGATCTTGGTAGCAATGCGTTGATTGCTTACAGTTTTAGCAGCGGTAACGAACAGGGACTCTTTTCCATCAATCGGCTCAATGGACAAATCAAAGTGAGCAAGGAACTAAATTACGAATATATTCCTGTGCATACGTTATTTGTAATGGCACAAGACAAAGGTGAATATCCAAATTATAATGAAACCTCAGTGGAGATATATCTTGAGGACGTGAATGACAACGCTCCACAGTTTGTCAATTCTGATTTTCAAGAGTTGGTCTCAGAGGGTGAAAATGTTGGACACACCTTTGCTCGTGTCCAGGCCTTTGATGCTGATGATGGTACAAATAAGCAGATTGTTTACAGTGTAGTGGAGTCAAACTTACCGTTCGGCATTAACCAGGACACTGGCGACTTGTATCTCACCAAGAAATTAGATCGCGAGTTGGTCAATCGTTACGTATTTCATGTCAAGGCTGAGGATAAAGGAAAACCTCCATTGAGTAATCGTGCAAAAGTGACTGTAAATGTTGGCGATATTAATGATAACCCGCCAAAATTTTCAAAGCCAGTTTATTATGAATCTGTCGAGGAAAATGCTAGATTTGGGACAACTATTCTACGTGTCACAGCTACTGATCCTGATCTAGGTCAAAGTAACATCATGTATACCTTTGATCAGAATACAAGGTGTTTTCGAATATCTGGTAACACTGGTGTTATAACCCTTTCATGCCGCCTGGATTATGGCAAGACTAAGTTCTATTCCTTAACTGTCAAGGCTAGGGATAACCAGTTGGAGAGCTCCGCTTTTGTGCGAATCAACGTTACTGATTCAAACACCCACAAGCCCGTTTTCCAGAAAAGAATTTATCGACAAAGGATTAGTGAGGCTACTGCAGTGGGAGGCCGGGTTCTTGTAGTCAGGGCAACTGATAGTGATCAAGGCTTGAATGCGAAGCTCACTTATGCTTTTAAGCAGTCACAGCAAGATTTTGCAATCAATCCTAAAACAGGCGAGATTACTGTTGCACAAACCTTGGATCGCGAGACATCAGCTCAATACAGGTTTGAAGTGATTGCAACAGATCAGGGTACTCCGCAGTTAACAGGAACTGCAAATGTGCAAATTATAGTGACAGATGTCAATGACAACAAACCAAGATTTTTGCAGTCAAACTATGGGAAATCAATTTTTGAAGATGTACGGCCAGGTACTAGAGTGTTGCAAGTGTCTGCTGTTGATGACGATGAGGGTTCCAACAAGGCTATCGTCTACTCTTTTGCTCAAAATGGTAAGTTTATTTTTTTTAATATTCAATTTGATGTTAATTCACGGTATGTATAACGAAGTCTATTATTTTAAAGGTCTGTATATGAGCCCAGTGGCCCATCAGGCTGCACTTACAGCATCTCTAGTTTCAGCGGCGTATAAATAGGGTTCTTACGGGTCCTGGAAAACCTGGAAAGTACTGGAATTTTATTATCTCATTTTCCAGGACTGGAAAAAAAGGCCACTTATCCTGGAAAGGTCTGGAAAACTCGATTAAAAAAATGTATGGAAGAAAGTAAAGAGAATTAACATTGAGATCTTGGGAGTGTAGGGGTTAATGTGAATTTTAGAGCCCTTGAAAAATCAATCTGAGTCCTGAAAAAGTTCTGGAAATTTGGTTCTGAAATAGGGTATGAACCCTGTATGAAGCAACTACAGGTACAGTACAAGTACAAGGAACTCCTCCCTGAAGGGAAGCTAGTCCATTGCATGGTTATCCTTAGCATTAAATTTGTTGGTACCCATTTATATTATTACCATACTTGGGTGGATGGAGATGCTGTGTGGTTGTTAAGTGTCTTGTTCAAGACCGCAACAAAATGTCTTGGCCAGGGCTTGAACTCAGACTGCTAAATCCAGAGTCAAGTGTACAGACTACTAGGCCACTGTGCCTCCTACACTGTACATTTGCATTCTGTACTGTTGGCTAAATTTGATTCAAGGTTCCATGTTGTCTGAACTGGACCTTTACACATGTAGTTTCTGGTGGTCACTCATTAGTGGCTCATTGGGCAGGTTATGGTAAAATCTATGGAATAACTAGGAATATTCCAAGCCCTCTTTCAGGTATAGGATGATAACCCAAGACGGGGTCACTGTAGTGCAGCATTGAACTTTCTTGTATGTAAGACTTTGGTGGGGAGAGGTACTGTGGAAGTAAAATGTCTAACTCATGAACAGAACACAATAACCCCGACCAGGGCTCCAACTTACATAAACACTGTTGATATGCATCCAGAATACTTATCTACCATTATGCCACGAGTGTGGTTTGGCTATAATCATCTCATATCCAACTAGCGCAAGTGGTAGAATTGTTTTAGTAAAGACACACCTAAAATATGCAAAACTAAAGGCAAGTTGGAAGGTTAATACACATACTTAGCCCACTGTGTTCAGTCTCTACTGGCAACCTTGGTCAAGATTCGCCCATACTGGCCAACTACAGGTGTAAGCTGGGTTAATAAGATGTTTATCACACATGCATGTGGCGCAAACAAGAACAATTTAATTCGTTTAATGTAACTGTTTTGTACTACATGTAACAGCCATGAGCTGAATCTAATTCTGCCAAAGTTTGCTCATATTCTTAACTTTTTTCCCATCAGGCTTTTTGGCACTCCCTTAAATAAATATTGTCAGGTAAAATTAGTCAATGATTTGTAATGGTAATTGAGCTGAGTGGAGTGGAATTTGTAAAGGTAATCATACAGTTTTGAGTTCAATTTGGAATTAACTTGCAAGAGTGAGTTTTTTTCAAAAAGCTGAAATTGCACTAGCTGCTTTGGCGGGTGCAAACATGAAAAAAATTCATGTAGAAAAAGTGTCAGAAAATGTTTCTCGAATCCATTTTCTTCGCATTTGTGAAAACCTTTTTCAGAGTTTCCATACAAAATCTGCTTTACATGACATCATTGGGCTTCAAAATTTCTCATTGTCTTTCTGCCAGTCACAATCCAGAATCACAATGTGGAATTTGCACTGGTGTTACACTTTTTGCACCAGTGTTACAATTTTTGCACTGGTGTTACACTTGAACTGCACTGCTCTCTGCAAATCAGAATCGAGTAATTTTTTCATGTGTATTATTAGGTCTGAAATCATACATGTGATGTTTAAATTTGAAATCACAAGTATGATTTCAGACCAAAATTGCATGACCCAAAGTTCAATTGCCACTTTATTAAATCCATTTTGAAATTGCACAATGTAACTGCCAAATTTGCCAAACAATGGTCTTTTTTGTCTTTCATTTTACTGCAATGTGATTGGTTAGTTTAAAAAGCCTTAAAATCTGAATGATTGCCTTGTTTTACTGTCCCATTCTTATTGGCTGAGAAAACTCAAAAAGATGCGATTTAGAGCAAAAGATAGTGCGATTTGTGAATAAATCACACCGCTGAGAGTCAATCACATTGCAAGGATAACCAGTGATTTCAAAATGGATTTAATAAAGTATTTTTATTAGTTTGCAACAGTTCACTGCAAAATATTACTGGTCTACAAGTAGATGCCAGGCTAGGAAAATCTAGACCTCTTTCAATACTGATTTCAGTCATTCACATTTGTTAATTTGGTACTTTCCAGTCCTTATGAGATAGAACCTTATACAGTATAAATGTGTATGTATGTTACCTTTAAATGTGTGCTTATAAGGTTATTTGTTATGCCAACTTTAGGTGATGGTGGTGGAGCTTTCCAGATTGACAGCAGTCAAGGGGTCATAAGAACCTTGTTGTCACTTGATCGCGAAACAATTCCAGAATATGAGTTGACTGTGGTGGCTTCAGACAAAGGACGACCAATAATGAAGTCATCTGTGATGGTCAAGATCACCCTGAAAGATGTTCGTGACAGTAAGCCAAAATTCGAGGAAGATCCTTATATTGTGTTTCTCAAGGAAGATGCAAAAGAACGGTCTGATGTTGTGAGAGTCAAAGCTGTGTCCCAAGACCTTGTTCAGGGGGATGCAATAACATACAGCATTGTTTCAGGAAATGATCCATTGACTTTTGTTATTCAGCGGGATGGTTTGATTCAGACTAGAACAAAATTAGACTATGAAACAAAGTCCGAATACATCCTGAAAGTTCGAGCAACATCCTCGCCATTTTTCGTGGACACGATAGTAAACGTAACATTAATAGATGTTAATGATAATCAGCCTGTACTCCAGAACTTCTTCATGGTGATCAATGTAAAGGGTGATAACTTCCCAAAACAGCCCAACTTTAAAATCCCTGCATACGATCCAGATGTGTCTGATCGTCTTTTGTACCAGTTTGAATCTGTCACTCAAGGTGACTGGGTGTTTCTAAACAAAACAACAGGCGAACTTGCAATTAGTCCCACTGTGCTTAATACTGGGAAACCAGTTACAATGGTTGTGCGTGTTTCTGATGGAAAATACTCTGCCCGGGCCAGTGGACGGATATTGGTGACATCTGTTACACCACAAATGTTGAACAGCAGCTTAACCCTTGATATCTATGATGCAACAATTAAAGGATTCTTCGACTCATCTTATGAGGAACTTGTTGAGGTTATCGCAGATGTTGTGAAATGTGATCCGACGCAGGTCACATTGTATGACATTGAATCTAAGATTATTAAGGCTCAGACTCGATTTGAGGATGACATTTCTAAACTGAAGATCTGGCTAACAATTTACAAGGCTGATGTCAGTGGTAACCGCTTTGGATTTTACGATCCTCAGTATGTTAGAGATTTGATCTACTTAAATATGGTGCAGATTGCCAAAAAAGCCAAGCTGACTCTCCTTCCCTTTGAAGACACTCTATGTGTTAAAGAGAGTTGCAACTTTCCTCTTCTAGAATCTAGAAAAAGTTGCTTGTCTTACACTGACTTTACCGACAGATCTAATACCTACAGCTCCTTAAAGGTGGTTTTCCGTACAGTCGGAGTGCAAACTGCCTACAGGTGTCTCTGTGCCTCAGACTACCGTGGGAAAGATTGTGACACACCTCTGAACCTTTGTTATTCAAACCCCTGTCAGAACAATGGAAAGTGTGTGAGCGTCGAAGCTAGTTATTCATGTGTTTGTAATCGTGGAAGGACAGGGGTGAATTGTGAGATAGACACGTCAAAGAGTAAATGCCCTTCTGATGCAGAACCCTCTGAAAACCATCTGAAGTCAAACCCATGCAGAAATGATGGACTATGTAGAGATTCTAAAGGGAGTGGCTTTTCATGTCAGTGCCCTGATAACAATGCCATTGATGTACCTTTGTGTGAGCTGACAACACGTAGTTTCACAAAAGGATCTTTTATCGCATTTCCAGGTAAGTCTACAAACCATTTTGTTGTTCCAGAAAATGCAGAGTATCCTTAGCCCTCCCTTGGATGGTTGTTTGGTCTAAATGCCCCCCCCCCCCATCCCTCCCATCTCTCTGGAAAATCCATACCTGTACTCTCCTTCAAAAAAAAATCAGCCCTGGAAACCCTTTAACCGTTCTTAGTCTGCGTGTGGATATTTTGTGGAACCACACATTATTTAGAAATGTTACAATGACGCTAATTGAGTTTCCTTAGCTTGGTTCAACACCTTTGCAGATGCTTACAATGTACTACAGGTTTACAACACTTTTCCTTGGGTTTCTCCTGTAGCACTGAAACAAAGATGGCGCCTAAACATAAAGTTGGAATTTGTCACCAGGGAACACAGTGGTTTGCTTCTGTTCAATGGTCGCTATGATGGTAAACATGACTTCATAGCTATAGAGGTGTGGCAAGGACAAGTACGGTTCCGGTTTTCACTTTTCTCACAGACTGTCACCATTACGTCCAATGTGAACGGTGGCGTCATTGATGGCAAATGGCATAAAGTGGAAGTGGCCTTTGAAAACAGGGTATGATACAAGGCTTATTTCCTTAAAATTAAGGATACACAATGTACTTCCTTTAGCAAGTAAGTGCACATACAGTACTGTAACATCACAGATCAGCCCATGTGAAACCCAGTTTTCTCCATGTAGTTAGTTTGTGGTTTACCCTGTGATCTGCAAAATTTCAAAAAAACAACCACCCCGAAAAGCAGGTGGAACTATTGTGCGATGCACAGAATATGTGCACACACAATGTAGGTGGTGTGGTAGCCTCTTAGTTAGTGTGTTCAACTCCTGTTCAAATGGTTTGAATTAAGACTTCAAGATGCACATTTATAACTGCTAAAACATTAGATTAGAATTTTGCATGACTCATGGTTTGCTTCTATACTGTAGTTAGACGTTTGGTGCTCATAGCAAAAGTACTGAAATGTTAAACCTTTGGGTGAAATCAAAACCTCCAAAAATTGTAAGACAATATTCTTTCTGAAAGTAACAGCTGCCTGGAAGATCACTGTTAGGTGTGCCAATGGCAGTTCATATCGCTATACAATGTAATACTGTAGTATTTTTCTGATAAAATCAATGCAACCCTTACACTTTCAAATTTTTGGTGCATATTTATACACCCAGCACTTATTTTATCATTACTTTTTGAAACTTGAAAAAAACCTGACTGATTAAAATTTTTAAATCGTTAGTAGATCAGATATCAGTACTGTTGAATAGTGCAATGAATTAAAGTACAGGAAGGGCTAAAAGCAATTATATATTAATTAAAGGGTATTTTTGGGTATGCAGTTAATTAAATCTAAATTCTTTACAAGCTGTGAATTCCACACAGGTCAAACTTCCTATCTCTGGCCATTTGGAAACTGTTACATAAATAACATAATGCCTTCCAAATGTTCTTTGATCTATAATTTGTGTTTACATTTTGCCCAGAAAGTGTTATTTCAGTGATTGTTTTTTCTAGAATAACACAGGAATGGAATCTGGGTCTAAGTAGTGACAGATGTGTTAGGTATCTCACTTTTTGGGCCTGTTTAGGCAAGCCACCAGTAATCCTTGAGAGTGAGAAATCTAGAGAAAGATCAATCCCTTAGATAGCTTTGTGTTTGTTTTTACACCAGGGCTTTAGAATTTTTGATTTGTTAAGTCTGATAAGATACAATCATGTATCACCGAAATTGTATTTCAAACTGACTTGATTTCTTGCAAGTGAAAGATTTAAGATGATTTCAATAATGACAAAAATAAAGTTACCTAAAAATAACCTCATTGCATGGCAATGATTTTGGATAAAGGTAAGAAAAACGTATCAAGATTTAAGCTCTCAAGCTGACCCAGTGAGAGAAAATTGAACTTGAAGTTGTCCATATCTCTTGCTAAAATGGACGTTTTGCATCAGTTCAAAACACAATATCACATGCATTAGTGAAGCATTCTTACTAGGTTTGACGTTAACTTTCTCAAGAATGCTTGAAGATTTAATTGCAGGGTCACTCAGAGAAATGAATTACTGTGAGATGTTTTAAATAGTATTCAAAATGTTACTGTATTGTGAGTAAAGTTTTAGTAAATAATTTTTGCACTTTTTGCCCGAACTTTGAGCCAAAGCCATCTTATTACAATGTACATGACTCCAGTTCCCTTAGCACAAATTTATATGTCATTTCAGCATGCTCTTTTCCTTTTTTGAATATTTAATTTCACTTCAGTTGAGGTGACACTGAGAGTGGTAATATCTTGCCTTAGACTTTAGAATCAAAAATGTTTTTAACACCCCCACCCATATCGCGGAGGTCATGGGCTCGAACCCTGTTAAAGCCCTGATTTTTTTCAGTAAATTGGAAAATTTACTGCGATGATCATACTTCACTTGCATCTACAACCGCAGTACAAATATGAATTATTTCATATATATTTCACAAAAATTGTTTTGTCTATAACATATATACTTTGCATTCATTGTGGTGGTTTTTTTCTGTACCTGTGCTTCAGAAGTTTTAAATTTGTTTATCTTTGAGAAGATCATGATTTCAAGAAACAGACTTTGATAATGGTTAGACTATTATAGCAGTCCTTTTGTATAAGTTTGGCTTGCAGTGGTTTCAAAGTTAAAACTTTTTGATGCTTGAGCATTCAAAGTATTTTTGAGATTGTGCTTTGGAAGTTAAAAGTTTATCTTGGATTTTGATTTCTACTGCCCACATGTTTCTAGTTCAGAGGTTATCAGCACTTAAACATGGGTATTTGTTTTCATTTGAAACTTTCCCTGTTATTTTTGTCTTGAATTAGACTTGTTTTATATGGCAATGTACAAGGACAACAACACCAATGTTGTTGAAGATAAACACTTTCTTGACTTAAAGGATTTGATCTTCATTGACGTGGTAGCATAAGTAGTTCATGAATGTCTAACAAAATATTAGCATTAGCTAACAGGTGATCTCAAAGTTGATTTCAGATCTTGTTACAATGGATGTTTGGGTGGTTTGTGTAATCATTGATGAAACATTGTTTAGATTTCTATCTGAAGATGAGTGCCCAAGAATTCATGCAATGTTCAACACAAAGATGTCTGATGTTCATGTGCGTGACTGCATGTAAAGTCCAAGAAAGCATCATAAAGTGTGCTGCTATTGATCCAGCGAATCATATTTTATTATTTGAAAGCTGAGTTTTGTAATTTTTGTCATATTTTCAGTTAGACTGTAAATAAGCTTTTAGATTCAGGTTGTCCCATGGTGCAGAATAGTTAAGTGTTTGTGATAAGTTGTCTGCCTATTCAATAAAGGTCGTTATAGATAGTTTAGATCAAGCCACAAGGGAACTCGACTAGCAAATGTTCACCTTTATGTAGCTACATGTATCAACGTTTTGCCCATTTGCTATTAAAGGGTACTGAAAGTGACAAAAGCAAAAAGAGAGGGAAAAAAAACGAAAACAAAACCAGGTCAACCAATTTAATAAGGAGTGTGTTGGTTTCTTCTGTGTCAACAGCCATCCAAAGTTCATTTTCGCAACTTAATGAAAGTGCAACTCTCGCTTGTACCAGAAAATTGGAAAGTTGACCCCAGACCCCAATCTCAGTCACAAAAAGTGAGCCAAGTGGCACATAAGGTTGGCACCTGAAGTAGAGTGACCTGAGTATTTCTACTCCCCCTGGGTGAAATGCTGGTCCATTGCAGGGTTACCCCCCTCAGCATTAAATCCACTGGTACCAATTTGCATGTTTTTTATGGGTGGAGAGTGGCACTGTGCACAAGAGTTAAGTGTCTGGCCCAAAAACACAACGCAATTTTTCTTTGGCCAGGACTTGAAGCAAGATTGCTTAATCAGCCATTGAACATATTAACATCAAGGCTACCACACTTCCAAAATCCCCAGTCAGAAGAGGCCCTCCAGAAACACACATGTACCCATTTTCCATACATGTAATGGCTTTCCAGAGACTTTTCTATTCAGGAAGTTAAATTGTACATGTAAGGCTTCTAAATAATGCAGCACAGGTTAGATTAAAGCCTGCTCAAGAAGAGATTGTATTGAGCATATTGCTCAAGGCTGAAGGGTTTTTTTTATTTAAACACTTCGTTGTCATCCAAAGGAAAAGAAAGGAAAAAAGTTACTAAAGAATTACGGTACAAACAATATTTTAAAAAAGATATACTGTTGTTGCTTCATGTTACAGTAACACTTAGAGGTAAAGTCTGCATATGAGGCAAGTGGTCCCGGTTTCTGTAGCATGAGGCAGCTAAGAATATTTCTACTCCCCCCTGGATGGGATGCTACTCCATCGCAGGGTTCTCCCATCTTTAAATTAGCCAGTTCTAGTTTATACACCTGGGTGGAGAGAGGCACTGTGAGAGCAAAGTGTCTTGCCTTGAAACAGAACACAATGTTCCTGGCCAGGGCTCGTCAACCCATACCACTAGATCCAGAGTCAAGCTTACATGAAGTAACTTTGAGGCCATCGTGTCTCCCTAAAACACTTCTAATTAGGGTGAATTGTTTTTTTCCAGACTGGAATTATCATTGTAGATGACTGCAAACTGGCAGTAGCATTGAATTTTGGAACACAAGCAGCATCATTCTCTTGTGCCGCAGCCAAGCAGCTGCGAGGTAAAGATAAACCAGCGACGTTCAGGTATGTCTATAAATTTCCATTTCAACCATGTTGAAAAATTCAGAAATCAGTCAGTGTAAAATGTGGACTGCAGACTGCGCTCTGTGGAGTGGGAATAAAATGCAGACTGTACACTGAATTGTGTTACCATTTCCATCATTGACTGAGAGCTAACTGTCAACAAGCATTATTCCTTGAGGCTGACCTGAGTGATATTGAGGCTAACAGGAGTGATATTCAGGTTATCTGATGCGCTATTCATTCTAACCTGAGTGCAAAATTTCACTGTGATTAGTTGGAATAACACTTTTACAGTTAGCACTCAGTTGTGGAAAATACCATGATATGTACTCACAGGAGACAGGAGTAGTTGCATGAGGATTTTGCTGTTTTAGGTCCATTCTGTGCTGAAATCATTACTTTGAGGCTTTTTAAAATCATAAACAAAATGCTTCTGTAAAGCTTCAACAGAGATATCAAATGGATTTTATCAGAGAGGGCTAACCATAACAAATTTCTTGAGGATTTTTGGAACATGTAGCATCAAAACTTGAAAAAATTGGCCAATTTTTTCAAGTTTCAATCTATTTACCATCCATGCCATCCGCAGCGACAGACACCTTCTAGCTTTTCATAAAGTTGCCAAATAGCATGGCAATGCCCCTTTAAAAAGTCTGTAGTCTGCAGTGTACATTTTGCCCTGGTCTGCCGTCTGCATTTTACATTGAGTGATCCAGAAATGGCAAAAATAATCTTATTCCACATACATGTTTCCCAGCCCAATGGTAATTGCTGTAAGACTGACTTCTACTGTACATCTACATGTAGTCATACCATTTTGGTATGCTTTGGTGGAATATAAGGAAAGTTTGGTTGGGCACACTGGTTCATATCTAACCAAAATTTTTATGGCAAGATCAAAGAAAACCTGCTCTGGAAACTTCATAGATAGGGTACTCCCAATAACGACATACAGTGTATATAGTGAGGCTCTTTGTGAAAGGTGAATTATTTCCAGGCTTCAGGTATATGAAAGGGTAGGGATTCCACAAAGCTCCACAAGTCAAGGTGTACATGCATGAAAGGATAGGGGACCTTCCATTTACATGTAGTCACTTGAAAAAGCCTTTAATTAAAGTATTTCAAACAGATGTGCTTGTACCTTATGACTGTCATTGTGTTTAGTAGGTGCTACATGAAAATGACAAGGAAACTTCAGTTTTTGGTGTGATTTATTCATAATATGGGCCAGTTATGAAAGTATGTTTTTTTTTCAAGGAGGTACCTTTTTCAATTTAAAGTGCATATGAAGTGAAAAATAATTTCTGCTAATTTGAAAGGCCTTTCAAAATACAGAAGAATGGCATTTTTCTTTTTGAAATATTCTTTTTCGTTTCAGAGATACATGTATTAACGTTTTTCTATTATGCAAATTAGATCAGTGATGACGTCATATTGTTTGCAACTAAAAACTGTAAAGTGCTGAATAAACTGTATCTCAAGAAATATTAAAGCAGTGTTCTTGAAACTTGGCACCATAATTGTCCATCACAAAAGAAACAAAATGACGCCCTTAGTGCTGTTGCCATAGCAACGTTTTCAGCTCCAGTCTCTTTCTGTCCAAACAACGAATCCTTCATTTACAAACTCTTAAGTGAGACAAAGGGTCCCACTTGGAACAGACATAGTTCTCGTATTGTCTTAACTCCCATCAATAGATTGTGTAGGGTAGATGGTTCTTCTTTTAAGACTGAAACTGGGATTTTCAGTTTTTATTAAAACAACACCAGTGGCAAAACTGTTGTCATGGCAACAGTGCTAAGGGTGTCGTTTTGTCTCTTTTATAATGCACATTTATGGTTCCAAGTTTTAAGAACACTGCTTTAATATTTCTAGAGTTTATTCAGCATTTTACAACTTTTAGTTGCTAACAATATGACGTCATCACTGATCTAATTTGCATAATGAAAAAAACGTTAATATCTCTGAAACGAAAAAAAATATTTCAAAAAGAAAAATGCTATTCTTCTGTATGAAAGGTCTGTCAAATAAGCAGAAATTATTTTTCACTTCATATGCACTTTAAGGTATATGAAAGGGGTACCTTCTCTGTCAAAATGTTGCACAAAAGGGCAATAGGTTGGACCTCAGGACAGGGCCTTCCTGTATAGAACTTTGTTAAGTACTACTTGTTATGGCCCTGGACATGTATGTTATGCTGGTGAAAAGCCAGCTCTCATTGTAAGCAGCCCTTGTTATTACTTCAGAGGGTACTTTGTTCAACTAACATGATACCTACACTGTCTACCTTTTTTTTTGAAGCTCACTGGATCTCATGGGCCCACTGATGCTAGGAGGGTTACTGCAAGTGCCTGTCGACTTTCCTGTTCCATACCAACACTTCGTCGGTTGTATTAGAAATGTCTACATTGATCACAAGTTTCTAGACCTGAGTCGCCCACTATACAAGAATGGAACATCAGAAAAGTGCAAAGCCATGGGAGATACCTGCTCTTATAAACCTTGTCAAAAGGGCCAATGCACCAATATTTTTGGAACACGCCAGTGCACTTGTCCGTCAGGTTATGGTGGGAGTCGCTGTGAATCAGGTAATCAAGAGAGGGGCATTGACTTAATCATTACTTGCAAGTTACATATTATCGAGGTGAAAATCTGACACCCTAAACTGAGCGATAAACACACATTTAAAGAGGCTCAGTCATGCGTTTTGAGTTTTTTTTTGGCTGTGTACAAATTAGTATTTTACTAAGATATAAAAAAATGGCAGAGAGATCATTGTAATAAACCATAAAGGAAAAGGATGGAGAAGATTAACACAGATTACAAACCAGGAACTTGAAAAATTTAGGCTAAACTTTTCAAGTTACAGAGAGTGTGACATAACCCTTTAGACTTTGATGCTGGTTAGAAAAAAAGCATAAGCACTTTTGGATGACCTAGGTATACACAGTTGTGTTCTCTACAGTACACCTTACGTGTAATGTTACACATGTATATGTTGCAGTTAATTTTTGGTCTCAGTTAATTTTATAATAAATATTACCAGTTAGCTTTTTTCTAACTAGGTGATTTTATTTTTAACTGGTTCATATTTTTCAAACTGGGTTGAAATTTTCAAACCAGTTTGTAATTGAATGGCTTGGTGCAAGACGGTCGTAAGTGACTTTTTCGGGT
>CM042756.1:20382489-20399989 GCA_022496165.2 Catalaphyllia jardinei
ACCCGAAAAAGTCACTTACGACCGTCTTGCACCAAGCCATTCAATTATGGGGAAGGCTGAGTCTGGGACCAGTAACTTATTAGACCAACAAATATGAGCAAATTTGCAACAATACAGTATTTTGCTAATGATCAGTTCCTTTTGAATTGTGGGTAGATCCAGTCCTTTGTGGGGGCAAACGGCCAGTTTACATGTAGGACATAATTTGAAATTGTAATTTTGCCCGTTTGCCCCCACAAAGGACTGGATCTACCCACAATTCACCAGGACCTGATCATTAGCAAAATGGTGTATTGCTTGTATGGCATCGTGGATATGAAGATGGACTTCAAAGGCAGAGATCTGGAGTTCAAATCCAGGTGAGTGCAAACAAAAAACAAAACAAAAAACAACTGGGGGGATAGGTTTAGGGTTAGGTCTAGGGATAGGGTTAGGGTTATGGGGTCAATAGGGTTAGGGATAGGGAGAGGGATAGGGATAGGGTTAGGGCTAGTGATGTGTGTGTTATTCTTTTTGAGAAACACATCCCCCCTACCAAATTAAATAAATAAATAAATAAATAAATAAATAAAAATAACTAGTAATTATAAAATAACTTAGTTAGAAAAAAAACTGACTAGTTAAATGATAAAATTAACTGAAACCAAAAATTAACTGCAACATATATTTTAAAGCTTAAAGATCAGGTACAAAAACTGTGTATTGCACATTGTGGTGTTAATTCATAGCTTAATAGACAACCAGCTAGTTTACTTTGAAGGAAAAACAACACCTAGTTGTGCTTATCATGTTGGATTTGGAGCCTCTATTTTTCATATCAAAAGGGGCAACTGCAAAATTCAGTCATCATGGCATGCTCGTAAGTTGCAGTGCTACCTTAAAAACTAACTCTGAAGCCTAAGCTTTTTTGGTCACTGCGCACATTTTACCTCTTATGATTTTTGTAATTTAATGTTGTTTTTATGCTACCTTTGTGATGTACCTCTTTCGTAGTGAACTATTGAAATAGTGCAAAAAACAAAAAACAAAAATTCTAATTGATGTAAAATTTGTATTTTTCGTTTTTTACAGTTATGAAATTTACCGAGCGCTTCTTGGGCCAGAGCTTTAAACGCGTGCCTTACACATCAACAGTAACAATTCCATGGAGTTTCTCGTTGAGATTCAGAACAGCGAAGCCATCGGGTACCTTGGTTGAAACAACATTCTCTTCCTCGTCATCTGTGCTCAAAGTAGGTTTTAATGTAATATTCCAAAAAAGAAAGACTGTGCTTGGTCTTATTTCCAAACACCGAGAAGAGAGTTGAGAATACGACGCGCAGCGGAGCATTTTTGACGAACGTCGAGATGTTTTGTAATTCGGCCAAACACTATATTGAGTGTTTGGCCAGAGAGTTATCAGAGAGTTATCAGTTCCCTAATCTGTGTACTTTTAGTGCATACTTATCGAGTGTCTCGCTACACATCATTTCACTCCTCACGGGAAGATATAAACTCAATAAATTGACTCAATAAATTGACCTTGCTCCCAATGTGTGGCTTCGTAGCCCAGTTAGTAGAGCATCGCGCCGGTATTCGCGGAGGTCACAAGTTCGAATCCTGTTGAAGTCCTGAATTTTTCAGGCTTCTTCTTTCCAATTGCTTAAATTGGAAAATTTACTGCGATGATCATTCTCCACTTTCACCCTCTATTTTCTTGTAGATAGTGAGTAGCGTAGCAGTGTACGTTTTAAACATAATGAACGGCAAGTAGATTTATACTAAAACAACTAGATTGTTCCCTTCGAGTTTTAGCATGACAGTTGACTCGGGCTGCACATGCCCTCATCAACCGTCACGCGATTTAACAAATTGACGTCAGTTTTTCATGCGTCTGTCCTGTTAGTGATCATGAATTTTGTCATAACATTGTCAAAGTAGCTGTGGATCTAGGAGGCTATTCTCGGTTTTCATATGACGTAATCACATCCCAAAATTAAAAATTACCTTTCCTTTCTGAGGTTTTAGTTGCATCAGATAAAAGACCCTATAGAAACTTGATGTTTCACAACGTTTTAGCTCGACAGGGTTTCCCCATTAGTAATACAGCGCGGTTGAATTTCCAAGCTTTTGCGTTGCGTGACATAAAAATGGTGGCCCAAGAAGGCTGTCGCGTAGGTCAAAAGTTTAGTTATCGCTTTAGTTTTTGCTAACTAAACAGTGCTTGCACGAGAAGAAGCATCTATTTCAACGTGTCGGATCTCTAGAGTCATAATGTTTCATTCCAACAGCAAAACTCAGTGACAGATGTTTCTGTTACTTTACGGCCGCCATATTTGTGCCCCTCAGAAGGGCACAAACATGGCGTCTCCATACACAGCTCTATAAATTTGGGTGACACACTTCTGCAAATAACCCTCGAATGAAAATCAGCAAAGACCTGATTCTTGGCGAGGTTGTTAATATATCACTCACCTGTCGTATCTCAGATTCTTGACTTTATTCATTAAATGGTTACGATTTTTAGTTGTCATCACATGACTAGTGAAAACCAAGAATAGTCGAGTGGATGTTCGCAGACTACTTGGAATTTAATGTTATGACGATGTTCATTGTCAATAACAGGACATACGCATGAAAAACTGACGTCAATTTGTTTTTTTTTAGGATAACAATTGCATAAATTATAAATTCATGTGTCTGTCCGCTTGTTGACAGTGAACATTAACCAATGAGCGCGCAAGAATCACTGCAGTTATCGTAAAAAGTCTCAACCTTATAATGTAATTGTTAAATAGAACACAATTGTGCCTACGTTTCTATTAAAAGGAACAACGATGCTTGATTTCTTCTGGGTCTTTTGTAATCATTTCCATTTAATTTTGTGTTTTTAAGGTGGTCAGTGGAAAACTTATGTACAATTACAACGAACTGCTAGTTCTGCAACTTCCTCACATAGCCGTTAATGACACTAGATGGCATCATGTGAATATTCTATGGACCAGCTCTTCCCTTAACATCACAGTCGACTATATCTACACAATAGGAGTTGCCTCCTCCAACGGGAAAGATCTTGGAAGTGTCAGCGAGTTTTTAATTGGAGCAAGAAAGAATTCCAGCACGTCTGCTGTGTATGGCGGGTTTAGAGGCTGCATAGAAGGTCTGTGGACCAGAAATTCTTTAACCGATTAAATAATTTAAAGTTAACGCACTCAGCGAGTGAATTATCGGGATTTATTGAACTTGCACGTGTACAATAACAATGAACGAGAAATTTCAATACCGCAGGAGTTCATTGTTAGTGAAAGACTATACGTACGAGTACAGGTAAATCCCGATAATTCACGAGCAATGAGTGCGTTAACATTTTTTTTATTCAAATTGAATACACTGCAAAAAAAAAAAACTCGTCAAAGTTTGAGTCAGCCGAAGCCATGGTGTAATGACAGTGGTGTAATGAATTTACACCACGGCTATTACACCACGATAATGACGTCAAGGAGATTGTTTCGTCACAACCCAGTATAACCTGGTACAAATCAGGCAATCAGGTAATCGGAATTCGTACAGCGTATGAAAGTTAAATAATAATAATAATAATAATAATAGACGTTATTTTTATACATTATTATGGCTAGTTAAATTGCTTTCAATACTGGTATTTGCACAGCTAACATTACAACACAGGTGCTCTACACTACTTGCAACACTTGCGCAACGTGTTGTATTTAGCTACCTAACTATATACTGTTTAGGATACCAATACAGCAACTTTGTACTACTTAAGAAGTAGGCTATGAGTTCAAGATTTCTCGCGCTTCGGTTTTTTCAAGTCAAGAAATAGTCTCCTCAGCAATTTGGCTGACAGTGTGCAATGACTCAGTCAATCAGATTACAGCATTTGCATTAGTATGCTAGTAGAACTCTACTAATTGGAATTATTATACAGCTGCTTTACAAATATACGATTTTATTACAGCTACTTTACACTAATTACGACACTAATACAGCTACATTACTCTATGAAAGAGGAAATGAAGGTGCGATCATCGCAGTTGTAATTGCAATTTAAACATTTTAGGGCTTGAACGGTATTCGAACCCTTGGCCTCTGCGTTTGCCACGGGTTCGAATCCCGTTGAAGCCCTGAATTTTTTTTTTTTCGGGCTAAAATGTGCAATTACTTAAAAAGCAATTACAACTGCGATGATCACATCTTCCTTTTATCTGTGTTCCCGCAGTTCAGGTGTCGATGGTTTTCAAGGGAATCTACTCAAATCCCTATCATCTTTTTCATCTGCAGGTGTTTTTATAGACAGTAAAGAGATCAACATTAATGCGGGTATTAATCACAACACTGCGCGTGGATGTGAAGGTCTATTGCCGAGTCACTGCTCATCCAACCCCTGCCCTAACTACAGCACATGCCAAGAGGAGTTTGACTCGTACAGGTGCGTGTGTCCCGCGGGATATGTTGGCAAGCACTGTGTGGATGTATGTTCCCTGAAGCCCTGTCGGCATGGGAGATGTGAGAAGACCGACACACAGAAAGGATTCCAATGCGTTTGTCCAAAGCAGTACACTGGTGAGAGACAATGGCGTAACAGTTAAATTTTCTTGATAACAAGGGGTGGTGTGGGAAAGGTACTCATTAAAGCCACGACTGCAACGGCGACGAGAACGTCTCAAAACAAAAGATTTAATGAGTAAAAACAATGGCTGTGCACGTGCGTTTTAATTCTTTGTACATTTCTTTGCCGTCCTCTGCAAAACAACAACGTGAAATGACCAGTTTTGAAGTGTTTTTGACAACGGGACCCACTACAGCTAATTTTTTTCGTATTTCTATTTGGAACTGAACGCATTCGTAGCATATTCAGCAGGGGCAAGTGTTAGTACCGACAAACACACTAAATAGATCTAGAGCGAAATTCCATAGTAAATATGCGTCGTCCTTTCCGTCGCCGTCGAAGATGCGTGAGGTCCGCATTCAGTTCGAAGGTACCAATTTACAGTATACAGCAGGATGGAGAGAGGCACTTTGAGAGTAAAGTGCCTGTTGTAATGCTGCTTCTAATTTAAATCTTTTCCCAGGTGAGTTTTGTGAAGTTCGTATGGAGATTCCCTGTCGAGACAAGTTCTTTGGTGCATCAAGCATTGGAGTCTGCGGTCCTTGTCAGTGTGCTATTGGAATGAATCTGAGCCCTGTTTGTAACAAGTCCACCGGAGAGTGTTACTGCAATGTAAGAACTAAAGACCTCAGAGATTAATTTATGTGCTACCTTAATACCAAATTGAACAACAAGAAACAGACATTTGCAGGCCTTAACTTAATACCCACTAACGCCGTTTTGATGGATTAAACCCCAGCATTTGACCATTAAAATAAAAGCTATTGAGCAGTACTTTCATGTGGTACTGTTTATTATGCTGTACAAGGTGGTTCTAACTTTTAAATCTGTGGATGAAACATTAATGTGTGACCATTCAAAGGAAAGCCACATGTATTGAGCTGTATATGTTGTACTGTTTTAAACGTGCAACGTACATCGTGGTCAGTCTAACTGTGTGTTTCCATTCAAATGAAAGCTACTGAGCAGTATATTCTTGCAGTATGTGGCTATTAAATATTTTTTCAGTTACGTTTTCTTTGTAGTCAAATCTAGTATTCTTTGGAGTGAAAGCAGTAACTTAGTGACTTTCTTACTTTTCAGCCAAAATATTACCGCAAGATTGTAAGCTACAGATACTCGGGTAGGAAGAGGATTTCAGAGTTTAGCGACGGCTGTTTCAAATGTGAATGTGAAGAAACTGGTAGCACTGGCGAATACTGTGCTGTGGAAGGGGGACAGTGCCCTTGTCAAGAAGGCCAGAGGGGAGCTAAAAATGTAGTTGGTAGACGTTGTAATCAGTGTGAAGACAAACAGGGCCAGGTTGTGAGCGGCAGAGGATGCGTCGGTGAGTGTGTAATATATCAGCTTCACTTAGGTTGTCACGGTGTCACGCAAAATTTGCTGTTTAAGGTCCCTCCCGCCATTTGGGAGAGGTGTTGTGTGACACCCGTGATCAAAGTCTACCCTATGTCACAGGCGTGTGAAGTCGTATGAACTCATTTTGTGTTGTGTGTTTTTGATTTAGTCATTAACACGTCGTGTCCGAGAGCGTTTGCAGAGGAAATATGGTGGGGAAAAGCCGCATTTGGTAGTACAGCAAAAGAGAAATGTCCGTTTGGATCTTCAGGTTTGTAGATAAACTGTTATCATAATGTCATTTTCCCTAGTGATGGTTTGGTTTGGCCAGTGTTAGAAGCAAACACTCAAGTCGATTCGCAGATTATGTGGTACCAAAGTTTAAGTCTCTGGATGTGTAACCCTACTGTATGACCATTCAGATGAAAGCTATTGAGCAGTACTTTCATTTTGTACTTTATTATGTTGTTTAAGGTGATTCTAACTTTTAAGTCTGTGTATGAAACCCTAGTGTGTGACCATCCAGATGAACCCCATTGAGCAGTAGTCTAATGTGGTACTATTTATTATGCTTTACCCTGGTGTGTGACCATTCAAATGAAAGCTATTGAGCAATACTTTCATGTGTTGTATGTGAAGTTGTTTGAAGTCATTAAGTTACACATCAGTAAACTGAAAAAATGAGAATGTTAACCTATTTCGTATTAATTCGTGGAAGTTAACTTGTTAACGCTATTTTGTTTTGCAGGAATAGCAACTCGAATGTGTGACAAAGACGATGGCTGGCAGAAACCAAGCTTACTAGATTGTGCTTCGAACTCGTTCTTAGTTTTACAGGGAAGAGTGAGTGTCCACATTTTTGCATAAGACTAGTTTTACGAGAGCTTGGTTTGGCCTCTCAGCTAAAAAGGCCGAGAAGGAAATGATGGCATCCAAGTATTCCCTTCCTGCTGCCGCTGGGCTGTAAATATCTTCCCACCTTCTCTACCAAATACCTTCTGACAGCCCAGCTTTTAATCACCTGGTGTGTGTCTTCTTATTTTCAGTTGAAAAATTTAACATCTGGGGTCGTGATCTGGGAGCCTGATTTTGCCATTGGTTTAGCACAGAGGTTAGATCTTGCTATAACGTTTTCACCGCGTCTCTACGCAAAGGACATCGACATTGCCTTGAAGATTATCACTACGCTGTTTGATTACGAGAGCAAGCAGAATTCTAGCACACTTGTCTCGGCTAGGACAAAGGAGTTTGCGAAGGTAAGAAAATGATGGAAGTCATATAACCTACTGTTTTCAATGCACCGAAGATATCAGCATTGTAATTGTAAATACACTGTAGGAAAGAAACTCGTTCAGAATGCCTACTGGTGGGAGGCTGACCAGCTATTTACGAAGCGCGGAGAATGTGGCAGGGCTCAAGAAGATTTGAACCCGGGACCAGAGGATTACCAATCCAGCGCCTTAAACTCCGCACCGTCTCCCCTAATAACGATTTGTCGCCGAGTACGGTGACAAATTTGTCTCAGGACACATAAGCTACTTCTGCTATATGCAACAAGCTACTTCAAAATAGAAGGAAACCATAAAAATGATTAATGTCTTGCGGCAAATATCCTCAAAGAAGTGCAAGTAAATAAAAAAAATGATAGGAAGAAATAAGAATAGTGAAGTTGGGGAAGTTTGGGCAAACTGCGAAAGACGAAGTTCAGGTACAAGATGTGTGTTTTTGCTTCTTCATAGCCGTTTTGTTTGGTTTCTTTTCGCAGATTCTTCTTCTGTCTGCCAGCATGCTGTTTAGCTCAGACAACAAAGATGTTTGGGATGTTGTTCAACAAGTAAGAGAGGAACATAACAATATTCTTGTTTTGTTTTTGTTTTTTTGCCCGGTTGTTTGAGTATGTCAAAAAAAGGCAACAGCATGAATTTAGATCTTGCAGTTTGGGCCAACTTGGTTATAAGATTTGATGCTTTTTGAAAGCCGATTGGTGTATCAGAAGAATGCAACGTCAGCGTTAAGTCACAGCTCACCTTTTGGGCAAAACACGATTTTAAGTTTGGAGATCAAGAGGTTAAATTTAATTCTCTACAGCATTGACAAACTAACTGTATCATATGTAATGATGCTATTGCCCACTGAATACCTTTCATTTGAATGGTCGCACACTTGAGCTTGTTCGAAGACTTTTAAGTTAGAGCTACTGTACGGTCATACAATCAAACGGGAACAATCAAACGGGAACTGCAACAGTACGAATTACAGGAGAGAGAGATGTGAGGTACATCTCCAAGTGCAGTTTTGAAACCTCGCGGTTTTATTTTTCTTTAAAATTCCACAGCATTCTGCGGGTACTGCTGATCTTCTAGAACAGATGGAAAACTTCAGCGGCAACTTAGCTAGGAATCTGCCATACTTAAAGAGAGATTCTCGCCGATACAGACGATCCACTGAGAGCATCTTGCCACCTTACACGGTCATCACACCCAACATAGGTAAGGAAAATAATCTCTGTGTCTCTGTTTTGACTGGAGTTTATAAGAAATTTAAACGGTTTGTGCGAGACGCTGTGGCCTTACAGGAAGCAGCGCTGGGCTTAACTTGAATTCCCGGCGGCAGAAGAGATAGTCCAGGATACCTTGCATGCGCATGCTCAAATCGCGGCCATTTTTTAATCCTTTTAGAGGCCGGTTTTCACTAGCAACGGAGTCGGAGTCGTAAGGGAGCATATGACCTAATTAAAATCGAAAATCGGGGTCGTAAGCAGAGTCATTAGCTCGACGGAATCGGAGTCGGAAGAATCAGAACGTTTCCATTTCTTCAGATTCCGTTCACTTATGATCCAGTGAAAACTAGGTTGCGGAGTCGGAAGTAGAAGCGGAAGAACCAACCAATCACAAGGCCAGGAATGGAACATTGTCATTGGTTTATTTTTCCGCTTCTGCTTGCGACTCCGACAATGCAGAGACTGAACCGGTATTCTGTCTTCGAAAAGTTCCGTTTTCGAAGGGTTTTCCGTTCACACGAAAACGAAAAGCCGGCGTTTTCAGATTCCTCCGGGTAGAAGAGCGTTTTCGCAAAGCTCCCTTTTCGTGACGGATTAGTGTGGACGGTAGGCCTAACCGTAGAAATAAAGCTGTGTTTTCAAATTCCTCAGGTTTGAAGAGCATTTATGAAAAGCCTCGTTTTCGTGACGGATTAGTGAGGACCGTCGTATTGTGGATGCTGCCAAAACGCGCTTGTTAATCTTTACTAGCACGAGAGACAGGAGAAATCTGCGAGCTTCAGGGTGTTTGAGAAATCATGCACATGTTTAGTTATTACGCGAAATTAAAAGTTCCCATGAAATTCTATGCATTTACCGAACTAATCTCCCTTATGTGTGTGTTTTCCAGTTATGGAGCTGCATCCAATCTTTGTCAAAGGATTTGCAGGATTGTCTTACCCAGCAAAACCTGATCTTTACAGTGACGCTCCGTACAAGATCTGGCGCAATATATCCAACAGAATCGACATTCCCATTAATTTCTTCCAAGGTGTGAAAGGTACGTTTAGGGATTGAGAGCATATTATTTGAGATTCCGAATGTTCTCTCTCTTATGGATCATGGCAGAATTTTTTGGGGGGATACTTGTTCTGCCAAAAAGGAGGATGCAGGATGATCCTAATGGATCGACCAATTTGGGCGCCAGCCGTGGCCTGGTGAGTTCCGGGTAAGAACTGTATTCTCACAGTTTGTCTCCACTGGAGGGTCCCAATAAAGAGAACCTTTCCAAATCACGAGGGAGAAAGGAGGGTTGATAACCGACGATGGACTATCAAGACAAGCTTTTCTTTTCTAATCAGCGTTGTGAGCGAGAGACACAAATAAACAGATTATTTTTCAGATACGCAAAATCCAAGATTTTTCCCGCAGGGAATTCTAAAACGCTCTGCGCGAATTTCTCCTTGACAATGAAGAGATTCATCGATGTTGGATAGTCTTCATGTAACCGGCAATTTTATTGACTTCTGTTTCAGATATAGAAAATAACATTGGAGTCGGTTTCATGATTATACAGAACATTGGAGACTTGCTACCCAAGTCGTACGCTGCAAAAATCAGGTTAGTTTAGTTTCGTTCTGGCAGTTTCTGTCACGCAACGCCACGCTCCTGATATTGTAGTGTAGCGTGACAGAAAGAAGGCTTTTTTTTTTCAAAATTTTTACTCTAATCTAATCGTGATGTTCATTTTTAACCCGTCTTTGTTTCAGCGACTCTCAGTACAAAGTGGAAGTGAGTACTGACGTCATTTCTGTCAAGTTACCGCAAATGGAGAACGTACCTTTAACAAATCCAATTCACATCGCATTTGCCAACAGATTGGTAAGTTATAACCAGGCAACCGGTTTTGTACGCAGACATAAATTACGGAAGATTGCTCACATGTAGCTTATTCTTGGAACAAACAGTAAAAGACATTTCTCAAGCTCGGAATTGTAAGAGAAACTTGCAACACGGAAGACTTACAGTTTCTCAAACTAAACGCTTTTTCCCTTTCAGGTTAATCGTTCATCTTACATCTGTGTACATTGGAACTATTCAGTACCGTGAGTATAATCTTATACGTGATAATTTGGTTTTATCAACTGGGTTGATAATGTGAATTGACCACCGTAAAGAGATCCGAAAGCTGACGTTTCGAGCGCTAACCACTCGTCGGAGCGAATCGCGGAATTGTGGGTTGTGTGTGGTTTACATACAAAAAGATGGAGCAACACTATTGGTCGGTGCATGGTAACGTGAAAAACAACAGAATTAATTAGTTAATGAAAAGTTCGTTGATACCGCGAGGATTAAGAGTGCCGATTTGAAAAAGAGTTTTGCTTTTGTGGGAATTCTGCATGCAACTGGAGCTTGTGTATGAAGTATCATTGGCTTATAATGTTTTGACGTCACTGCAGGAACACACGTGGTGGTGGATGGTCCAGTGACAGTTGTGAATTGAAGTCATCGAACTTGACGCACACTGTTTGCACATGCTCACACTTGACGGCGTTTGCTGTGTTGTCTGACTTGAATCTTCAGGTACGATTGAATTATGCATATCGATATTGTCTTTTGCTCGCAGGTTAGTGAGAAATTGTGGTATGTACAATTTCATTTTGGACAAACTGTCGTTTGACAGTCCCTAGCGTGGTGGGGTTTCGTGCGGTAGAGGGGCGATCATTTTGAGTTGGATTGAGAAGAAATAGCGAACTTCGCGCGCTCTTGCAGTCCACGTAAAGCATTTTCATTTCTTAAGAGAGAAGTGGAGGTTGTTTGGAACTGTTTTTTTATTGCTAAACCGGTAAAACTGCCGCTAACCATATCACTCCCTCTCCATTACTGTTATCAACGCACCAACCCAAAAAGAATCCGCAACATCATTCGTTCACGCCTCCTGCTGCAAATGTTTTTGTCGGAAGAGGAAATTTCTTTACATCCCTAAACGAAGATGTCTGTCTTTCTTTTATTGCAGTATCCTGAACAAGCGGCCTTTGCTATGCGGCTGGTAACTTATATCGGCATTGCAGTCTCCCTGGCCTTGCTGCTCGGGGCGTTCATCCTATTCTTATGCTTAAGGTAAGCTGCTTCTTGTCTGTTAATTTTATTCTTGTTTCAATTCTCCTAACCCCCTCTTCCCTCCCCCCTCCTTGTCCTTTGGTCTGTGATTCGATATGGGAAAATCCATTTCTAAAGGCCTTTGCTCTACAGAGTTCTGCGCAGTTCTAATTGGTTTTTCCTTACGCGCCAAAATTTGTTATCATGCGACAACCAATCAAAGACGTTGCGGGAATTCCTTCATAGCTGCGTCATCACCATACAAGTTTTCGCGTCGAATCTCGTACTTTTCCCACGGTTGAATCGAGTGAGTTATGCAGATGCCTGTTTTGACCTGAGCGATGTGTTTGGTGTACTGGACCAGTGCGTAGAGAAGGACTGCAGTAAACTCCTTCATCTTAGTGGCTCGATGTTTTGTCTTTACAGAAAATTGAAGAGTAACTCTGTAACAATCCACAAGAACCTGATCGTGGCTATTTTCATTGCCGAGTTAACCTTCCTTGTAGGAATAAACAGGACTGAGGATCAGGTAAATTCGTCACTAAAGCAACTTTATTTTCGGTTTCGTTGTATAATTTTCTTTTTCACAGATGCGAATAAGCAAAGAATAAGATACGTCCTTCAGACAAAACTTTGATCTAACATCGGTTGTATTTTTTTTTGTTTGTTTGTTTGTTTTTTTTTTCCAGAGAATCTGCAAGCTGATCGCTATTGTGCTGCACTACTTCTTCAGCGCATCTTTTTCGTGGATGTTCGTCGAAGGACTGCACATGTATCGCAGGCTCAGAGAAAAGAGGAACATTGACACTGGCAAAATGTCCTTCTACTACTTCATGGGATGGGGTGAGTCACGATAGTGTGTTTCACACATGAGGTGTCACCATACCTTGTAGGTATCGACTTGGCATTCAATACGGCATTATATCCAATGGAGGAAAGAGGAGAGACAATACTAAGTTTTTTTTTCAAATTTTAGTTGATATATATTTTTGGAGATGAAGCTATTTGTACCTTTAATGGGATAATCTTTTTTTTTCAGGATGTCCTGCTATTGTAGTGGGAATTTCAGCTGGTCTGGCGAGCGAAGGTTACGGCAACAAGAGATTGTAAGTCAGCTATTTTGCATGCTTATGTAACGTTTATTTTTTGTTTTTTCCCTTAGAGAAGTGTTTATGAATCATTCAGCAATGTAGAGTTCTTTTTACACCGAGTTTCTGAGAAGGATGCCATGATGATTCATGAAGCCCTTCTCACTTACATGAGCAAAGAATATTTTAAAAAAAGACTAGTTGGTTATCAAGCTGTATTTGAAGTCGAGTTTTTTTCATTTCTTTCAGTTGTTGGATGTCGACGGACGGAACTCTTATCTGGACTTTCACAATCCCGATCATTATCGTTGTAACAGTAAGTTATCATAGATCCAAAACTGGTCTCGGTTTTTCAAATGAGTGTCGTAAAACTAAAAGCAATTACAACGTAAACACTACAATGAACCAATGGGAACACGAGGCAAATATAAGTAACTGGTACAAAGCGCGGGAAAATGTGTCGCGGCTGGTTTTTATTTTCCTGTGATTGGTTGAGCTGGTACAATGTAACACCTCAGTGAACCAATGAGAACTCAAGGGCATGTACGCGTAACTGGTGCAAGCGCGGGAAAACTAGCGTGAACAAGTCGCAGCTGGTTTTCGTTAGCGTATGAATGGTTGAGCTGGTGTTTGTTGCATGTTTGGTTTCTTTTTTTCAGTTATGGAATGGAGTAAACCAAAATAGAGTAACTTTGAATTATGGTTGACACTCAGTTGCGAACCGCTTTTGTTTACCTAGCAAGAAAAGCACCAAACAAAAATAAAATAACTGGCATTGGTTACCATTGAGAAAAACTGAGGTGCATTGCAATACACACAGGTTAAGAAAATTGTTTCATTGCAAATCGTTTAGTTGGACAAGAAGGCAATCATTTTATTCCATGCTCTGAACTCGCACAATTCGAGTTTGATGGTTGTGATAGTTCTTTTCGCTCCTCGAACCTCGCAGCATTCCAATGTGCAGTTTGAGGATTAAGTATTGATGTGATTTTGTGTGTGAATTTAATGTGTCTAGACTACAACGAAGGGTCACTCGTGACTGCCAAGCAAGAGCTCCGGTACAAAGAGAACTGTTTTAGTGCCTAACTTCTAAGATACCTGACCTAAAGAGTTTTACCAAAGTTCATAGAACGAAATTGTTACGAAACGTGGCAAAGTTCTTTGGCTGTATGTTCTTGTTGGCTATTTTGGGTTGACCCTGCACATACCCAGGCAAAATACAAAAGGTGGTTATGCGTGCTCATGCAACAACCAATAGAAGCATTATGATTATGTAACTCATACAAATAGTCAATGAACATAAAACAAAAGATGTGCAGGGTCAAGGAACTGTCAACATAAATCTTAGTCTGTTTTTTTGCTTCTTTGATGTTTACCGGGTTTCCTACCCATTTCCCACTGTTAACTATGATGTGACAGTACTTGAGAACTTGCTCGAGATATCTTATGCATTCATTCTCACCGAGGGGATTGCGATACATTTGAATTTTATTTATTTATTTATATATTTGTTTGTTTGTTTGTTGAGTTATTGTTTTGTTCTGCCATTTCAGCTCAATACACTAGTGTTTGTCATGGCGTTATTCATGTCACTCACAAAGCAATCCAGAAAGAGACGCCGACACCGTCACCACTATCACCATGACGACGAACATCCCAGCCTTACGTAAGATGCCACATTATGTCACTATCGCAATATGTTTGGGAAACCAATGTCCATATTTGCACAGCTCAGTTCTTTTCTTTTCCCAAGCGACTTCCGGGGTTGTTTATTGTTTGGTTTCAGTTTTCGTTGGTAAGGAACGAAACTGAAACAAAACAAAACAGCATGAACACAATTACAACAATAACAACAACAGAATAATTGAACTTTGGTACAGCACTATGTTACTGCACGTAACTTGTGTTATACGATGCATGGGTTCTAATTGTAAACGATTTAATGGCAAAAAAGAAACGCATACGAAAAAAGCAACAATATAAGTTAAATAAGTTAGGGAAAAGAAAAAGTAAAAAGAAAGCAGAGAGAACGATAAAGAGAATAGAGTGAAAGGAAGAAAACGTAGGAGAGGAAAAAAGATAAACAGAGCCATAACGATAGCCTATAAAATTGTGGGAGACCCCGTACAAGGCAGACCACCTGAAGAAACCCTCCCAAGAACCATAATTTAAGAGATAAAAATTTAAATGATAAATATTATTACATTATAAATATATAGTTAAATAGGGTATGAGACTCCATGCTGTCCCTGGCTTACAAGCCAGACTTAGTCAAACTTAGTCATAAGACCAGTGATTTAAAAACACTAACCTGCAATTCTGGCTCAGTCATAAGCACAAATATGTATGACGAATTATAAACACAAATATAAAAACTAGTCGAGCCTACAACTCGCGTACGATTATCATGTCTATAGTCTTGCGTGTGAAAGTCTTGAGTCTTGAACCCCCTGTGCAGCAACCTTGTCTCGTCAGGAAAAAAAATCGGAGGAAGCCGGACCTTCTTATTTTTCTTGAGGAGAGCGAGTAGCTGTACACAGGCTCAAATGGTGTCTCAGGAAAGTTTCGTTTCATAATCGCAAGAGAAAATCGCAATGTGTCGATCGTCTTGGGTTGAAATAGGATGCCGACCAGAATCGAGTTTTTAACTGCTCTAAGGGAATGTTGTGAAACTTATTGTGTTGTCCTATATTGTTTTCAGGGCTGGTTTATGGGCTACGGCGGGTCTTCTTCCACTGATTGGAGTCTCCTTTGCGTTCGCTATTTTACTGGTGAATCAAGACCTGGAGATGTTCCATTATGTATTCGCAGCCTTCTGTTTCTCTCAGGTATAGGACTTTGTTTTTAAAAGAAAAGTTGTTGTAGTACATTAAACCAAAACCAAACCGTTAACTTGCCAGTTAGACTACTCGGCCAGTTCCAAACATAGTAAAGCCGAAACCGAAACCAAATTAATTGCCTGATTACTTTGGACACTCAATTGACAGCCGCTCTAGCCAGAGTCGTGGCCAGGGGGAAATTCGTACCGACAGACAAGGAAAAATCGTTTTTGCTAGGCAAACATTTCTTTTCATAGCCTCTTAAATTTTATTTCATTTCTTAAAGAAGTTTAGTTGAGGCGGTATTTTGTGTTATTTTGTGCACGCACAAAATTACCTTTAAATTGAAGGAAACCTGAAAAAGTAGTTTACTAAGGTAGAAAAACACCAAAGAGATAATAATAAACCATAGAGAAACAAGGATGGTTAAGGATGGAGAAGATTAACACGGATTACAAACGACGAGCTTGAGAGATTTGGGCTGAACTTTTCGAGATGCGACAAACGTGACGCACTCCGTTTAACATTTCTTTCATAGCCTCTTAAAGGATTCTAAACTAAGTGAGTAGCTAATAAATATATATATATATTTTACCGCAAGAGAACTACCTCAGCTTGCCTGTTGTTAGCTACAGCCCTTGTTAATAAATTGTAAACAAATTATTCTTGACAATAATATGATTATGTCGAACAATACATTACAAATGACATCTTTGTGTTACTACTTTAAGAAAATTAAGATCTTCGAAACCTGGTGTTCCAGAGGCAGGAGTTTCTCTATCGTTCTCCCCTTTGGATAGGATGCTAGTCCACCACACCTCTCCCTCCCCCGGGAATTTGGTCGATGTTTAGCCCACGGTTAATCACAATAAACTCAAGCCAGGCTGAAATCTCAATCCCTTCATCGCCGCGACCTTTCACGGTACTACGAATTGTTTTATCAAAATTCTCATCATTTTGTTCTTGTTTTGCAGGGCTTGTTTATATTAGTATTTTATTTACTCTTGGACAAGACGGTGAGAAATTCATTCATCACACGTTATGTACTAAAACCAAATAAAATGGCAATAAGTATTGGTTTCGTTTCTGTTATGTTGATGTCTATTTATCTATGCATTCCTTTAGGTACGCAAGGAATTCAAGAATGTGTACATGCGCTGGAAGACTAAGGACAAAACGTACGGAATACAGAAACCTGCCCAGCACTTTGTAAGTTGGCTTTCTACGACTTTCTACTCTGTTTCCCCTCTCTCCCGTCTCTCCCTGATATTTACCTCGCCTACAGGTCCAACTCCTCTACTTGGCGCACGATTCTATTTCCACAAACTTGTCGAGGTTTCTCCTCTTCTTTTAGCAACCTTCCCTGCTACAGTTGTTATCCTTTGGGCATCGTTGACTCTGCTCCCCGCTTCCAATTTTTACCCTTCACTGTCCCCTTTTCCGCCTTCCCTTGTCTATTCCTTCATTTGCTTATTATTTCATCTCTTTTCTTTATTTCTTTGCCTATCTCTTAATCTTACCCCTTCACATTTTACTCTGGTTCCTTCTCATGCCTCCTTTTTTTCAGTGTGACATTATAATTTCCCGTTTCAACGTTCTCCCCTCATTCAGGGCAAGCTAGCGTCCTCACTTCTCTTCGTCTTATCCTTCAATCTCTTGTCTTTTTCTGCGAAATTAAAACGTTTTAATTCCCCTCAGAAACGTTCCTACCACCCTGGCGAGATGGCGCCGCTTCGTAGCCCCTACGACTTCGACGACGAAGGTAACGCAACCAGCACCTCTACCACAGAGCCATCCAGCAGTGGGTTCCGCAGCAGTGTTACAAGTCGCTTCACTACCACTGATGCCAGCGAGACTATTGGCGATGAAGAGAGCAGTGTGCCGGGTGCGTGACTGAAATACTAATTCTTCTTTCTAATCGGTGTTCATTTCTTTGAATGTGAGTGTGGAGAATATGGTGGTAGAACAACATTCTTATAATCTCCTGTCGATACTGAAGCTGTTTGTCTATGCCAACTAGTTTGAATGGTTCTGTCGTTTGATTTGTAGATGGCGCATTACCTATGGC
>CM042756.1:20404989-20437489 GCA_022496165.2 Catalaphyllia jardinei
ATTAGTAAACTCTAAAAGACGGAAACTCCTGCTAACAGCAAGATACTTACGTGACCGTTAACACCATTAAGCGATAATTGTATACAGACTGTTGTCGAAACCACTGGAATTGTCACGAAGATAATATCCGGACTGTGGATCAACTTGCCAAAGTTTTCCTGCTAATTTCAAAGCTTTCAAGGCTTTGTGGTTTTAAATATCAATCCTGTAGATGAACCCTACGGAGATACCATTGAAATGGAAACTTTCCAACAGTGCCTTCGTGTGACGCAGTTTGTCTTCCCAGGTGGAAAGTGTATAACATGTGATAAAATTCGTACTGTTAGTCTCTTGGGAGGTAAAACGTTTGATAGATTCACCTTTTTGCGTTTGTTAGTGGGGTTCTTTAAACACAAAACGCTGGTGGCAATGCATGTTATCGTTTTATGCAAATAATTTCAAACTGTTAACTGTTACCCGGAGATGATGGCTTCTACCCGTTATGCAGTAAAACCTCGCTAATCTCGAACTCAGAATACTTCTTCACTTGACTATACTTTTCAGTTATTTTCTATCGGCTATCTTGTACTCCTGTTATCTCCAACTTTTATTCGTGTCTCTTCAGGGGTCGTGTTTACACTACCGATATGCAGAATTCAACCGTACCTTAAAACTTTACAACGCGATACACAAGATTCTGTGCGAGGTTTGTTCGGTGCTCTAAGAAAATGCCATGTCATTTAGGCATTTTATTCAATTTTGAAGTGCTTGCTAAACACGTTGTTTGGTTAATAAGTCTCTGCAGTCCTGGGGCTATTCGGAGAACCCAAACAAGCCAGCTGTTCACTGCAGCTACGCAATTCTGTCAACCTCACTGGGGTCTCTCGATGTAGGGGGCCTTCGTGGGAGAATAGTTTGGCTCCCTGTTGCGCTTTTGTTTTTGTGTACAAGATCTTATCATGTTTACAAGTTTCTGCACATGAAAAACTGTTCGCCAACTGCGCTCCTCTCGCCAGAAGACTTCGAGGTCTCACTTCATTAACCCTAATTGGCACTTTCTTTTGTTATGGTGTCCTAAATTAACTAGACAATAACCTTGTTTGCTTCTGAAGTTAGTGCTCCCTGTGGAGGGCCACTGCAAAGAGTGTTTGCTATTTTGCACCTCAATCGAGCTCTTTCCAGGGCGCTTGCACCCCGCTGCGAAGTCCAGGAGAGGTGATAACTGTGTAAAAGAATAACAATTAAGGCTGGTGCTGAACGATAAACACTGGTTGTGTGACCCTCGTGCTAATTAGTTAAATGGAATATTCTTACACATTTCCTTCCTTTCACAGCTTGTTTACTTGTCATCGAGATTAAGTCGAGAATCGATTCATAAACTACAGTTCCCCGCCCCGGCTCCGTGCCGTGCCTGCCTCTGCCTGCAGAATATAGTTTAACTCGTGCATTTAATAACGGCCTGCTCACAAGCGTATGTAGTTCTCTGTCGGTGGGGGTTTCAAAACGAGCCTTCCTGTAGAATTTGTAAACATATACTTGGCCGCACTGTTGTGCCAAAACCGAGGTTAATTGAGTCGCGCACAAAACCCTCCTGTGTGCTGTCAGAACCATGAAACTATTAATAACTGCAGCCGATCCTAAATGCAGTTTTGGCGGCTAAATCCATTTTTACAAGCCCGCCTGTTTGTCTCACTCATAACAACTAGGTTAATTCCATCTTGTTTTGTCCTTGCCAGCTTTCAAGATTCCCAAGTCTGAGAACACCGCAAGGTGGGTGAGAAATATTTTTGTCTACAGTTAACGCAGTGCTATTTTTAATCCACATTGAGTCTTTCTCTGCTTCACTAAGCAGTGGTAGCGTCGAAATTAAAGCTTACTCACGGGTCAGTGATGTCAGAGAAGAGAGCACATGATGAGCAAACGCGCCATAGATCTTGATTTATCACTCAGTTTCGTTTCACTTCAAAGGCTCAATGCATCTTCAGGCGTTTTTGGAATTTTTCTTTTTAATGAAACTACAAAACTTCGCCGACTAGATGTTGCTGTGTTGGTTTATGATCACATTATTCCAAAAGTGCCAAGAAAAACGTTCAATAATGTGTGAGCAGATTTTGATGATCTCAGCGCGCCACTTGGGAATTAATAATGGCGGTTGCCTTTTAAAAAGTTGGTAATTGTGTCTTGCACAAGAAGATTTCGTGTGTTCGACTGAAAAACTAAAGTATTCCTTGCATAGTGGTATCGGTCTGTGAATGTCGATTCTGAGGATTCTTTGACACATCCAAAGAATAATTGCCTGTGTTTTTATCTCTTGTCTATTCGACTACTGATAATCGGAGAAGAAAAATAGAAATAAAAATAAAAGAATACAAATTGTTGTGTATATGGAAGGGTTAGCTTTTGATCTGAGTAGCTCAGAACTGCACTCTTTTCCCTTCATTCCCTTTGATTTGTTTTCGTTTTTCCAATGATGTTAAGAAAGTGCCTTTGTAAACACGCAAACTGTTGTAAGCTGCTAAAATGTACGTGCAGTGGAAGGGATTTTCGTCTTGAAGAGATGTTCTGGATACTCGATCGTAATAACAATTCTCCACGTCCTGTTTACCTGAAAAAATGTTTCGCGTAACTTACTTAGCTTTTATAATCAGGAGCTTTTCAAGTGTGCACTAGGTTAAGCTTTCCTTTTTAAAACTCTTCCCAGCTCTTCATTGTTCCAGCTCGTTCGTAAAACGGCGTGATACACGTGTTTGGATGGTTTTAAACGACTTAGTTTTAATAATCACGAGATTTGTAACCACGCACCGAGTTAATCTTTCCTTATTTGAAATCCTTTGACATTTTTTTTTTGTCAGCTCGCATGTTGTTAGCGGCATGCTAATCTGAGCCGTGAAATCACTTAAAAACTATAAAATTACGACAGAGGCTGAAATTTCCTTAGACCGGTTTTCTTCGCTTTGAGTTCTGTTATTTGCTGGTTCACGTGAATTGCCAGGATTGTCAAGATTCCCCGTACGCAAAGGATTCTTTTGGCAGTTTGTTTGTAGCTTGTCAAGGCTTGAACTTTCGTAATCTTCTTACTTTGAGCCCTTCGTTTCCTCTCCAAGTTTGATTTATGCAAGTTTAACACGTGCAAACGTCATGACCTGCGATTTCCCGTCGTTTATCAAAGCTGAAGTAAATTCTAGTTATTTATATTGGTCGCCTGTCTTTTCCTGTACAAATGGTCATTACATTAAGTGCTTGTTTATATCAAAGCAATGTTTTCTACCGGTATTTTATTGGTACGGTTTTATCCATAGTTGTTAATTTGCTTTTGACTTGGGTTGAAAACGACTAGTTGCTCTTTATATCTACGAGTGCAGTTCAAAATACTTCACAAATATTCCCAGCGAACAATCGAAGTTTCTCCTCGGTCATTATATGCTACTTAAGCAAAACATCCCAAACATTTCGCTGCCGCGTCTTTCGTTTCCCTTCACCAGCTCCCAATTGTTGTGGTGAGCGAGTGTGAAAAAAAATTAACGTAATCTCGGCTTGCTTAACCTTTCTATTTTAAGCTGACGACTAAGAATGTCTTGTCTTGTCCCAAAAAGTAAAATTAGAATCGCGATTTTTAAGTGGCTGTTGTTTGGTGCAACTCTTGTGGACACACTTGTAGCTCGTGTCAAGGTGAACATATTTTAAAACTGTGATATAACAGAGAAATATGGCATCGACTTCTTGTTTTTTACCTTATTTGGCTTTTACCTGACCACCTTTTCTGATCCAATTAAAGAATGTTGTTAAAACTTTTTGTATTAAAGCAAACACAATCCAGGCACATTTTTGTTTATCATTATTTTTTTTTTACTTTTTTTATTTTTGACTATTTTTTCATGTTTAGGGCATCTTATGGAATAGCTTGTTTTGGGAGTCTTTTACGCTAGCCTTTTGGAATTATGACTGATAAAATAAAAGTGATAACAGCAGAAACTTTGAATTTAAAACTTTTTGAAAAGAGAAAAACGTCGACGTTTAAAATTAGCATTTTTGTAACCATAACGGAAATATGCTTAACAAGTGTTGAATATATGAAAAAGAAATCTCTTCAAGTAGCTTCTTTAAAACGCGAACTAAAACTACCATAGCCCCACGTTCCATTTTTTTATTATTTATACTTCAATCTTACAGCTAACAACTTTTGTGTTATGTTTATGTTTTGCAGAGTTGTAACGGCCAAAGCCTCATGTTAAGACAAGTGTAGTCAACGAAGATACCTTTTTTTTCTATTTCTTCTTCTCCACTCAGAACATGTAGATCGTTTGTATTTAATATCAAAGTTTAACTAAAAAATATGTACTTGTTTTAATCGTTAAATGTACATGTACTTTTTAATAAAACGCGTTTCAGCGTGCGATAATGAATTTTTTCATAAACAGCAAATATTTTTTGCTTTCTATTGTCGGGTTTTAAAAATCCGATAACTTTGTACAGTTACCCTAATGTATATCAAGCTACAATTCTAGCATTTTTAACTATTTTTAGCCGTAGAGTTTTCTTAATTAACAAGAAGCCGATAGTCAGTAGCTTTTAGATAAAGCAGGAACAAATATTTTTTATCGTAATCCGAGATAGGCGCAATATTTTCTTACTGTGAAATTTTAAAGTAATATCTCGGAGTTTTGCATCGTAAATAGGACATAATTTATTAGTTCTGTAGTTACAGTTACGGAAAACAAAATGCGGCAGTAGATAAGTGAATCGACGCAAATTAAAAAGAAGTTCCACTCTTGCTCCTTTTGGGTAGGCTATAAAAACAATTCCGACGCAGTTCTTTTCTTCGTGTGAGGCAACCGATTTTAAACTCTTCACCTTAATTAAAATCAAAGAAGTCCATTTGCGGGAACGTAGATAATGCGGAAAATTTTAGTACATCTTAGCTTATTTATTTCGTTTTAAAGCATGTTTAGTAAAGAACAGTTTCCAAAAGTAGAATGTACAGTTTTTGCTGGTAGAAAGTGTGAATAAAAGAGAAATCCTTATCAGCTGTGTTCTCTGTATTTTTTTCCACGTATATTTATTTTCTTATTCTCGTTAAAATTACCATCAGAGAACAATAGGCGGTGAGCTTTAAATTTAAACAAAAATTGGCAATTATATTTGCACAGTTTGCCGAACTTATTATATTTCTTGCTTGTACGATGCCGTTGAGACAAAGGAAAGACTAAAAAAGAAGAATTTTATTTTGAAAATGTTCCAGAAAAGAAGAAATTTACAAGCGTCAAAGATATATTTTACTCAGCTTTCTTGATAAGAAATGCACAATTTTTTTCCCGCCAAAGTATTCCGTGCAAAGTCTGCAGTGACTAATTTTCTTCAAGATATAAACCGTATTTCATTGACCGACGTCAGTGAGGTTGTTTACGCGTCTTAGAAAAGGTTAAAGGTTCCATTAGCTTGTGCTAATCAGTTCTCGGCGGAAAAAGGCTTGTAATATTTTTAAATGACGCAGACCTATCAATTCGAACGAAAAAGTTTTTGTGGGGCATTGAATAAATTAGTCTTGGTGATTTAAGGCTTTTAAATGGTTTTCCATCGTTTCGGTTTTCTTGCGATGGTCGCCTTTTAGTATGGTAATTTTTATCGTTGGAAAGTGTCGCTTAACTACGCCTACCGATCCAAGTTACAATTAAGAAGATTATTTCGATTTTGCCGCAGGTTTCTTAAAAAATAGATGGCGCAAGGTCGCTTCACTTTTTAACTAAAGAAGTGTCAACGCGTTAATTCCCGCGAAAAGGAGTAATTAACACCAGGCAGTGATCGAATCTTCCATCTGCCTGGTCACAATGAAATAGGGAACAATGTTTCGATTCGGAAAGTTTTAAAGCTCTGTTTGTTGGCGGCTGTGTGTTGTTTCTCGGCTGATCCTATTGTCGAAATGTCAGTTTATTTAGATTTCATTTCCGTTTCCTAAAAGAAGTGGTTTTGATCTTGAGCAAACACTCTTTCGGTCTGCAGCGTTTAACACGGCCTTAAACCAAGTTAATGGTTTTGCCAGCTAATGTAAAAGATACATTCGTAGCAGGTTGTACAAACAAGTTTTGCAAGTGCCTATTTTTGTTTAAAACAGTGAGGCTTTCTTCGTCTCTCAGTATGAGCCATTTGCAATCAGGAAATTAGCCAGTGATGAAGACATAGTGATCGATAGATAAGCTAATATAAATCAATAACTCCTTTGTTATTTTCTCGGTCCCTCTGATCTCCCAAAACCAGCTGAATCTAAAAACACTGCGAAATGAATTTTCACGGAGAACAATTCTACCTTCAAAAAAAGAGCAAACGAGTGCCTCCACATCCATGCCATCAGGTTTAGACGTGTGCTGTGTAAAATGACATCAATTGGCTTTTCTTTGTATCCGGAAATTTGAGTGAAATTGTATATAAGGCTGGAAAATCGCTGGATTTGACCCAAATTCTTGTTTCTAATTTGCAACCGCAAAGGTCGATCGATCGGTCAAAATTTCAATCCAAATGGTTCCCTTCGTGGACAAATTGTTATAGCAACACAGACCACAAGAGAGAAAACAATCTCAGTGAGTTGGATCGGTCGGCAAATTGTGTCAATTCGCTAGCGACAATGCCGCCTTGAAATCGCCAACGGCAAGGCAAATTGTTGTCTCGATTCGTAGAAAATAATAGATTGTCTAGCCTCTCCCAAATATGAATTTTTGATAAGAAAAAATAAAACAGACAGATTTGTCCTGAAGCTTCATTAATTACCTGCAAACTCTAGGGGGGACTAAGCTCTTGGTCTTGCTAGACAGGGAGAAAATCTGGTTCGGGCGATTGAGGTGGCATGCGTATCTCCACCTCATTAGGCAATATTTCACTTTATGATGTGTGGAGACAAAACTCTGAAGCTTTCTTCCAAGAGTAGAAAAAAAATCGAAGCAAAACAAATTAAAATACTGCCTGAGCAATTTTGGGCAGAGGAAATGTGTTTTATTTGTTTATACACGCGTTTACTGGAGCGTACAAGCTTAGTGCTTACAGATAAATGTTCTGGAAGACTGCAGAAAAAAGGTTTCATCACCTCAGGTGCCTTATCAATAATACAAATTTTTAAGCTCTGCCCCCTACCAAGCTAGGGCTTAATAGTATTTTTACGCGTAGAATTAGAAAGCTGTCCCCGCTTTGTATGTTTCAGAAAAGAGATCTTTGGATTTTAAAGGTTTCCTTTCGACGAAGTTCCGGTATCACAGATCATTGCGAATGGCTTCGCTGCAAATTTAAACGTTTGTACGTCCTGCAAACGGGGGACAAATGTGGAACTAACACGAGATAACAATCAGGTACAAAACAGACCGTCAACATTCAATCCTGTCTCAAAACATGAGAAATCTCCGAGTCGAAAAAGAAGTGTTGCTTAATTACACAGATGTGCAATTAACCAATACAAGATGTATTGCATAATTAGTCTTGAAAATGACAAGTCTATGCTGTGATCTACATGCAGAACCAATACAGCAAACCGAAGAACCACTCGGTTATCTCGTATTGGAAGTGGATAACGAAATATTCAACATTGCACTTCTTCGTGTTATATTTCTGAAAAAAAAAAGAAAAGAAAAATGACGATCTCGATGACATATTCATTTCACTGAAAAAGAAAACCATTAAAGTGTACTTTGCAAATGAACCACAAGCTTTTGCTGAGAAGATTCAACCTGTCCATGTTTCCCTACCCGTTGCACCTCTTGAGCCGTACTAATCACGCTTGCCAGTCGAGCATTCTCAATTCTGTCTCCGGAATGAGCATCAACCGCGAATCTATCGCGTGCTTTTTCGAGGCAAGTTTAGCAAAGTTTTCACTACTTATGCTTTCGCACCCTAAACAACGCCAAACAGAAATGCAAACTTCATCTCAGACGTGTTTTGTTTGAACTTTCCGGCGACTCCCTAAATAGCTTCCTTAAAGTTTTACGCGTAGGCGCGGAATGGTCTAATGTGAGGAAGCATTTTCACCAAAATATGTCCGAGGCCAAATTAAAGTGGATTATGCTTTCTCTTCGTAAAATAAACTTTTCTGATCTGATATTTCCTTCCCAATGCGGGAAACACTTTTATCTGTGAAAAATCAGACCTACAACTGTGAAAGAGCCGCATAATAGTCTGCAATTTTTGTGCAAGAAGATTTAGTCATTAACGATAAGGCGGTTAGAACATTTAAATTGGCACACTCATTTTCGTGTTGAGAATACCAAAAATCGCACAGATTCCACGCGATCTCCTTCCAAAACAAACCTAAATCCAAAGACTCTGATTTCCGGAAATGCTTGTGTGATTTGAGACTAGGCTATCTATTGTGGACTTGTTCAAATCGAGGATTATCCTTGACAAGAATATGTCAGTAGAGAAAAAACAAGTTCTTGGACTAGCTAAGCATTGCTAATTGCAGTAAAGTGAGCTAAATTTGCCATTGGAAGTTAATACAAACCTTTCGGTAAACATTTATTTTTGTTCCGAAAATTAGTTTCGGTCAACATACGAAGATAATGGGTTGTATTTTGTACTTTCTTTCTAGCTTAATTGCGGAACTTAGGCAGATTTGATTGTTACGCGGGTATTATTAAACGAATAGCAATAAAATATGAGCTGTGCCCCGCATTTACTGACTCTCTTTTTCCGCTGCGGCATAAATTATCGCCTGCTCATTCAATCCAACACTTGTTTATTTACCGAAAGAACCAATACTGGCCTTCGCCTGAAGCGAAAAAAAGCGCTTTGCGACCTTTTCTCTTGCGTAAAAGGTAATTGGGGCTATTCAAACGGCGCGTTTTGGCAAAACAAATGCGCAGATTAAGCAATCGTCCCCTTTTGTGTGAGGTTAAAAGAAATCATTGTTCTCGTCTAAACATCAAACGGAATTGCCTGTATGCCGCGTTTAAAATATTTAAGCACGAAAACATGGCAAGTGTTAGAGAAAGTGGCTCATAAGTGATTTTAAGCCCATGAAAAACTTCTAACAGATGTCAGGAAAGTATCTTTTTGCTTCTCCGCCTTAGCGCGACTAGTCTCAGCTGTTTTCGGAGAGGAAAATATTAATGGAGACGCTGAAATGGCCTCTAAGCGAATGCTGAAAAGATCGGTAACTTGTCTAATTGTGTCGGCGAGTTCTTTATGAATCTAAACTAGTTTCAGCAAGTGATTATTAGCTAGAATTAACCAAACACTGGCTAAATTAACCCATTGAGAAATGTTTCGCATTAAATAGGACTTTTGTTTTGCCAAATAGTGTTTTTCCATAGCATGTCTATTTTAATCTCATTTTCTAGCCCGGATTTTAGCGTTGCGACAGAATACAAACCATAGAAACTTCCCTCGGTCAAAACAAGATTACAAAGGCGAATTTTCGAGCTTGTTATATGGTGTACGTGTGAGGCTGATCAGCGGTTTACTTCGTCATTATTTTCAATTATCACTTTCACGGTTTCGAGCTTCAAAACGAACGGCGACTGCGCTAAGAGATTCTAAAACACGTCAACTCTAGATTTAATGCTCGCTATTTTGGAACGGTGAAAACCTCAACTCTTGACAGACCATTAGCAAACAGCTGCACAAAAATTAAACCCTTCTTTGTAAAATATCTCTATGGAACAATCGAACTTCACAACAATGACTCTAAAGAAATGCGTCTTTTTTAATGTCTTTAAAATTTGTTCTATTTTTCGGCACTTCTTTTAGTAACTGTAATACCTTGTTTTTTCGTGAAGCTGCGCTTTCCTGTCATGTACGATAAAAATTTCATTTTCACTGCACTGTAGTTAATCAACATAACAATAGATCGCTGGTGTTTAAAGATTCAAACCTCTCTAGGGAACACGTAGTATAAAGGACAGTTTTTACGTGGCCAAAATCGCAGATTTTCTAAGCAAAAATTTGACTGTCGCTGGAACCGCCAGGTTTCAGTGTGACTTTTGTTCTGGCTTTTTGTGTTTTGATTTCGCGCCATATGCGGAAAAGCGGCTCGTTCGCCGGAAAAGTACATGTTGAATGATCAGTGAACCAATCAGCGCGAACCATTCCTTTGACAGCTATTGTCATTAGCGTATTTCATTCTGACCCCGCCCCTCTATTTTGTCGCAAAAGTTCAAAAGAGCCAAGCGTATCGAGTTATCTGGCATTTCTGTTGTTTCTTTTTACGGTCGATGGGCTGACTATGGGTTTTGACGTGGAGAGGTTTTTGGAACCAGTAGACGACGATTTAAAATGCGGTATATGTTTTGGTGTTCTAGAGGAACCCTTAGCAACCCCTTGTGGCCATGTATTCTGTGCCCAGTGTATTGTTCAATGGACAGCCGAGAGCGGATCGTGTCCTCTCACATGCGAACAGATTTCTGTCGACGATCTAAAGAAGATACTACCATTGAGTAGTCTCATCGCTAAGCAAAATATTCGATGCGAGAATTTTCGCCGAGGTTGCCCGGCCATTTTACTGGTAGAGAATACTCAATCACATCTTTTAAAATGCCGCTACGCAAAGGATTCTACATCCGGAGGTAAAATTATGGAACGCAACTCGAATTCCCCGGAAAGTCACGAATTCGCGAGAGTTGTAGTATGCGAGAGTGGCTGCGGCCTTCCGCTGCTGTACCAAGACTCCTCTACACATGACTGCATTAAGGCCCTTCAAACTCAGGTCGCTTCGCTTCAGATGAAATTAACTAGGGCGGAGCAGGAAAAAGAGTTGGCCTGTGAGAGAATAGCGCGCAGAGAGGAGGCAAATCAGGACAGAATTTTAAATTTGGAGAATGAACTTCACGGCTACCAAGTTCAGGTGCTTAATTTCGAAAGACAATTAAAAGAATACCGTTTACAAGTGGGTATTTTTCAGAAGTACAACGATCCACGCGCAGACCAGGTAGGTGATATTAGCCAAATCGGGTCAGTGTTTGGTTTATATTTTCCAATTGAGCGCACACCGTACGCAATGATATGTTTGATTTAGGGCACAAACCGCAGAATGGCTTGTATGTATAGGCGCGCACTGATTCTGTGCTAGAACCATACCCCGATCGTTTTCAGTTATCAATTAGTGAGCACTGTTGGAGTTATCGAAAATCGCTGGATACACTCTGAAGCGGCAAAGCTACATTGTGGCGTCGGTTAAGATTAACTATCGGCGCTTCTATGGACCGTGTTTTTAGAGAGGGTTACACGCGCGCGTTCTCAAAATGTCGATGTTTGACCCGAAATCAGGCGCATCGCGATTTACTCGGACTAATGGATTTTGTCTTGGACTGTTAAGATGTTTCGGTCGAATGTAGCCATTACCACGACACGCGAATGTTTTTCTAGCCACGGTGAGCGACACTTTATTAAGTTGTGAGTAAACAGACACGGGTGAATATTATACGTTTTCTATGTGCTTTTGATTACATATGCCAGTCGGTTGACTTTTCTTTACTCTTGCAGGCGGCCGAAGAAATCGAAGTCGAAGTGACGCTGACGCGCGCGAATGGTGGATCATTTGGCTTCAATATCATGGGGGGTTCAGAGGTACGTGAGTCATTTTAAAAGATCCATTCGTTATACTAGACAGGCGTAATGTTTTAAATTGTCACTCATTCGAGAATTCCGTTCGCCGAGCGCAAACAAATCTAATTTTGCGTTCGGTCTGGTATGTGACACTGGCCCAGTTCTTGGCGATACATCTAAGTGATTTTTTAATATTTTTTCGTCTGCTGTTGTGTTTTCTTTACAATGAAGTCGTGGCGCGAAAGCCTTCTTGCCCGGGCATGTGGTGTGAGAGGAGTAAAAAGATTATCGCCTAACCTTATCAAACTCTCATAATTCAGTTATCGCGTTTTGCGCAGTTACCTGTTTGCTTACCGCTTACGAGTGACTGATCAACAGTGCCCTCATTCCCAATTCAACTGCTCTTTGTTTTGTTTTTGTGTAGCCATTGAAAGAATGTACTCGTAAACACGGCTGGATGCCAGTGTTGTGAAATAAATAGCTGCACTTTTGTCTGTTTGAAATATACCACTACCCCCGGTCGCGCGAGTTCACTACACGTATTGTTCGAACGCGCGGACATGTTAGAATCCAGTTACCAACATTCCTGCCTCTGGACTACGACTCTTTGTCCTGTTTGAGTTAGCGAACTCTAAACCTCTCCTTTATTTTCATTATCAGGTCGGAAGTAGTAATTCACTCGGTGGCGGGATTGTGGTTTCCAAGGTCGCAGACGGCGGCCCAGCCTCGAAGGAAAACGGGCTGAAGGTACAAGACAAAATTTTAAAGGTAAGTGAGAGGAATTTTCTTGCACATACGCCTCCTTTCATTGCGCGCGTGCTTCGAGATGAGCCCATTGCATGACATGACACTGTGTTCATTTTTTATATCAAAGCTGCCCTCGTTCCCGAACCGCAAGATATTAAATCTACGCTTTGTCTCGTTAACCTGCTTTTCAAATTCACTATTGCAATCTGTTGTTCTTTTGTGCGACTAAATATTGCAGCAGAGTTCTTTCCAAAGAATTTATTGACGGAGAATTGATGATAATTTAGCTTAGAGTGTTTGTAGATTTCCGACTGTCAACTTCGGATTAATAAACTAACTAACAAAACCATATGCTTCCGCTTTGGAAGGACAGCCACTCTCACTGGCTTTATTACCCCTTATAAACAAATTTGGCTTTTAACTGACGCTTTATTCAGAACGCGTTATCTTAACCGAGCTGGATTTCCCGGCTTACGCATTCATTCCCGAAAGCGAAACCTTCAGCTCACGAAATTTTAATTTCTGCAAAGATCACACCCCTGTTGTGAGTCGAATTGAAAACTCGAACAGCTTTCTTTAAAACGACTTTTTGTTTATTTTTCACGGGTTGTTTTGCGTTTGAATTTTCTCGCCGCGTGGTCCATGTATAATTCACGGCCTTTCACTGTTGAATTATTATGGTATTTGTCTGGCAAAGAGCTTTTACCACAGTAGGAAAACAAGATTTCTTCGCTACGCGGACCTCATGCCTAAGTCAATCTCTCACACTCAGCTGGAAGTCACTGTTCTGTCACGCGACCTTCAAGCATTCCCGAGTTCTCACTGCGATAAGAAAAGCACAGATTCCAATTATTTGGTTTTGTGTGTTTCTCGCCCACCTGCGCAACCCAAATGAATTACAAAAAATACCAAGGACATATTGTGTGGGTACGCGTTGGTTCCTCGCTGCGCTTCACAAAAGGCGTTTATCGGAAATTGATCTGTCAGGCGAACAATATAAAAGTATATTTTGGCTCGCAAGATATTAGTCGAAGATCGATAACAATAGATGATAAACTGTTTTGGCAGCCATAGGCGAGACTTCAGTTTGCGATTTGTGGCAGGCATACGAGAAGCGGTTTTTAATTTATTTCTGGCTTTCTGGCTGTCTTTTTTTTATTTTCTCCTGTCTCGATCGGAAGATTGCCATCGACGCACACAGCCGGCTTTATCGCAGACCTGACCCAGGGAATTCCTTCAGATTGACAACTTTTTTGGTTTAAGGTCAAAAAAGGACTGTAATGGATTTCTTTTTAGATTTCAAGGACATAAGCACTTAAACGCAATGCTCGCATCGCTTAATATTTCCCCCCTACCTTTCATCTCGAGGTAACGTCTGTTCTTGCTCAGGAACACATGAGTGAGTGTACTTCGCTTTCTTAAATTTCACCAAATCTCGTTTAGAAATCAGTGTGCTTGCGCGCAATGGAATTCCAAACATCCAACTTGTACGTAAAAAAAAAGCGTGAATTCGCAGACATCTCCTATCTGTATTATCTCTTCTCTCTCCTAGCGAACAAAATCTATTAAGGAGCAACGGTTTAATACCCCCCAAAAGTTTCAACTTTCCCGCAATAATGCAATTCCCGAAAACGACATAGGACAACCTGAGTGTTGTCATATCATATCTTTCGGTGAAATATATCGAGCTTCCAATTTCTATCATCGCTCGCTTTTTCTGTTGAATAGACTTCCTGCGAGTCTGCGAAGCTCTTCTCAAGTTATGATAGGCATCACAGAAATACACAGGGTAAATATTTTTCGCTGAATTTGTAGCGTTTGGCGATAGATATATCAATTCTTGGAATGATATCGCTGGCCTTTAAGGGACGTTTTGAAAAAACTCTATGCTTTCGATATATTGCCGGTTATAAATCTAGGATCAATACAGAAAAAAACGTCAATATAGACTGCAACAATAAAGAGCTCGTCAAAGTGTTCTGTTTATAACCTTATCAAGGTATATTGCTTTCGCGCTAAAAGGGCGCCGAATTTATGGCTGCACTAAGTCTAGCAAACTGATAGTGTATGTTCCTTTTTTGTATAATTCATAATTTTTCGGTGATTTTGTTCTTTGAGAGGATATTGAATTGGCGCGAACTCTAGAAAACCCATTTCCTCGGGTCTTACTTCAAAACAATCATCAAAAGTCATCAAAGATTTTCCGCCAGAAAAAAAGATTAATCATCCATCCATTTGACAAGTGTATTTAAGGGTTTCGAGCGAAATTTGAATATCGTTTTTTTGTTAGTAACATTTTGAATCGAGTTGTGAATTTTTTATGAGCAACGACTGTTTTTCAACTGTAAGACACCGTTAATCCTTTAAGTTTATAAAATGAATTGCTGTTACATGCTTTGTGTGAAAGAATATCGTTGCATTTGTTTATAGTTTCTGTGTGATTCTGCGTTGAAGATTAAAGTCGGCGAAAACTTAGCGGTGCGTTTACGGAAAATATTTGACTTCGCTTGAAACGTTGAACTTGTTTTCTTTAATCACAAGCTTTATTACTCTCGAATACACGTGATAGGGAATTAAAAGCAGCCGACTGGAAGAATATTTATCGCACTATTTCGGAAAAAGAAAGGAACACAATAAATTTATCTGCGATTATTTACAACCCCTGTACGATACAAGTTGGATTAATTTTTGCTTTTGAGAGATTTCATTGAAGATGTTGTTCACACTGAGAGTAATTCGAAATTTCCTGCTGTTCACGAAACAGGCGACTTGTACAAATATTACGTGGGTTTAGCGCAAAGCAAAGGAACTGTTATATTATTGGCCTCTGATGTGATTTACCTTACAAAGAGGATTTTGATAAAGTCACATGTGTTATGGTAAAGACGGTCAGACATCACAGGATAATGCGGAATCGAAAAGGCAAATAAACAGACTAAAATTGAAAAGTTTAGCGTGAGCATTGCAATAAATCATGTATTAATGATGCAGTACCTACGTGTAGAATTAATAAACCTAAAAGTGAAGTCCAATCAACTAGGGAGTTTACAAGTATGAAAATAACAGCACGTTAGTCCTTGAAACTATAAAATGTCCATTTTCTGTTGCAACGATTTAGCGACAGACTATCTTGTTATAGAAACATACTACATCCTTTTAGTTTACAATGCCTTGCACTTTTGTTGTAATTTTAGAGCGATGAAAAACTTAGGGTCATTAAGTGATTAGAAACGAAAATCACTTTGTCGGACGAAGCAATACAAAGCGGCGACATTTAAAGATATATAAGTGTCTTTGGTAGCAAATAATTCATCCCCTGACGGTAAATTACTTAAAGCGAGTCGACAGACAAGCGATTAAGGTTTGTCAAAAAAAACTGTTAATTTTACGATGGAACTGTTCGTTAACAAGCAAACTAAAAGTCGGGTTTCAATTCCGTGGTCATATTTGATTCATAATTCATAATTCATTCTCCCAGTTTTGATTTCAAAAGGCAGAAGTTGTTAAATTTTCAACTAAGTGTGCTAAATTGGATTTTAAGGAACGGACAACACAGCCGTTTTACATTATTTATGTCCTCGTCCTGCAGGTGTTTGTCTCTGTAAATACGTTAATGAACTCCGAAAAATCGAAACATTTTAGCGTCCCTGTCGCGTCCGCTATTTCATTTTAGTTTTCAGCAGCGTCGAAACATAAAATATCTTCATAAACCAGCTTTACAAGTGTTATTACCAGTAAAATACTAAAACTGCCAACTGCTATTATATGTATTTCCAAGACTGCGAAAACTGAACTAAAAATGCCGAATACGAAATTTTCTGTTGTTTACTATTTGTTTTACAAATGTAATGACATCTCCTCGAAAAAATTGTTTTCTGGTCTCATTTGAATACGCTTCCATTTTTAGCAAGAGATTTTTTAGGCGTGCAAAACTTCTGTCCCGTGTGCATTTTCTCGTTAGCGTGAAATAAATTTTACTTATTCAACATGTAGTGAAGCAAACTACGACTTGTATTTATTAGTGTTATCGAATTTCAATGCCGTTTTGCTACCTCCATGATAAATATTTAAAACAAATTAATAAATATAGAGGCGTGGCAAATTTTTGGCTCGTTATGGACCATATTTCGACACAGGAAAGTTCTGTTGCAATTAAATGTTTCCACCAAGCATTTCGTACAATCACATATTCTTTTCCGAAAGGATCCGTTCCTTTTTCGCATATATGCAAAAATATTAATTATGGTAGGAAGCGTACATTAGTGAGAGATCCTAATTTTCAAAATTAGAAGACAAAATATTGACATAAATCCGACTCTATCCGCTTTTTCGCTCTTGTTAGTGGTCGATGAGGAAATATCCTTTTCAAAATAAAATTTCAAATGTCACGGAACGGTCTTTAAAAATTTGCATGGTCAGAATATATTCGTTGAAGATTCTGGTAGGCGCGGAAATAAACAGAAAATTGGTCTGTTCCGTTCTGGTAAGCGAGTTTAAATCCAACTTGAATCAATGCCATTTAAAATTGAGCTACATTTTGTATTTCATTCATCCAAAACAACCCAGAATTCTTAATACTAGTTCTAATAGCTTCCAATGAATTTTACTTGACGAAGTCCCTTCAATATCTTGTTGTTTTCGTGTGAAAGAAACCATGTTTTTGTTCATACATCACTTCAATTATTTTGTTCATTGTTTCAGATCTAAAAGATTTGTTGCTTTTTTTTCACATGTTCATCTAATCTTGTCAATCGAACATCCTCAAACGTTTTCAAAATTTCCTCTACTCCTGAGCAATTTTGAAAGGTTATTTAGGTTATCAGTGAAGATATTGGCTTCTACAAAAAGAATATTTTACGATTACAGAAAAAGTGCATGACATTTCCAAGCAAAAGTTAAGGCTGTCGACCTCAAGGCTTCCCAGTGACTTCCTTTCCGTGGCATTCCTTGGTCAGACGTACATATACTTGGCTAAAATTTTAGACCGTACAGATAACATTTTGTGGCGTAATATTTTCTATCGTCGTCTCTCCAATTTACTGCTTCCCTGATTTTTATGTCTGAACATATGGAGTGAGGTACCGAGCGAGCTTGTCTCGAATTTGCGACCCGTGATATACCATTTGGTCCTCTTTAATCTTTATGCAAACACAGAGGTAATATATTAACAGTTGAGCTAGGTGTCGCTCCCTCGAGTTTAGCAAAAGTATATTATCGTTTTTGAACCCTCGGGTTGTTCTTAGCGGCTTAAAATACATGATTGTCTGAGAAAAGGGTTTGGGAGAAAAACATTGTTCATCGGTTGTACATTCTTTTCATAATGAAAAACCATTGTCAAGGCTTTTCTATTCTGATACGAACAACATGTGGAGAATGTTTGTTTCTATCGCTCCTAACTGATCAAAACACGAATTTGGAGAGGAGAAAATGGGTTTTTTGTTTGCGAGTAAAACGCAATATTTATTTGCAAAGCAACAGAACCGCGTACACAGCCCATTCTTCAACCGCAGCTGGAAAAGCGATATTGAAGTAAAACGTAATCAAGGAAACAAAAATCCCTTATTAACGAGACGGGTTTTTGTTTCTTCGGGGACAGTGTTTGCATTCTAGCATCTGTTCGGATTTTGAGTGCTTCGTGGGAAATTGCGACCCACTCAGGATGTGGTTTTTGAGTAATGAACGTTATTAACTGAAGTATTGTCTATATTTTCTTTCCATGTAACGAGCGTTTCCTTGTTCAACTGCTCTAATTGATCTAAACCTTCGCATATTAACGCTTCCTTCCGCGCCAACGTTTGGTTTCAGAGTCCAGTGAGGTTTCAAGATGTCTAAGCAAGGGTTTTGACGTGGCAAAATCCTAAACAGGATTCCAATATAACGTTGTCTGCTTGTACAGAAGATTACTCAATGTTGTTCTCTGTCCAGACACGACTTGGCAAAATCTTGCATTGTCCTCCCGCACCACCTCAATGAGTGATTAACATGTGTTATCAGAAAACACAGAAAATCTAATTTTCGAAAGGTGCTTTCAACATGGAGGTTTGATGTGTGTAGTAATTACTTCAATCTTCCTTGAGGCAACTGTGGTCGATATGGAGGAAGTCAGCAAACATTTCCGATAACTCGATAACAAATGGTTCTTTTTATAGTTGTTTCTACATCAGTGAATAAAACAATTGTAAATCATGTTTGTCAGCAATTTTGAATTGAAGGTAACGATCTCGTGTAAAAGCAATCGACTTGTCCATCACAAGTTGGCATTCTCCGGTTGCCACTACGTTGATTGACATTTTAATGTGTCTGCAATGAAGTACACATTACCCAAATCGTAAATCCTTTCTGTCAGTATTGTTTTCATGTAATTGACATCGACTTGTCTGTCATAGGTGGGAGGTTCGCGACTGTCATTGCTTTGCATCGGTTGGACACTCCAATGTTCTTTAAATGACGTGGTCGAAAACATGCCGTTGCTGCCATTCCCAGTGTTGTTTCAGCGTGAGAAAGCGACGCGCTGTAACTCATTACAATCATCACTGAGTGCAAGCTATCTGTTATTCACGAAAGCGATAAGAAATAAAGCTTTTTAAGTGTGTTTCAAATGCAACTTAAAAGGCCAGAGGGTAAGGAATTCCCCTCGGGCTTTTCAAAATTCAGTGCTCGGTGATCTAGCGTATGATAAAAGCTAGTGCATTTATAAAGTGATAAAAGCTTCACGTATCTTAATTCAAATCTTGACTTTTTACCGAGGAATGAATGACAAAGCTGGTCTTACAACTGCCTTAGCTTTTAGAGCTTTAAGATCTATAGAATATTCGTCATCAATTGAATTCCGATTTCTTTTATTAATGGTTGTGTCACCGGTTTATAAATAAGTGGTCGAAAACCGTCTAAGAAGCGCTGAAAATTTAGAGGGCTGGTCTCTCAGAAGCTTGGAATTAACAAAAGTATCGATTACAAAGAAAACATGGCTTTCGATTCCGTTTGAGGAAACTGCTTGAGATAACGAATCGAGTCTGTTGTGGACAAATGTGACAAAATCAGGGAGAAATACAATTCATTTTGTGCCATAGCTGCGATATCATCTCTCTTCTAACCAAACAACTTCATAATCATAGAAAATCGTAAATCCTTCTTTGCATTTTGATATCTATTTCAGGTGAACGGTATCGACCTATCGGAAGCCAGCCACTCCACAGCTGTAGAAGTCATTAAAACAGCTTCGGAACCACTGCATATCTTGGTGAAACGAAAGTGCTCAGAGGCCATCGTCGATTGCGTGCCTTGTGTGACGTCTACCGGGACCCAGACGGACCTTTGTCTCGTTCAAGACGTCGAAAGCATGGATACAGACAGTGGAATCCACGACCGGTACAGCCCAAGACAGGACTTGCTTATACCATTCGAGAAATCCCTCGATGACGGGACAAGCAGTTCGGAAAGTTCCCATCGCCGAATCGAATCCTTTTGTAGGGACGACGTAGAGAACTTGCGGTCGACAAGCGAAAGTTTGCCGAGTTCTGAGAACATTGTTGGCAGCGAGCAAGGTACACTGCCCCGTGTTACGCTCGTTGTGAAAGACGTGAATTATGTTCATGATGTTGATGAGAACTCCAATTGTGCCTTGCAAGGACAGCCTTACGGGACAGCAGTTTCAGATGAGATTTACTTCGACCCAGAGTTTGACTACGAATACGAGGTAGATAACTTGTTAAATATTTCAAAAGCGTAGTTATAAGTGACGAGAGATCTTAGATCAAGGAAACAGTTTTGGTTTAGCAGTAGGACTTATATTGGTCGGCCTTCAAGCGGGATCCCTAGCACTGACGAGCAGTTACGGAAGATGGAAGACGGTTCAGTAGTTTGAATCTGGATATTATTCCTGGGCACATGGCATTCTCAGTTTCTCTCTTCACCCTGGAATATAAATGGGGTAATGGCGATTTGTTCGGTCAACCTAGCAGAATGTTAAAGGGGGTTTGAGAGAGAGGTTGTAATAACCAGTGATATGTTGGTTCCCTTATCCAAAGAATGGGGAGGCGCAAAATAAGTAGTTAAATTATTTTCCTCTAACCGGCTCTGAATGCCAAGACCTACACGATAAAACAGGAGTTGAATACCGAAGCCTACACGAACCCGATTTCAATGCCGATCCCACAAAGCAATCCCGCGGATTACAAGGATCGGCACGTTCTTTATCGTTCTGTAGGATTAATTAAGGGAGTGTCTTGCTCATTATCAATTAAGAGCGCGTTTGAGTTGTGCACTATCGTCTAAGCGGACACTCAACTCAGCTGTACTTCACTTCGATCCTGCACGTGGTGACGCCATCCAAGCTTATTTCAAATTCCAAAAAAAATCGAATACTTACCTTATTCCTACTATTGCTAAAAGATACCCCTGCTGAGTGCTTATTTATATCCCTCATACTGAAGATATCATTGCCCTTTTCAGGAAATAACTCTCTGGATAGCAAATTGTGATCTAGGATTAACATTCTGCTGCGCAGAAGAAGACGAAGCAACAGTCTATGTTTGCGAGGTACATAATGTTGGTTGTCTGGGTAATATATAGACTGCGAGCAGTCTCTCTTCGGCTTGGAAACTCCGTGGGGAAGAAAGCAAACAAGTGAGCGCACGAGCGTGACGGCGAGGGTGACGACGAGTGTGACAAACAAGCCTTGAGTAGCGCGCGCGTCGAAAGGCAGCTCGTCTTCCGACGCCTGCGCTACTTGCGACTCGCGGCTTTGTTGTGATCTTCTTTGCGTTCTTCCCTACGGAATGGCGAACTTGTACAGCGTAATGAACAGCACCCCATGTAAGTACTCCTCAATAGCTTTCATTTGAATGGTCACACACTAGAGTTTCATCTACAGACTTTAACGTTAGAACCACCTGGCACAGCATAATAAACAGTACCACAGGAAAGTTAACTGCGCAATAGCTTTCGTTTGCATGTTTTGACTGGCATTGACAATGTTAAGCCATGATATATCCATTGCTATTTCAACGGCTCCAGCGTGTCTCCGTCTTCGTTTTTTTTTTTAATTTTTTTTAGCTTTAAAGCTATGATCACATTTACCAAGCCAGAAAATCTTGTTAGTCTGGCAGATTCTCTCTGTGATCTTGTTAGTGAGCGCAAATCTACCATACAAAAATCTCATTGGATGCTCTGCTGGTGAAATATACTGCACCACCCACAGCGAGATCTTGCTAGGGAGTAAAGATTAAAGTGTCTTGTACTCTAGCTACTTTGATCTTGTTAGTCAATGCTAAAACACGAAGTGATCTGCAGCCGAGCCGTGTTAACATCTCCTTTTTGTTGATACTCTCTGAAAGGTTATTATCACGTTTTAACAGATACCTGTGAAACGTGCGTGTGCTTTGTTTTGCTCGGAAGGACTCGGTAATTCTTCGTCGAGTTTTCGAGTACCTCCGTAGATGAGTATTCGGCAAACCAGGCTCACACGTGCATTCAAGATTGTTTTGAAACCGTAATTTCCTTCCATCTTGAAAGAAAGCCTGTGCTGTGAAAATAAGAACTTGACGTTACTTCGCACATGCGACTACCCGGTCATAAAACAGGTCGTGTTTTAGAAGGTCTTCAAATAGCGTTTCCTTCATATTACAGTCAAACCCCTATTAGGTGGCTCGAAACAGTTTCCAGCACTTTCCAAGACGTAGATTTTGGTGGGTCATTATAACCACTCTTTATCAATTGACGCTACAATCATGGTATCAAAAAACTGCCCAATCATTGGTGAACACGTTGGTATTATTTTGGTTACACTATATGTTACCATAGCAACACTATGACCTGCTAAAAGCACCCTTAATTTCAGCTTTAAACGGCACGATGAAACTTTTTCTTATTGTAGAATTTTAATAAGCAGGACAAAATGCAACTTTTGGCAAAGTTTAAAAAAATTCTGTACATGCGGTTCAGAGCCACCTTAACATTTCGAAAATTTAAGGTGGCTCTGAACCCATGTACAGAAATTGAAGTGGCGACATTTCACTCGTAAACAAGCACAAGTTCGTTTTAGCATCATCTTGTTACCTAGCAATGTTTCTTCTGCTCCTTTATATCTTAGAAACGGTGTTGTGTTCTAACCAGGCTACTTGCTTCTTGCTTGAAGTGGCCCGTCAATATAGGGAACTAATGGCTTTAAATAATTTTTTTGCAGATTGAGCCAGGCTCTGTCGCGTACCTTGATGGGAGGTTGACGCTTTGTGATGTAGTTTTAAAGGTATAAATTACCGTCTTAACAGGTCTAAAACTTTGCACATTACTAGCAGATACTAAACCCCTGTACAGACCATCAATTTTGAGGACGGAGGACGGCCCCCTTATTTAGATCGTCACGCAACGCTTGTCGCCAGTCGGCGTGACAGCGTGAAAGCGCCAAATTACATGTAGAACGTGCGCGAAGCCCGCGCACCCCACGCGTGCTAGGTGGATGCGTGCCTACGAATCTAATCACCCTTGTTCTTCGTCTAATGCGAAAATTTATTTTTTTTTACATGTAATAAGTACATTTCAGAGAATCGAGTTTCTTTCCCCTGCCCTTAATTTAGTTTCTTTTTTTCCTTCCCTCTTTATTCCACCACAATCTTAGCTCGGGAACTGTTTCAACAAAGGTAGATTTCAATCCAGTGTAATGTACCGAAGATATCCAAATTATGATAGAACTGGCAATGCGCGCACAACCCTTTAACATTTTGTGCAGGTCTGCAGTTCAAGATGATCTTAAAGGTTCAAGAATTGCGCGAACACATATTGATACATTTGTCGCCTCTCTTCACAGATCAACGATGTTCCCGTAACTCATCTTAGCGATATTGAACCCCTTGTGTACGAATCAACTTCTACGATCAAGTTTCTTGTAGCAAGACCAGCACAAGAGGTCTGTACAAACGATTATTTTTCTGTGCAGCCGGGGATAGATGATCTCTATGGCAATAATTTTAATGGTTAGATCTTTTAGTAGCTCGGATTTACTGACTAGTCAAATCAGAGCAAAGACACTTTTAGCCCGGCATTCAGTCAAATAACAGTAGCAGTTGTGTTACTAGTAACTGACCCTACCAGCTTGTTTAACGGTCTGATAACAGTGGCATCAGAAAATGACATTTTCTTAGCCTGGATCGAAAACCATCGGCCCGGCTAAACTTCTGAATTGCTGTCGCAAAAGGGGTGTGTCTAAAGCTTCTGACGGTAAACCTGCCTTAAAATCCTCACAGCAAATGAAAACAAAACAGTCATTTATAGACGTGGGTTATACAAAAGCCCTACAGATCTAGAATGCTTCAAGAAACTTTCGTGCAGACATCTGTAATTTCCTTCTGTACCCAAGATAGTTTAGAGCTGATAAAAAGGACCGTAAACTGTTTATTGTGCCGGCATAAACCTTGGATAAGATAAACTTTATTTATACAGGACGATAGTTTCAAGAGCGCTGGAATTCGTAACCCAGCACTTAAAAGTTGGTTAACGCAAAGCTTTTAATCAGAAACTGATAATAGAGAAGGTTAAAAAAGATTTCATCTGGCAATCTCCACTACTATCAACTCATTTAAGAACTTTGCCAAAACGATGGCTCTTACAACCAAAATATTTGGTGTTTATTTGGTAATATTTCAGCGGCTTTAATAATCGAGAGGCCAGCAGAAGTAACCTTTTTATTTGAAATCCTGGAAGCAGTTTAAATGCGATTAAAAATTTGTGTATACATATAAATCTTTGCGCTTTCTTGTAAGGTTCTTTAGTTACACCAGCAGGCAGTGCGAACGAAATATGTGTGCGCAAGCTTCTGTGTGTAGAAAAACCTTCGAATGATGTGTAGTTACACGCGCGCGAGGAAAGCCCACGAAAAACCTCCACTAAATTCGTGTCTTTTCTAGCCCCTTCTGTTTTCATGTGTGAGGCATTGAAAAGCAATGAAGTATTACCAACTTAAAGCTTTTTAAATAAACAGACGACAGACTAGACGTACCTTTTGTATTAAAGGCTTCAGGTGATTTATTACAATTTCTATTCAATCCCCTGCTAAGACCGTGGAATGTTTGCAATCCTCAACAAGATAGATGACAGCGGCTCCCTTCAAAGGGTTTCCCAATCTTTTAATGGCTTCAGGTCACGCAACAGTTAAAGCATTGCGTGTTTATTTGTATACTTTAAAGCAAAAATCGCTCGCCTTATCAATAAAAGCGATTTTAATACGAAGAGATTTTGGTCCGTAATTGCCTTAAATAACAACAAAAGTAGTATTCGGGTGTTAAGACGTAAAAATTATTTTTGTGCCGAGGAATGGGTTGCATGCAAATAATGAATGGGCCGTTAAGATTTTCGCAGCAAAAACAAATTCTGCTTTCTATATCAAAAATGTACGGTTTTTGAAAAAAAATGCATTATTCTATGAAAAATTTTCGGAGTATAAAACTGTCTAACACATACTTGAACAAATTGGATTCCGTTCGCATTCAAAATCCTTGGTTGATGGATTTTGAAATAGGATAAAATCTCTTAATTGTTAATCGCTAAGTATTAGAGTCAGCTTACAAATCCCTCATTGCACTCCAGTGCGTAAACTTTTAGGACGTGCTGCGAAGCTAAGAGCTTTACTTTTATTTGTATGGCGAGAAGTAGATCTGCTCTTAAAATTCATCCACACGTCGCACGAATATATCACGTTGTACAATGCATTCTTTTGTCGAAGTTTGACGGCAACTTCGCGGAGAGAAATGCGAGACAATTTTCTAGGAAACGGAAATCTACCGTAGTTGTGTATCCTTGTATCATGGAAACATCGAAGGTAAACGTTTTCTTAACAGGATTAAAATTAAGATTAAAGCAGGTTATTTTCGACCCATTGCTGAAGATAATCTTTCGTGTAGCAGAACACCCACAGAACACAGGTGCAATAGCAGCCAGTGAAATGCGACCTCAATATGGCACATTCTGTTGGTTTTTTTGTATTCGTATCGCATTTTTTCACTGATTTATTTGATTTAATGTTTTTTCTCACGGTTTTATGCATAGTTTTCGTTCTTTTCGAAGTAATCCATTATGCATTTGCTTAGAATAGCGCTAATCTTGTACGGGTTATTGATGCCAAATCGAGTCAGGCCATTGTGCCATGAAAAAAGGCGATCTACCGCGATTCCGGCTATCGGTGCATTCAAAGATCCAATGAAACGCACGAAAGAATAGAGGGCTGTGAACATTGTAAGGTGTTCTGCTATGCTTCTCCCAGTTAAAGTGCCACTAAAACTTTATATGTAACATTTTTTAGTAAACCTCAGATCGTGTTTCCCTCCTGCTTTATCTTTTAAAACGAAATATTAAACCACAAATGTAGTTTTGTTAAATCAAGCAAGTTAGTTATCAATCAACGCTTTTAATCAACAATAAATTTTACGAGCCATGAAATGGACTCGCGACTTTCTTACTGGAACCAAGTCAGATCTACAGAGCGCCCGGCATTGAAAATAATATCCCCCACAACAAGGTCAATCTCACTGATTAAAATTCGCCGCAATAAAAGTAATACGAAAATCGTAGAGAAAAAAATTGACAGAAATTTCCGTTTTTAGAATTAACTAGACTTAATTCCATGCTGAAAATTGGTCGATTGTAAGGTAAAATTTCCAAAAACACCATAATTTCTTTAAAAACACATTTCTTAGTTATTGTCAAATTAATCATAATTTTTACCAGCCGACGATACCATCTAATTTGAAAAAGCGCATCACATTCTCTCTCATAAAAATGACCATAGATTCTGCGCGATCCAAAAGAATCTTGAAAAGTAGTTGTATCATTTTTCGTTCTGCTTCGCAAATTTGATCAATTTAGAGTGTTTTAATATTGCCTTAGAGTTTAATCCAATCAACTGAAATTACACTTTCCTTTGTCGGTAGAGAGATTGCGGTTAGTTTCTTAACAAGCTTCTAGGCATTTGTTCTTCTAAGAGAATTTAGAGTTTCTATATTAACAGTCATTTATCTCTTTTTCAAGTTTAGAACTAATGTGCTTCAGAGCGTTCAAATCGCTTTTCCTGGCATCAGAGAAATAAGACATGTTTTGGGCTTAATTCAGAGTTGGCTTCTCGTATGACTATTGGCAAATCATATGCTATATAAGAGTGTTGCATTCATGTTCACTAAAATTTGCACAAACACTTGAAGAGCCACGGAATGCCCAGGGGACAGTCGGGGAGGGTTTGTCAGCGTGGCCGAGTGGTCAGCGTGTCGGACTCGCAATCCGGCGCTCCCGGGTTCGAGTCCCGCTCTGATCACTACCTGGATTTGTTTCTCGGTAGCCCCGAGTTCAGATCCTCACTTGTAAATAGCCAACTGGTTTGCCTCCGGCCAGTTGGGATTCTTAACAATGATATGTTCAGTTTGAATTATTTGTTTCAGTTGTTTGCTCGGCCCCACTAGCTCTTGTGCTAAAAACACTGCCGAGGGTAAATAAAGGTCTTATTTTTTGTTTTGTTTTTTTTCCCCTTGTATTTATCCTGGGGCTAAAACTGGTTTACGTTGTTTAAGAAAGACAGAAAGTAGTTTTTATTAGAAGGAAATTTGATTTGAGGGAATCTAAGCACCAAAACCCCTACATTTCCTAAAGAAGTCGGCTTTTACCCCAGGGTTAAAGCCCACTGCGTATTGTGAAATGTAAAGAGCAGTTAGTATTACATGTAAAAGAGGAATGTGTTACACTGAAATTCAAGTAGGGATGTCCTTGCGGTATCGAAAATTGAGTGTGGAAAATCCCCTACAATTAAGCTATTCTTTAACCCAGGGGTAAACACTGTTTGCTTAGTCGAGTCTGAGAAACAGAGTGCAGTTGAGAAATATAAAGGAGGTGTTCTTTTACTCAAGTACTCCTTACCGCAAGGCTAACTCGGTTGAGTTATTCAAGAAATATTTTTAACCCTTCGCCTTTCTTCCAGGTGCGGGCCACTCTATTAGGCAGTGAAGGAAGTCAAGACTGGGGCTTTGTGGATCCAATCGACGCGGAATTAAGTAGCTTCAGAATTGACGTAATCAAAGAAGAAGACGAAGATGGAAACGATACGTTGAACAGTGAGAAAACGAACGGCGACAAATGCGAAAAGGACAGCGGAGTCGGAAGAACCGACGAAAGCACGAAAAATGACGAAAGCTCCGAACCCGACGCCGCAGAGGAAGCTCCGCCGTCGCAAAACTCTCGTAAAAATTCGCAGGAAAACGGCGACAAACGCTTAGTAAAGGACGATTCAAACACGCGTGAACGAAAGAGCAGTAGCTCTACGCGTGGGAAAGAGGACCAGGCGTTTTCTCCCATACGGTCGGGAGAAAACAGCTCTGGGAAATCTCGAGACAATTCATCACCGGGCGAGAAAGACTCTAATCGAAATCACAAAGAGCGTTCTCCCGAAAACGGTCGTTCACGGCGCCACAGCAATGGGTCTCCGACTAAAAGTCTTTCACCAACGCACAATGGCGGATCGCCTCCCAGAAAGGATAGAGACAAAGAAAGGAGTAAAGAACGGAAAAAGAATAGAGATTCACACAAAGACAATCATGAATCTCGCGGCGAACGAGATCGCAGTCGACACTCCGGCCAGAAGCGTAACAGTAAACTAGGCAACGTGAGCAGGACAATTCGTGCGTCTTACATAAAGGCCGTGAACAAGGACTCGACTCAACACATCAATTTGATTGGCGAGTCAGATTGTTTCGGGGCAAGGGGTGACTATCTCGACCATCGTAGCAAACAGAAGTCAAATCTCACTGACAGTCAATCCCTAAATGAATCTCAACAGAACATTGAATGGAAAGTTCGAATGTCCAAGGACGGTAGTCAAATTTTTGTTCGCAAAAGGCCTGCCACTGCAGCGAGGCAGGCGCGAAATAAACTCCTGCGCGACCGTGCGCAAAAAATTACCGACGAACGCAAAGGGATGACGACTGATGATGACACACAAACCGTTTACCAAGGCCGCTATTGGCCGAGAGAGGACCGGAGACGACACTTAGAACGAGTGCGGGAAGCGCGTCGAAAGAAAATTCAAAAACTACAACAGCTGAAAGAATCCGAGAGCCCGCACACGGGCAGCGGCTCGGAGAGTGGCAAAGGACGCCGGGATATCATCGTTGAAATGAGTCATAGAAAAATGAACAGAAAACAGTTTGATGACTTTACAACAGTTCGTGAATATCTAACTCAACGAAATCCCGACGGGTCCCCGGTTGGTCCGATTCACGTTACCACTGTGTGATAAGTGACGTTATAACACTTCTATCGGTAAAGACGTTTTTGTGTCGCACTTAAGTATTGACCTCAATGAGGCCAGAAGGTTACCTGATATTTTATTTGTTTTATGTTGCACACTAACACAATTTCTGTAATAATTTCGACTAGTATATCGTAAAATGTCCGACAAGTTAGTGAGGTATTTACCGCTAAACTAACGAGCGAGAAAGTATTGAATAATTATTTTTTTGTTCCATGCCGAGTTTTTGGCGGAAGGTATGGTTTGAAGTGGCGGGAGCGATTGAGAGATTAAAAAACTGCCAAAGAGAAAACGAATTCCTCTCCCACTTTACTCTCCCGCTTTAGATGTTTTTTTTATAAAACTATATTTTCTACCGTCATGGGATAAGTTTCTTTGCATTTGTGCTTCGATGGCAGGAGTATTGAATTCTTTGGCTTCTAGGCTGTAATTGAAAGTAATTGCCTTTCTTAGTCATGGGTAAAACGCAGCTTGATCGTTTTGTTGCGTAAAAACAACAATGAAACGGCAATGTTTGTTGTTCATGAAGCCACTAAAAAGACCAAATGTCGGCTAATAAAGCTGTTGTGTTGCAAACGTAAGACTTTTTCATGGGGAGGGGAGATTTTTTTAATGAATTAGATTACCACCGTTCTGTTGTAAATTTTCAACTCTTCTATGAAAATGTTTACTTGTTGCAGTTGTGGAAAAACGAGCATTTCTACTGAAGATTTATTTAATTCTTTTTTTAAACATTGCCCGAAATCTTCTTTGCAGCGGTTACTTTAAGCGTCGCGCGAATTAGTGCCGGGAGGATACATTGTTGGTTGTTAAGATTTATTGTTTCTGTTATGTAAGGCATGTAATTTCTTGCCAAAAAGTTAAGCAAAAATTCCCGAATTGTATCTATGTATAAAGTAAAAGATGTAGTATTATTATAAGAAACAAATTTAATCAATTTAAAGAGCTATCTATGACATTTTTTTCTGTTTTCAAGCAGCGAAGGAATGAGTGATAAAGAATGGAAAACAACTTAACTTCAGTTTACATAACGAAATGCGAAATTGTACAGAAATACGACACGAGAACTTTTATGCGTTATCTTAATCCTCGGATAAGTATTTAAAAGACTTTGTTTTTAATCAAAATGGCAGTCGAACTACTAGAATACTCCAGTCAATATTTCTTTAAAAGGTCAAACTTAACGCCACAAATCTGTTTTACAACTAACAAAGTTGGCCGCCATTTTGAACAACGATTTTTATTTTTATCAGTAAATTCTTTGTCAGTCTAAATTCCTTCAACGTTTAACACATTTAAAACGTAACCAATCTGGTGAAATCTGCAATTGTAGACCCATGAACGACCTTGGCGACTCTTTCGCACTGATTTCTTTGGGCGAAGATATTAAAAATAAATCATGTAAATAAAAATTCGTCTTCGTTTGCTGAATGAGCGCGAGCAATGAATTGGGTTGGCCACCGTTGTTTTAAGTCATTACACTTAAGCAAGGTATTGTCTCTGCCATAATGTACTTGTGTCTCTTTAAAACTAACTGCTAAGTGTGGTTTTTCCATTAGTTAAATGCATCAACAACGTCGTAACATTTAGACGTTGAAGTCCACATAATTTTGGACTTACAGTACTCTTTAAAATTGTCATTAAAATTGAAAACCTGATTTGCTTGTGTCTTGAATATGTGCCGGTATGTATTTATATTGTTTTCCAGGAAAAAAAACTCTTGTATTAAGGGGCCGACCATTTAACTCTTGAGGGGAGGGGGGGTGATTTTGAAACAAAAAATTCCTGCAAGTGCTTGTTGGAAGAAAAAAATTGCATGCAGCACAAATGAGATAGAAAAAAATTCTTGCACTGCTGCAAGCAAGAAAAAAAATGTTGCAAAGCTATTTCATCATTCCTGGGGGGCTTTGAGGAAAAATTCTGGAGAGAAATGAGGAGAGAGGAAAAAAATATCCTGCAGAGCATTCAGGAGGGAAAAAAATATCCTGCCCACCAGGTTACTACAAAGAAAAAAAACTTGCGGACCAGAAATCAACCACCGCCCCTCCCTAAAGTGACCTTGTTCGTTCCAGTTATGACATTTTTGTTACACGCAAGCAAGAAAGCTTTTCAATGAATTTTTGGTAGTGGAATACTAGGGAAGTGGGGGAGTTGTGATAAAGAAAATCCTTATAACTTCCAGATCTCAGAATTATTCGAATATTCCTGAAACACCACCGAAAAAAGAAAGGCAAAACAGATTTGTCCAGCTGAACTTAGTTACCTATTTCATGAGATCCTTTAAAAAATACATGTGTCTTCACTTTGACAAGAAAATATATAATCGCTTCGGCTTTTAAATCTTGCCTTTCGTCGTCAGTAAGATAAAATCATCAGAGCCTATTGTTTTCAACAAAGCATTTCATTCTACGAAAACTTTGCTGCTCTAAGAACATTTGAAATGAAATAAACAGCAATATTTGTATTTTTCCTCTGAGTATGAGTATCGCCTGAGGTCATCGATAGTACGACTTTCAGGATTTTTTTTATACGAATCTTAGTCAAGCAGGATGCCAAGCCAATGCCTTTAGAAAGCATTAGCTTGATTTTCTTCATCAGATTTAACTGTACAATGACATGGATCGCGTTTTGTGTGTGTACGATAAATATGTAATTAGGGGCCGACCATTTAATTCTTGAGAGGGGGAGGGGGGTGAGTGATTTTGAAAAAAAATTCCCGCAAGCGCTTGTTGAAACAAAAAAATGCATGCAGCATAAATGAAATAGAAAAAAATTCTTGCACTGCTGCAAGCAAGAACAAAAATGTTGCAAAGCTATTTCATCATTCCTGGAGGGCTTTACAAAATCCCAGCAAAACTGCCCCCATTACGGATAATCTGCAAGCCAGCGAGCCTCTCTGGTTGGAGCCTATTAAAATAACACATTGATTGGCCTAAATCACACTCTGGTTATCCTAAACAACACACCGGTTGGCCTACAGTTAGCTTAGGTAGCTTGCGGTTTGCCCTTATAATGGAATAAGGTATTTCTTGCTTGCTCGGTTCACATGGCTCCAAGTCATAAGAGTCATGCAAGCCATTACGGTTAGCCTAAATTACACATTGGCTAGCCTAGTTAGCATTGCAGTTAGCCTACAGTTCCTTAGGTAGCTTGCGTTTATTGGGATCAGGGATTTCTGGCTTGGTGGCTCCCACTGTATCCAAGCTCATTAGCTTATCACAAGCAGTAATAGAGATAAATTTTTCTATTTGAAGAATCAAATTTTATCAGACAAAGAAAAATAATTTGTTCATTTTTAATCTTTTCAACTGAAGCATTTTCATGTAATTATTTTCTATTGAAATATAAGGTTTTTGCAATGTCTTAAATAATATAAGACAAAATATAACAATATAATAACATAACAATAGATAACAACATATATAACAATATAACAATCTATAAATAAGCATTTTCATGTAATTATTTTCTGGTGCATTACTAAAACATTGCAAAAATGTTATATTATATCACGGTCAGTTGTTGAATTGTTATTATATTGTTATATGTAATGTTATATTTAATATTCGACATTGCAAAAACATTGCAAACTAAAGATATTAGCTAAAAGAGTAACACGATTAAATTTGAAGGGCATCGGTTTGCTGAGAAGTGAGAAATCGTATTTTTAGTTTTTCGTACAAATGCTTCCAAAGACAAATATACATGAAAAACTAAACAAAAATTTAAATTTGGGGCTTTCTTTGTCAGAGTAACATTCTCAAAATTGATTGGTTACCTCTTTTAGCTAGTATTTTTAGTTTGTAAGTCACAGAAATTGTAGAATGTCAACCTTCCTCAAGTTATCGAGCATCAAAATCACGCTTTTTCCCATACATTCACAGTAAATTTTGCTGTGTTTGCCCCACAACCAAGATGGCGTCGGCGACCGTGAAACCTTCTATAAATTAAAGTCAATCCCTTGAACATTGTTCAGAT
>CM042756.1:20442489-20444989 GCA_022496165.2 Catalaphyllia jardinei
GTGAACGCACCTACAGAAAGCTCAGCATGGATATATTTGAGCAAAATACTTTGATTGGAACAGGAAAATTGTTCTGGAATCATGCTTATTACGACACTACTAAGTTTGAGCAGATTCTCAAGTAAGTACCGTCGCTTGCAACTAGCTGGCCACATGCATGACAAAAACATGTTCTGCAGGCCAATCAAAATTCAAAGTTTTGACAATCAAACTTCAAAGTTTATCCACACACTTTGGAACTTTTTGGCGCCACTCCACAAACCTTTGCAGGCAAGCAAAGTCGATCAGCAACGCGTCCGGGCATTTTGTGTTTGGAGTTTTGAAAATCAGAATGAATGAAACTCCTGTTTTTGAACTGGATGCCTATTCAACTCTCCAGAGAAAAACACTGACTCACATTTTGCCATTCGGCCGGTGCAAACTGTGTGATTTCGTTCATGATATTTTTAGTCATGTTTCCTAGGTTGTAGAAAATGTTTTTAAATAATTTCTTTTTGTATTTATTTCGAGGGTCATTGGGTTATCAGTTTGGTTACTGTCAAATGTTACCCTCTTCAATAAAGTCTCACTCACTCACTCTCTCACTTACTACAGTGTTGACCGGTATTTCCAAGCACAAAAGCTGTCTTTTATCGTGGCAGAGGTTTCTTCAAGTTCTTTTCCTGTGCTTCGTCGCATTTAGACTTCTCTTGCTTCTTTTCCTTTATGAACCTTTCACATGTGCTAAGTGTGGAGTGGCGTCAAAATGTTCCCAAGTGAGTGGGTGAACTTTGAAGTTTGATTGTCAAAACTTAAAATTTTGATTGGCCAGCAGAACATGTTTTTGTCATGCGTGTGGACAGCTAGTTGCAAGCGACAGTATGACTTTTTTATTATGTTACTTTACAAACACCAGACTGAGTAAACCACCCGGTGAGCTTTCATGTAAATTCAGTCACCCAAACTGGCATTTTTTTCTGTGCAAATCTTGAGGACAAAAGATATATTTTACTATTTTTGTCTGTCTTGCTATGCGCACCATTATTGAATAAGTTACCTATTCAGTTGCAGTGTTCTGTTATGTCAGTGCAGAAGGGATTCAGTCTGGGGGTGAGAGGGATACTTGGACTACATAGTTATACATGGGAAGGCTTTCTTAGAGTGAAGCTAGTGAACAATGTTACAGGTGTATAAATTGGTACGGTGAATTTAATGCTGGGGGGTAACCCTGCTATGGACAAGCATCTCATCCAGGGTGGAGTAAAAATACTCGTAGTCGTTTCAAGCTCTGGCCTGATGAGCCACTTACCTCTTATGCAGACTTCATCTTTACTTACGTACCTTACCTCATGTTGTGGCAGGAGTCGAGGCACTCTGATTTCCAAACCTCTCCATATACCTCATCTTGTCAACTCCCTGCCTTTTTATATACCTGGAGCCTGGGAAAGGTACCCCTTTCAGGTGGATCCTCCCCACATAGGCTGTTATATAGAGTGCCCTGCCACACAGGGTGCAGGGAGGTTGGTACTGACAGTAAACAATCTGAGTCAGGTTGGTTTATAATACAATAAAGGATGGCTTCTGTTACATGTAAATTTGTGACTTTGCAAGCAGCAAGGCGTAATCTTTTCTGTAAGCCAAAGACTTCCTTAGTCTTGCAAAAGAAATCAAAGTAGCATCACACAAACATAGACAGTTAAGCACACTTACATGTAAATGTTCAAGGACTATGATAATCCTTTTTCTTTCTTTTAAACAAAGGAAGGAGAGTGGAGATGAAAGGTTGATAGATTCTGCTAAGGACACAACTATTCCCAAGGTATTTGTACACCAAAATGTTTATAATGTGATACTTACCTGACTGCCTAATACAGTGTAGTGTGGGAAGAAGGGATTGAAATGATGCCTACAATGTATAGTTTGTTTGTGATGTCCAACCCTGCCAACATGTGCCAGTACTGCAGCAGGCAAATGTGCTCCTAACTTTGTACTGGAGTTCACTAATCCTGGCTAATGACAAAGCCATGTATCTACTGTACTTGTTTTATCTATAATCCTGTCAGCAGCTACATGTACAACACATTTTGGTGGGGCTGAATGTTGGACTCTTCACCATTACAAATGTAACTGTTGTTTTATCAGCTCGTTACACAATCACGGATCAAAAGATTGATTCTGGTGCTGTATATTCTCAAGCACAACCTGAGCACATGGACTACATGTACAAGTCAATCTTGTATTTTGAAACTCTTGTACACTAGCATTCCCACCTTCTACAGCATAATAAACAGTAAAGTACTGAAAGTACTGCTCAATAGCTTTCATTTGGATGGTCACACACCAGGGTTTCATCTACAGACTTAGAACCATCCACAGACTTGAAACCATCTTGTACAGCATAATAGACAGTACCACATGAAAGTACTGCTCAATAGCTTTCATTTGAATGGTCACACACTAATAATAATAATAATAAAACTACTTATATAGCGCTTATCCAGTCCTGTTCTAAGCGCTTTAC
>CM042756.1:20447489-20448585 GCA_022496165.2 Catalaphyllia jardinei
AGAAGACGAACACAGAAAGCTACAATGATGTTTAAATCCCTCAACGGGTTAGCCCCAGCGTACTTGCAAGATTTATTCAGTGAGCGACACACAGACTATGACATGCGCGATTCTTTCCGTAAGTTAAACTTACCCAAGCCGCGTAACGACTATTTGAAACATAGCTTTGGCTATAGCGGTGCCTTACTATGGAATTCTCTTCCAGAAAATATTAGGGCAGTTAGATCGATTGGGCAGTTTAAGAAGAAAATCAACCGCGCACTTAAAACATCCGATTCCCACTCGGCAATCTTGTAAATCAGTTTTTATAGTTATTTTAATTTTTAAAAATAATTGTAATTAAAATACTATTAGCATAACTGAAGATTATTAACCGGGTTTAAATAAAGATTTTACTTACTTACTTACTTACTTACTTACTTACTAGCTCTCTAAGTCCTGACGAACCATTAATATTTTTCCATGCAGCCCACCCAGTCAGTCAATAACCTCAATATTTGCTTGGTATCTTGCTTACGTGCCAGCTACTTATCACTTTAGCCACCTACCTCTCTCCCTTCATTCACAATGTTCTGTTCTTAACAGGATGGTGGGCTTCTTACAAATAACCCCTGTGCTATAGCTGTTCATGAGGCCAGGCTCCTGTGGCCGGATGAGCCATTTCAGTGTATAGTATCTCTGGGGACTGGAAAGTACAAGGGGAGGTCTGGGCCAAGCACGGTGGAATTTAGCAGTTTGCGAGAGAAGCTGCTGAAAGTTGTGGCCAGTGCAACTGATACTGAAGGTGCGGATTAGTGAAAGGATTACTTTAAATGTATTATTTGAACAAACGGTATAAATTTTTCTGAGGTGACTAGAGCATGTTCCATTTTTCCAGAATCGTATTTTTGGGAGTGACCATTGTTTTCCCCTGGGGGTGGGGGGGGGGGGGGCGGGGCAATTTTCTGGCGCATGAATTTTTTTCTAATGTTTAGGTTATGCATGACTTTTTTTGTCAGGCAATAACTTGTGCAAGACCTGGATTGTAGAAAGCACTTGCTCGATTTTTCCCCATGGCTCCCCTGCTGCGCAGGAATTTTTTGTTGCGAAATTGGCC
>CM042756.1:20458243-20460743 GCA_022496165.2 Catalaphyllia jardinei
TCGGAGATAAATTAAAAAATGGTTGTTTAACGTTGCGAAAATTGTCAAGCAAGAGGGTTAAAAGATAGCGCGGGTTTACAAGCAAAATTTACAGGTAGGGTAACCCTACTGCCCGAGACAACTTTACGCTTGTTACCCTTCGGTAACCTTGCTAATAAAGCACGAACAGATAACAAAACTGGAAAATAATTTATTTCCAAAGCAAAAATATGAAAAATTGTGAAAGAACTTGATGTTTTCTGGGTCATAATTCGCTGATTTTGTCGGTATTGTGATCATAGTTTGGTTTTGGGAGCCAAAATAGAGTTGTCCCGGGTAGGCGAGTTGTCCCTAGCAGAGCATTTATAAGGCGCTAGAGTTACCCTAGCTGGTAGCTAGGTAACCCTAGCTGCCTTGAAAATACATCGTTGAAAATAAGAAGAAATGTGCGAGTGCCAGGGTAGCCCTCTTGCTAGGGTAACCCTAGCACTAGGGTTACCCTACCTGCTTGTAAACAGGGCCTTAGTGTTGTTAAGTTTCAAAGCTAGTTGAGGTTTTTTTTCTTAAATTTTTACCTCGATACCTTTCACTTTCATGCAGTTACTTTTCTTGTGTTTTACATTTTGGCCGGCAATTTTTTTGTTTATACCTTCTCGTAAGAATTTGTTTACAACTACGATCGAAGTTTGCTAAGCAAGACAAGTAATATTTACACCTTTTCCGACGATATTTTTTCCCATTGTCAATGACTCGCCAATTACAGAAAAGAACTCCCTCTTCTCCTCATTTGAGATTAGAAAACGTCATTGCAGACCGCGTGGTATTAAGTATAGGTAATCATACGGTTTCGAGTTCAATTTGGAATTAATTAGCACGAGTGAATTTTTCAAAAAGCTGAAATTGCACGAACCGCTTCGGCGAGTGCAATTTCAGCTTTTTGAAAAACTCACAAGTGCAAATAAATTTCAAATTGAACGAGAAAAAACCGTATGATTACTTATTATTATAATAATACACAAGAAAAAATTGCTCGGTTGTGATTGGCTGAGAGCAGTGCAGTTCAAGTGTAACACCAGTGCAAAAAGTGTGACACCAGTGCAAATTACACATCGTAATTCTGGATTATGATTTACTGAAAGACAATAAGAAATTTTGTAGGCCAATGATTTTCATGCAAAGCAATGACAAAAATTTTGTACGGAAACTTTAAAAAAAGTTTTCTCGAATGCGAAAAAATGGCTTCAAGAAGCATCTTCTGGCACTTTTTCCGCGCGAATGTTTTGATCTTTGTTTTATTAATAGCTAATCATACGGTTTTTCTCGTTCAATTTGAAATTAATTTGCACTTGTTTCAGCTTTTTGAAAAACTCACTCGTGCTAATTAATTCCAAATTGAACTCGAAACCGTATGATTACTTATACTAAACATGAAAAAAGTCGCATGGAGGAAGTGCCGGAAGATCTTTCTTGAAGCCATTTTTTGGCATTTGAGAAAACCTTTTCCAAAGTTTCTGTACAAAATGTTTGTCATCGTTTTACTTGATATCATTAATTGGCTTAGAAAATTTCATAGTCATAATCCAGAATTACGATGTGTAATTTGCACTGGTGTTACAATTGAACTGCACTGCACTCCACTGCTCTCAGCCAATCAGAATCGAGAAATTTTTTCATGTATACTATTATACGAAATCAATATGGTGGTTATCATGAGAAAAAGGCCACAATATTTAACTATGCGAACAAATTGTCTCGCTTTGCTACTGACTGGAAATAATGACTATTAACGTGTTTGTCCTAAAAATAATCAATTGCTGTTTATGTTCAGTCCTTAGAGTCTCCTTGCTTGGGATTCTCCGTGAACTCGTGTGGATTCGCATGGATTTTTTCGTGGAGGACAACTACCTACCTACCTACCTACCTACATGAAGTAGATTCTGGATCATGCTCATGTGGCTTTTGTTATTCAAGCTTCTTTAGGTAAACGGTAGCTAGTTATTTTAACACAAATCCACGTATAAGATATTCCGAAACTGTTCGACATCCAGTTTTTCCTCCTCAAAAACATTTATTACATATTTAAAGGAAATAGTCTTGATGAAATTTCAGATTCTCAGAACTGATCTTTAAAGAAGTGTATGTTTTTAAGTAGAGAGAATTCATATTTCAAACATTTTGAAAGTTTTTGGCACATTTCGTTTTTTGCTGGGAGATTTAGAAATTTTAATTTTGAAACTTGACTTTGTCAATCAAAACAAATTTTTTTAGCTTTTCCTGAAAACGTAAGGGAGTCTTCAAACAGTTTCGTTTCACGGACTTCAAAATTATTGTTAAAAAATGACAGTTACTAAAAGGTAACGCCAGACTTTAACTATTTTTCTTCAATCTGGTTCATCAGTGTAGTCTTCCTTAGTAGAAATTGTAGTTGTCAAAGCAAAGGAAATGTAATTTACTCTACTTTGTATTACTGTTTTATTTTGTTCATGAAGAATTTTCGATTTGGTATCGACTTATGACATTC
>CM042756.1:20465743-20488508 GCA_022496165.2 Catalaphyllia jardinei
TGAAAACTGAACCAAAAACTAAGCTCAAAGACAAAATCTTTGAAACAACCGAGTCACGTGCAAAACATTTAGAAATACCACATCAAAATATTTCCCGATAGTTTTGGCCGAATTTATATTAGGGACGAGTTATCCGTCTGAGACGAATTACATGTCTGAGAAGGGTAACTCGTCTGCCTCAGACGGATAACTTGTCTAGGTATGAATCCGGAGTTTAGAAGAATTATGTGGCTTAATTCGTCTTCAACCAATTCGTCTCTCAGCACGTCTCAAAGACGTGTTGACATACGGATCAATTGAAGATATATTTGGCCATAAAATTCGCCTAAACACCGGATTAATACCTAGATGACTTATCCGTCCCGGGACGCTAAATCGTCTGAGATGGATAAATGGTCTTCTAGTATAAATTCGGCGTCGGATAATTCGTCTCTAGTATAAATTCTCCCAAACGTTTAGAAAAAGACAAGACAGATGGCACTGATATATCTTGCACCAGCAGAAATGTTCGATTTTCCACACGCTAGGTTGGACATGCAATGCTCGCTGTATGAATACATATCTCAAAGAAGTCATTTGATCGTCAGTTATCATTGTGCTTGTAAATATAATCAGATGATAAACCAGCACTATAAGTACTTATAAAAATAGTTTGCTTTTGATGGATTGTACCCTTGTTCGACAACTGAGAGATTGGAATTCAAAAAGGGCTTCAAATAAACAGCACTTTGCCCTTTCGTGATTAATGATGTTAGGCCTTGAAGTGGAATTTTCAGTTTATTATAGAAAATAAAACTAAGCTTGTAGACTTACCATGAGAGCAGATGTCTCCAGTTCCAATTTCTAGCTGATCCAACAATCCGGCACTAGGTGTACATTGTAACTACAAAGAGTTAAAAAAATCAATCATTAATTCTAAAGTAAAGTTCAACACAATAATTCATATCTCGGTTAACTCATCTGTTTTCATTTGGCAATCATGACAAGGCACATTTCTGCGCGGAAAAAATAGTTTCAAAATTGGCAAGAGCAATTTTTTCTTAGGCCCTCCACAGACTAGGGATTTAGTTGTCGACAATTATTTTTGATCCACAACTAAAAGTTATCGACAACTAAAAGTTATCGACAACTAAAACACGTAGTCTGTGGCACAAGTTGTCGACGACTAAGGCCCTCCACAGACTAGGGATTTAGTTGTCGACAACTAAAAGTTATCGACAACTAAATAAGTCCGATAAAGGGATTCCACACACTGGCACTCAAATATTGATTTATCAACCGATACGTAGGGAGTTGGAACCAAGAGCTTACTACGCATGCTCAAGTATAAAAGTAGTCGACAACTAAAACAAAAGGTATCACACACTAGAAAAACGCCAAAAAATGAGGCCGTCGACAACTATTAGTTGACGTCAACTAAGCAGTTTCCCTTTTAGAAAAAGGAAACTGCTTAGTTGTGGACAACTAATAATTTGGGGTTTAGTTGTCGACAACTTGCGCCACAGGCTACGTCTTTTAGTCGTCGATAACTTTTAGTTGTCGATCCCAAATAGTTGTCGACAACTAAAGCCCTAGTCTGTGGAGGGCCTAAACCCCAAATTAATAGTTGTCGACAGCTAAGCAGTGTCTCTTTTCGAAAAGAGAAACTGTTTAGTTGTCAACAACTAATAGTTGTCGACGGCCTCATTTTGTGGCGTTTTTCTAGTGTATGAAAACTTTTGTATTAGTTAAGTTGTCGACTACTTTTAACACGTGAGCATGCGCAATAAGCTCTTGGTGTCTAACCTCCCTGCGCACCGGTTGCTAAATCTGTATTTGAGCACCAGCGTGTGGAATCGCTTTATCGGACATGTTTAGTTGTCGATAAATTTTAGTTGTCGATCACAAATAGTCGTCGACAACTATATCCCCAGTCTGTGGAGGGCCTTAGAACTTCTCAAAGGTAAATAAAACTGGTAAACTCTTGGTCTTCAGCCATCGTAGCTTGATTAAAAATATAAAACAAACAGCGGTGATAAACATATTAAAAACTTTCATTTTATAATCTTGACGTTTCGTATGCTAGTCAACATACATTTTCAAAAGAATAACCGTTACAATTTTTTTGAAAAGCTATTTATACTGTATAAATCGGGGTCTGGAACCTAGACAGAAAACATCTGCAATAGAAATTTAAGACGTTTCAAACGGAAACTGTCATGGAAAAAGTGGGGGCCATTTTCATGTGTGACTTTGAGGAAAAATGGATAACTAACAGTCCTAGATTTCACCCTGCACTTTGGTATAGATATGTTGACACTTTTTCCATGTTTGACAGCACAGACGCCGCTAACGAGTTTTTGAAATACCTCAACAGCTGTCACAATAGCATCAAATTCACCATTGAATTTGAACAAGCAGAAGAGATTCCGTTTTTGGACATTCTTGTCAAACGCTGCCCAAACCAACACTTTTGTCACATCTGTTTACCGGAAGAAGACATTTACTGGACTCTATACTAAATGGCACTCATTTACACCACGCAAATACAAAATCAATCGTATCCGCACGCTAACCTATCGATGCTTGCGTATTTGCTCCACCGCTTCATTGTTACAATCCGCTGTCATCATCACTTTTAATATCAATGATGTCCTGAACAAGAACAAGAACAAGCCAAAAGAACCTGTTGCAACGGTCCCCAAAAAGGTTGTTATTTTTTTATTACCTTATATAGGTCTCCATAGCAACCTCATAACTAAGCGCCTTAAATCTTGTGTTAATCGCTTCTACTCTTTTGTTAATGTTAAAGTTATTTTTCAAACACCCGACGCATCAAATCCTTCTTCCCATACAAGGCCCGACTCAACCGATCACAATTATCCAAAGTCATTTACAAAGCTAGTTGCTGGGACTGCAACGATTTTTACATTGGGGAAACGAAGCGAAGACTTCACGACCGGAAAACGGAACATTTAAAGACCCTTTCGAAACACGAGCACTCTTCTGCAATTGCTGATCGCGTTAAAACAACTGGTCACAACATCAACTGGGACCATTTTGACATTTTGACATTTTGGCATCCGGCAAGACTGACTATCATTGTAAGCTTTTACTCTATTAGGAAGCCTTTTCATTGTCCCTTTACAGACAGTTTCCGTTTGAAGCGTCTTAAATTTCTATTGCAGATGTTTTCTGTCTAGGTTCTAGATCCCGATTTATACAGTAAAAATAGTTTTTCAGAAAATTTGTAACGGTTATTCTTTTGAAAATGTATGTTGACTAGCATACGAAACGTCAAGATTATAAAATGAAAGTTTTTAATATGTTTATCACCGCTGTTTGTTTTATATTTTTAAAATGTAAACTTACCGTAACAGGTATAGCTGCTGTCCTTCAAATCTAGTAGATCAAACGATCACTGGATGTACTTTGTACCTACAGAGGGTAAAAAAATCGGTCATTAATTCCAGAATTAAAGACAATTTTTATTCATAGCGATACTCACCTTTACGTCACCTATTGTCATTAATGTGCCAACCAGAGGTTTATTGGCTGTCGAAACAAAGGATTCTTTTGTTCTGTGGTTGGCAAAATTTAAATATCAAAAGACTTGTTTGTAAACAGTGAGTATCGCTATAGCTTGGTTAACCCATTTCTAGTGCACATTGTGACAAGGTACATTTCTGTGCAGGAAAATTTATTTCAAAATTGCCTCAAAGAGTACAATTTTTCCGAACTCCTCCGGGGAAATCAGTCATTGAATCATTCAAAATATCAGAGCGTTTGAGAAAACCATGACGGCAACGGCAACAGGAGCGCCGGTAGACAAAAGGTTAAATGAGCAAAACAATGGCTGCGCACGTGCGTTATAATTCTTTGTACATTTCTTTACCGTCCTCTGCAAAACAACAACGTGAAATGACCAAATTCTGCGTTGTCCTAGATAGTTTTGATAATGACAGGGATAAACAAAGTAAACGACTTTAGAGTACCAGGAGATTCGTGGGTAAAATATATAGAAAAATACGTCTTAATCGATGCTGTCCTCGGCGTTTAAGCTCTCCGTTGTGATTACGTAAGCTCTCTATTTTACCACGAGAGCGCCACAGTACGTGATTTCCTTTTTGAAAAAACTTGATAATGCTATGAAAATTTTTAAAGTACAGATGCACAAAATTATTCAAATTATGCAATAGTTTGTAAGAAACATAACGTTTCAGAAAAATACAATGAAATTTCTGAGAAAGCAACCGTCGATGTCTCTAAACCTGAGTAATTTTGACATGGGGAGGGTATTTCAGCTTTACCGATCTCAAATTTCTCACTCTAAAATCGCGCTAGTTTCTATATAGGGCCTTATTTTCGGTACGCCATTTATGCATTCTGATAAATCCCTTGCATGGATACGCAAACAGCTACCCTACAATACAAATCGCTTTTTTTATCGCTTACCAGTTAAGGTCATTATCATTTATAATGGTCTGCATTCCTCAAATCATTGTCGCGATAATGGCAACCCAAAATTGCATTCTTCTTGGCAAACATCTTTTTCAAGTCAGAAATAAGTTACACCAACATTAGAGAAGTTTTATTTCGAGTCAAAAGACGTCACGAACTCGGATGCTTACCATCAAAACATTCAGTTAGTGAGAGAAGGCACCAACTCCACATCGATGTAATTTCGTCCCCTTCATCGTGTTTGTTTAACAAGCCTATAATGCAGAAAAAATTGAAAATATAGCTTAAAACTTCGACAATCAAAGTACAATTTTTACAGCCAAATTGTACGCTAGATTTACAACAAACGATTTTTGTCGCACATTTGTCGCAAGCTTGTGGCAAGCGGTGAAGCGGTGAAGCGGTCAAGTTGCGGGTCTAAATTGGTCTTTAAAAAATAATAACAGTTTTTCGTTGAAGAGTATATCAAGTTACAAACTCTAATTGGAACCTACATATCAATACTCCCTTATGAAGATGTGTGTCAAACAGTAAAGATCTATGTAGATGCCCGCAAACTTCAGTTCCTTTAATTTCTCGACAGTGTACACTTTGCATTACTAAATGCTACCGTTTGCTGTCGCGGTATTTCTAAGTTGATAACTGCGTATGTCATATATGAGCACAAAGAGCAATATCATATTCAATAAGAAGTGGTTTCTTTGTGTATATCTGACTACCAACCTGAAAAACACTCAAGAAGACCCAACACCCACGTTTAGAAAGACGAAGCTGGACTTAGTATTTCAGAAATCAAGCACGTGTTGTTTCCTATGTTCCAAGAGTCGACTTTGAAGCCTTCGTTAAATGTCGGTATCGTTGTTTCTCATCCAGGTATGGAACGTAACGAGCCTTTTTCTACGTACCAATGTAAAAGTCCACTGCTTCACAAGCTTGGTGCAGTATATTTTTCCATTTCTTTGCAAATACATTCACGGAGCAAGAACGAGTGAAGACGAAGGCAAGCAAAGTAAGCGCCATGAATAATTATGAGCCTTGAATATTTTGTTATGCAAATTTGTAATAGCCAGAATTTTCGCGCCAGAAACAATCTCATTTCTTCTATTCATTGCACTTTAGTTCATTGAGGATTGAAAAAAGGTCTTCTGCAACAAGTACTAAGTAGCAAAAGTAGAAAAATCTAATCTGGTTGATTCAGAGCGATTAAGTGGAAGTAATAAACATGTGACAGTGCATTGTATGATCCACTGATTGAAAAAGGATGTATGCGCGTAGCTCGAAGAGATGGCGAGGCCTTTGGAGGGAGGTGCTAGTGCGCTTAATGTAGATAGACGAGACGAGCGGGATGAGCGAAAAATAGAGGGCAAGTGAGGGAAAAAAAGAGGGAAGCCTTCGTTCTTCCTCTTTGTTTCTCTCGCTCGTCCTTCTTTTTCGCTCCTAACCAACTAGCGAGAGCTTGGAACAGGCTAATCTTTCATGCACAGCTTCAACGAGATTTTTGCCTCCAATTTGCTGCTTTTTTAATTGTCTCAGATTCGTCCACGTCGCTTTGACCGAAGACGAGCTATGATCATTCCAAAATTTAGATGGAACACCTTCAAAGAAGACTGAGTGGGGGTCGCCACGTAATGGCAACATTTACCTTCGTTTCTCAGCTGTTTCGAAAAAGATCGAGAATAAACTGAATAACTTAATTCCGAAGACATATATACTTAAGGAAAAAGGAAATTGACCCTTAAGAGACTTAAAATCATCAAAATGTTCAATGTACGGCTACAAGTTTACAACAACAATTCAATACATACACGCGCGATTTGGCTGACGTGTATTGGAAACAAAGATCATTTACAATTTTCATAATCACTGGAGATTTCTTTTAGATATTATTTAAAGCAAACTGGATAAGGTACGGTGAAATGAGAAATACTTGTATACCGTTATTATTCTTTCAAAATATTTCCCCGTTTTTGCTTGGTTAAAACGACACGCATTATTCACCATAACCAGCTACTGTTGACCAAATCTTCAATTTTGAAAATAGCTTTGTCATATTGAGCTAATGACGTCAAAATGACGTTAAAATTGCTACCCTCTGCAGGTTATTGAACCGATAACCGAAAAAACCTAGAGAAATGGCAAAACTCTTTTAAGAACGGGGAAATATTTTGAATGAATAATAAAGCAATAACTGAATTTGGCTTTCGTAGGATATGAAGAATTCTGGAGATCTCGAAGGGTGTTATCCACCTCGGCCAATGGCATCGATGGATAACACTCTCCCAGATCTGCAGACGTCTTCATATCCTGCAAAATCCGAATTCAATATTAACTAATTGTAATATTGATTGGTCCCTGCGCGCCCAAGAAACGTGTTAAAAAAACACTCGACTGCGGCTCGTGTTTTCTACATGCATTTCTTCGTGTTCTCAAATGCCCGTCGTGTTTTATCACAGTGTAATACACAGCTTATGAGCGAGCGAGCGAACCAGCGGTCTGGGTTCGAGTCCTTGCCGGGGACATTGTGTTGTGTTCTTGGGCAAGACGTTTTACTCTCACAGTGCCTCTCTCCACCCAAGTGTATAAATGGGTACCAGTGAATTTATCGCTGGGGTTAACCCTGCGATGGACTAGCATCCCATCCAGGGGGGAGTAAAAATACTCCTAGTCGCTTCATGCTACAAAAACCGGAATAAACTCCGGCCTGATGAGCCACTACTACATGATGAAGACTTTACCTTTACTCAGTTTGCATAACACAACACTAAACAAAAACCATTAAATTATAGTGAGAAATTAAAAACTATAAATTATTAAAGAATTCTGGAAATAAAGTTGCATTCAAATAAGGTCAATGGCGTTTTTTTTCGATCTCTTTCCTTCAACATAGGTAGTATATTAATTCTCTCTTTCAAGAATCAAAACACTTCGTGGAAGTTACACTAATTTGCATGGCACCGGTTTTCAAGCTCTCCTTCAATGTTCACTTTAGTTCATAGTGGGTTCCACAGGCTTGAATGGAACTCAAAACACAAATTTTCTCATTTCTTTTTGGCGCAAACATTATATCAACGGATTCAGAAGCGAGTTTAATATGGCGCAGGTGCGAGCCAACGGTATCGATACAACAAGCACGGCGTTTAGGTTTAAATGACTCCTCCCTCCTGCTACCACTACTGAAAAGACAGTTAAGGCCATTGGAAGGAAACTTAGCAATACAGCGCTCACTACCTGAAACGCAGTGGCCTTGAGCGCTTTGTTCTCTCTAACAAACCTTTCCACTTCTTCTTGGGGTAACTGTTGTGTTTTGATCTTTCTTTCGTGGCAACGTGACTCAATGTACAAAATGGCTTAGGTTGTGGCGATGAAAAGAATACAGAAGGTCATAACTAAAGAACTATTGGATTATACGTAACTCTTACAAACACATGGTTGGAATAATATTTAAAGCCTTGAGGTAAAAAAGAAAAGACCCAGAAAACGATCAAGGCTATCTTAAAATTTCCGTTTGGGGACAATGTATGGGTAGTTCATGGTAAATTTAGCTGCTATCAGCCTCTCGTAAGTGATCGAAATCAGATGAAGTGACGAACAGACAGTAAACGTGCGCATAAAAAAACTGTGAAACTCGTCAGCCACGCTACTGTCGATACCATTAGAGTTAAGGAGATGAAAAGTTTCCCATACGATAAGCGATGACTGTACTACAAAACCAGTTAATGCGTCAGTTGCCGCTAAGCAAGCCAGCAAGATATTAATGTTCCTTTGAAGTGTTCGTCTTTTTTTTTTTCACAGGCATTATCACCAGCGCGTTGAGCACAACCGTACAGGGACAAGTGATGTCATTAATGATAATAGTGATGATGCTGACTTCTTGTGCGATATTTCGTGTGTCGCCTTGTGCGGTCTTCTCAATAACGTTTGTAAAATTAGATCCAGAGAGTTTGGCCATCTTTAGAAAGCGCAGCGAAGAAGATTCGCTGCCAACTTAAGTGCAACATGCTTTTCCAATAACCTTTCCCAAGCATTAGCCAAATTCATTAGTGGGCCTTTAATAGTCGGTCCATTACTCAATTACCATTATCAGCAATTAAAAGTCATTTTCCGTTGTCTTGTTAACTGACAAATTTCTGAGATGGCGGTTGAGCCACTTAGATGGGAAAAGGTTTATAATTACTTTTTCAACTTATAAATTGGAAAGGATGCTCTTTCATCCAAAACCAAGAACCGCAATAAACATCCCAACCATGTATTAGTCTGAGAAGTTTATTTGCCTTTGACAGTCATTTTTCCATATCTGAATGCCCGTTTGAAACTAATGTAACTCAATAAATTTGGCCAATGAAAAGTGTTTAGCATGCCCGACTAATAACACCCAGTCCACGTTGCCCAGAGAAAGTTGAAAACGGCTTTTCCACTCTGAAAACACATCAAATGTTTTTTCGTTCACACCATGCTGGGAAAATTCAAAAAAGCAACAATCCCGGTCATGTTGGACTTGACGAAAATTCGAGCAGGAAAAAATCAAAATCATATGCAGGATTATCGTGCTGTTATCACTCGAAAAGTTGTTTTTTGAGAGGTTTATTTTTAAGTGTTTAATGGCATCAATTGTCCCTATACGGTTGTGCTCAACACGTTGGTGATAATGGCCGTGAAAAAAAGACCACGTCTCCAAAGCAACACTGACATCTTACTGGCTTGCTTAGCGACAACTGACGCACTAACTGGTTTTATAGTACAGCCATCTATATCGCTTATCGTATGGAAAACTTTCTAATGGTATTGAAAGTAAAGCAAGATTATAACTGCAATTATGGGAGAGACATTATAACATGACGTGCACGCGTGAGTTGGCGTGCAGGCTAAAGACATGTAAATGTTTCGATTGTTATCACACGCAGGGCAAAATTACTGAACGCTGATTGGCTGAGAAAGAGGGTGTTTTTTCTTAATCACGAGGGCACTTTTGGTAATCGAGAGGGCATGATTAGTTGATGCTCATTGGCTGAGCACGCCTGATTGAGTTGGTTTCCCGCTTCAAACGGATTTTGACAAGGAAATTCAGAAACGCATCCCTTCTGAGTTTGATCTAACTCACGAATGCTTCATCTTAAAGTGAAAGTCAATCAACATGCAACAAAGCGCAGTCTTTTGGTGAAAAAGCAAAAGGATTCTTTCGACCAAAAATGTACTGATTCGCAGCCTGAAAAAAGTTTGAGTGGAGATGCCTGGTGTCGCACGAAGCATAGAGTTACATACCTTCATGGTCGCCAAACTGAAAGTTAACTTCTTCGTTTTGCTTCGGGTCGCCTTATTAGTATCACAGGTAACCTTATCGGCGTAAAATACAGCTTAAATTGTGTTGGTACCTTATGTTTTCGCAGCGGAAAGGAAAGTCATTATTAGAACTCGTTTGGACACTTGTTTAAACTACGTCTTTCATCAATCGATGAAGTAGTTTTGCGCCGTTGCAAACTTCGCAAAGCACGGGAATAAAATTAGATTTATTTGATAAAGTTTTGTTTGTAAAGAAATTGCTTCGAGTGAATTGACCTTACCGTGTTTTGCTTACTATTATAGCAGGCTTTCCCCAGGCAACTGCTAGCCTGTTCAACCGGCAAACCTGTTTACGCGAGACCTTGAAAGTTGTCCTTGGTACAAAATTTTGCCCTGTGATAAACAAGTGCTCTCGGGCAATTAAGGATTAATTTCACTTGTATTTTGAAAGTTTTCCAAATACTCGTGAAATTAATCCTTGGTTGCCCTCGGGCCCGTACGATTACATATACAAAAAAAATTCGCACTCTAGGGTCAGCGAAGTTATCCGGCATTTTTCATGCAATCGTTTGTCAATGGGAGTTAACCGTGTATGAAAGGGAAATCGTTAGCGTGGGAGTTAAAGTGATAGGGTGACCTTGCCACGGGGACCATGGAGAGCCGCCATCGCAGGCCACTTCTTTGCAAGTTTGTGCGTGCATGCTTGGTCGGCGAACAGAGCCTGCCACAAATATCGTCAGCAAAGATGGTCTGAACCGCTCCCAGAGTCCAAAGTAATCTTCAAGACCTATATGCCGATTGCTGGGACTGTAATGAATTTAACTACGTTGAAAAAACAAAAACGTAAACACTTAAATTCTCTGGCCAAAAGTAATCATTTCATTAGCCATTGCTGATTATGTGAAAACCCCTGGTCACAACATAAAACGGCCGCCATTCTGGCACTTAAGTGTCCGGCAAAAACTGACTTTCATTCATCGCAGAATTAGTTTAGAGAAACTCGGTTCATATTTCAAGAATTAACCCTTTAATGCGCAATGTTGACTTATAGATTTTACTCAGTCTAACGCCAGACGATTTTACTCGTCAAAGGGAGACCCCTTGCGCACTAAAGGGTTAAAAAACTATCTCCTTTAACCTTTTAATGCGCAATGTTGACTTATAGATTTTACTCTGTCTAACACCAGACGATTTTACTTGTCAAAGGGAGACCCCTTGCGCACTAAAGGGTTACAGCCTTCTCTAATATCAACGTCAATAGCGAGAAGCTGTTGCTTTACCAGCCGTTACTTCTCATGTTGTACTGCTGCAGGTCATTTTTCCCAGTTAAGCCTCCAGACTTTTAATAGTTAAGATAGTTTTCAAAAATTTGTAACTGTCAATGTTTTTTTATAATAATAATAATAATAATAATAATAGTAATAATAATAATAATAATAATAGTAGTAATAATAATAATAATAACTTCATTTTTATGTTCGTTTATTGCACTATATGTAAAGGAAAAAATACTCCTGAGAGCAAAATCTACAAATACAAACCGTGCAAGCGTCAGAACTAGCACAAGCTGACTGTAATGGGGAAGTGGAACAACAGCTTGGTGAAAAACCTCTCCGTACGTCCACTTGCTCGTAAGAGGAAAATCCCGGGCAAGACCAACCCCAGACGATCCCCCGGGCAAGACCAACTAGAACAAAAACATAATCAAACGAAAAACTAAATGCCTGACGCCTTAGAAACAGACACAAGTGAAATAGGAGAAACTGTAGAAACACGAGAAGCTCTAGAACAGCGGGCGTGACGCAAAACAAAGACGAAGCGGAACACTGGCGGTAGCAAGAGGCCCGCCACTCCCAAGACCGTGCGTTCTGATACGCGATTTATCTGGTGCAATGTCTCTACTGAGGCCTCGATAACTAATTCTCTCCCTTAGCCTAGTGTGGATAAAAACTCTAGCCAGCTCTAGGTTTAGACATGTATTGTAAGGGCACTTATATACCAATCAAATAAAGAAAAACGATAACTGCACAAATCAAGTGTCTGCGCCTCTGTACCTGATGACTGCACGATAAGTCTGTCCTCACTTATTGAACTGAGAGTGGCGCCCGATACTTGGGACAAAACAAAGCTTGAAGCTGTACATACCTTATAGATGTGCATGGTTCATAACTTGCAGTTCATTCTAGTTGTTACAGAAAGCAAAAGGTGACTTAAACGAATAGTAACGCAATTTTTCAGTACCTTTTAGAACAGTTTGTAAAGCATGGAATGGTAGAAAATGTTTTCAACTAATTACTTAGAATTATAAGCTTATTATTACTTTATTTTCCATGTGAAAGTTCAAATTTAATGCTGAATATAAAGGACTGCATGCGTTAGCTAATAAACTAACAGATCTAGTAAGTCCCAAACATAGCTAATAAATCGCAAACAATAGCTTTTTTGAAGGAATCGAGCGATTCTGTCAATGCTACATGACTACATAATAGGCATTCTGTTCAACTGCGCAGTCTTGAAGGGAACTTAAGGCAGAAGTCTTTCTGTATTCCTTACAGTTCTTCACGTTCAAAGCTTACGAATCTCGCCCTTTTTCACAAAATACACTTCAGCGGAAGATTTAGGATGATTTACAGCAGTTCAACTGTTTAATCGTGTCCTTGGCTGCTTGTCGTACGCTTCTGATCTTCCAACAATAAAGAATCGGGTTTAGAGACGAATTAAAGTATGCAAGAGTTGCAGTCATTTCGTAAGCAATTTGAACTTTGCCTCCGGACATTTCACCGTATATCATCAACATAACTACAACGAAAAACGGAGTGTAACAAATAACGAGTGCCAGCTGCACCCATATTGCGCTAGAAACTAACCTCTTGTATCGTGTTATATTCAGAGGGGCTGGTCCTCCATTAGCTTGCCCTTGAGGGACTGCGTGTATTTGAAGTTGATGGCGAAGTGTGCGAAGAATCCTTCCATAGCAGACAGCAGAGGTTGTCAGAGAAACTAGTGTATCAAAAAAAGCTACAGTAAAGGCTATATTTATATTCCAAAGGTTTATCGATGCAATTGATAGGCCAATCAGCCAAATGCAAGTGATAACTGCTCGAACTCGTGTTAATGTTACAACATGTCTGTATCTCAGTCCTGATAGCAGGGCTAGGAGTCTGTCAGCGCTTATTGCGACAGATGTTAAGACCGTTACTTGGCACAAAACAAAGCTTGAAGCCTTATAGAGCATATCTACATAGTAAAACATTTCCCAGTTGTTTACTGTTGTTACCGAATACGAATGAAAAAAGACAGTCAGTGGGTGTATTATAACTCCAACGCAAAGATCAGTGATCGTCAGACACCGGAGCAAAAGTTTTGTTGGGGGATGAAGGGAAGTTTCTTTATGAAGTGCAGCAAGCATCAGAGCATTACCCAGTGATGCAGTGATGGACAGAAAAATATTTAAGATTGAAAGAAATAAGGTTATTCCTGTTGGAACTGAGGATCGGCTTGCTTCGTTTATCTCGATTGGGTTGTTTTCGTTGACGGTGAAGTTTGCCATTCTTGTTCACTGGCTCATTTAAGGTTGTATCCAGACTAGAGTTTCTGAAAATAGTCGTTCTTCTCCTCAGTAAACTTTACTCTAAGCCGGCTTACTTAGTATAAGTTTGTTTAAAGTTTTGTCCGTTCTTTAACCCTGGAAAGTCAAGTAAACTTTCCTTGGATTTTTAGTCAGCGAGCACCACTATGGGTTGGAATCGCACTGCGAATGCGAGACACTTGTAGACTGGATCAGCTACTGGTAAGAAGCAAATTTAACAATCGCACAGTGTTTGACAGAACGAGTGTTAAAATTTTTGTTCTCTATTCACGGTTTAGAGAGTAAACGAAGAAAAAAAGGAAGAAAAGTTAACCACCGATGCGTGTTCCGCGCAAATCAGTCCTAGCTTCACGATTGCATGCGAATATTAGTTCTGCGACTTCGCGCACGCCTATTTATGCTGTGGGCGAGTAAGTTACCCGACTCACGATAAATTCATATGAAAAATAGAGTAAAAAATGTAGAAGTAATCCTGAGAAGTAATGACGTATGAAGACTGATTAAAGAGATACTTTTTGAAGTGGCAAGGGAAGCCGAACATATTAGTCCAACGTAATATACACTATTCATCGCGCCTAATTAAATTACTAAATTAGTTTTAAAGAGGCTGACACAACTGAGTTACGTGGGAAAATGCATGTGGAAAAGCATTTGTGCACGAAATAAGCCTCTCAAAAGAGAGCTTTTCGAAACGGCGACAGCACGATAACCATGCGATTTTACTGCCCAAGATTTCCTGACGCACAATTCTTAGTCACCTACAGTGATTGTTGCTCTTCTTCAAATTTCTCCCTTGCATTTCATGCGTTTCCAGAGTGAATACGCCGCTGTTTTCAAATCTCTCTGGCGTAACGTAGACGGGACGTTATTAGTCGGGCATGTTAAACACTATTCATTGGCCTAACTGATTGAGTTCCATTAGTTTCAAACAAAGTAAAACAGATGAGATATGGGAAAATATCAATGAAAAACATTTGTAAACTTTATTAGAAAAAAACCTCTCAAAACAGAACTTTTCAAAGCGACAACTGCACGATAACCATGTGATTTCACTGCCCAGGATTTCCTGAAGCATAAGTCCAATGTGACCGATGATTGCTGCTTTTTTTCAAAGTTCTCCTGCGCAGTGTGGACGAAAAACATTTGATGCGTTTTCAGAGTGAAACCTCCGCGACTTTTAAATTTTCTGGCTTACCGCTTAGCGTGGGCTGTGCGTTATTAGTCAGAAACGAGATGCTCTTCTAACGGATTGCGTTTCATTAAAGATTAAACATGAACAGTGTAAAACTGATGAGATATGGGAAAATAACTGTAGTAAACATTTGTACACGTATAATTGAACCTTTTAAAGCAGAGCATTTTGAAACGATGATAGCACCATAATCATGTAATTTCGGTAAACGGTACTTTATCAGTCGGACAGGATAAACATAATTCATTGGCTTAACTGATTGAGTTACGTTAGTTTTAAACAGGTTAAAACAATCGAGATATGGCAAAATATCAATGAAAAATATTTAATGATAATGAGAGTGATAATACTGAGTCCTGGCGATATTTCGTGTGTCGCCTTGTGCGGTGATCTCAGTAACGCTTGTAAAATTTGGCCATCTTTAGAGAGCGCAGCGGAGATAAACCGACTTCTCGGATCGTTCGAGGATTTCTATATGTTGTTTTTTGTATTGATTCACCACCATGTTAAGTGTAACATATGTTTTCCACTCACCTCTCTCATGCATTAGCCAAATTCATTAGTCGGCCTTTAATTCTCGGCCGATTACTCAATTACCATTATCAGCAATTAAAAGTCATTCTCCGTTGCCTTGTTTACTATTGACAAATGCCTGAGGCGTCGGTTGAGCCACTTAGACGGGAAAATATTTTATTAGTTATTCTTGGCTCGCATGTGACGTCATCATTTTCTAAAATCCAAAACTAAAGAGCCACCAAAGTTTTTATCCTCAACAGAGGCATTAGAATGGGTAAATTGACCTTTTTTACAACGTTTCAGCTCAGTAGCTTGCTTCCTCTGGAAACCAGCGCATTTTGAATTTCAGAGTTATGGCTGTGCTTGACATAAAGCTACGAGCGCTTTTATTGAAAAATATCTTCTCATGTCGTTATTTTCAGCCTATTCAGAGGCTATAAAGTATTAGGAAAAGCGCTTATGTACATGCTTTTTTGTTCAGCGCAGATAATAAGTCGCCTAGATAGCCAAAGTAAGTTTCTGATGATTACACTATTTCCCGGCCGCCATGTTAGTGTTCCACGGAGATAAACCAACATGGCGGTTCCATACTGGGCTCTGTAAATTTGTGCAGAATATTTCGACCGATATCTGAGGTTTAGGAAAACGCACAGACTTAAAACTTGGGCAAGTGTAATCTTTACCAGTCTCCTATAGCATCGCAATTTCTTGACTTCATCCACTTTTTGGTTTTCGATTTATTTATTTTTATATTGCGTGACAGTGCAAGCCAAGAATAACTCGCTGTTTTTTCAATTAGAAATTGGGAAGATGCTTTTTTATCTTAAAACAAGAACCGAAACACCCCAACCATGTATCAGTCTGGGAGGAAAATTTATTTGCTTATTACAGTTATTTCCCCATATCTCAATGCCTGTTTGAAACTAATTAATGTAACTCAATCAATTTTGCCAGTGAATAGTGTTTATCATGCCCAACTAATTACGCCCAGTCCACGCTGCACGCCAGAGAAATTCGTAAAAGGCATTTCCACTCTGAAAACATATCAAATGTTTTTTCGTTCACCCTATGCCAGGAAAATTCAAAAAAGCAACAAACCCGGTCGTGTTGGACTTGACGAAAACTCGGGCACGAAAATTATATGATTATTGTGCTGTTATCGCTCGAAACGTTCTGTTTTAAGAGGTTTATTTGTAATTGTACAAATGCTTTTCATTGATATTTTTACATATCTTAGTTTTTTCACCTGTTTAATATAAGTTTCATTTACCGCACTACTCCAGAGAAGTTTCACTCTGAATTCGAATCAAAATGTTTTCCGTTTACAATCATGACACCGGAGAAATGTGAAAAACCAACAGGTATCGGTCAATTTGGACTTCCGTTTGAGCAAGACTCGAACAGAGAATTCAGATGATTGTGGCGCTTTCATCGTTTCAAAAAACTCTGCTTTGAAAGGTTCAATTATACGTGTACAATTGTTTACTAGTTATTTTCCCATATCGCATCTGTTTTACTCTGTTTGAAACTAATGAAACTCAGTCAGTTACGCCAAGGAATAGTCTCGTTTCCGTCGGACTAACAACGGGCAGTCCACGCAAATTCAGAGATATTTGAAAACGAAAGTATCACTCTTAAAGCGCATCAAACGCTTTTCGTCCACACTACGCAGGAGAACTTTGAAAAAAAAACAACAACAACAACAATTACCGGCCACTTTGGACTTTGCGCTTCAGGAAATCTTGGGTAGTGACATCACATGGTCATCGTGCAGTTGTCGTTTCAAAAAGTTATGTTTTGAGAGGTTTATTTCTAATGAAGTTTACAAATGTTTTTCGATGATATTTTCCCATATCTCATCTGTTTTACTCTGTTTGAAACTAAGGTAACTCAATCAGTTAGGCCAATAAATAGTGTTCAGTATGCCCGACTACTTTACCCCAGAGAAAAGTGAACACCGCGTATTCACTCTGAAAACGCATGAAACGTTTTTTGTTAACACTACGTTTTTCGTTTTCACGATGGAGAAATTTGAAAAAGAGCAACAATCACTCTTCATTTTAAATTTGTGCTTCAGGAAATCTTGGACAGTATAAATCACATGGTTTTCGTGCAGTCGCCGTTTCGAAAAGCTTTCTTTCGAGAGGTTTATTTCGTGTACAGATGCTTTCCATTAATATTTTCCCATATACCTCAGTTGTTTTAACCTGTTTAAACTAATGTAGTAATTCAATTAGGCCCGGTGAATAGCGTATATTACGCTGAAGTTATATGTTCGGCTTCCCTTGCCGCTTCAAGAAGTAATTCTTTAATCAGTCTTCATACGTAATTACTTTTCATTACTTCTACACTTTTTTACTCTAGTTTACGTATGAAGTAATCCTAAGTCGGGTAACTTACCCGCCCACAGCATAAATAGGCGTGCGAGGCAGCAGAACTAGTCATTCGCATGGAATCGAGAAGGAACCATACAACAGCTAGGCCTGATTAGCGCGGAACATGCATCGGTGGATGAATTTTCTCACCTTACTTTCCTTTCTGAGCCGGGAATGAAATAGGTGGCAAAGTACAGTAGACAAACAACGAGTTTTAACACTCGTTCTATCAAACTCTTTGCCTGTAGCTGGTCCAGTCTGCCAGTGTCTCACGCCTCGCGGCGCGATTCCAACACATAGTGGCGCTCGCTGACTAAACGTCGAAGGAAATTTCACTTGGCTTTCCACGGTTAAAGAACAGAGAAACCGTAAACAAACTCATACTCAGTAAGCTTAAAGTGAAGCGTTACTGAGAGAAGAGCGCCTAATTGCAGGTACTGGAAGCAAAGGATACAACCTTGAATTAGCCAGTGAACAAGAATGGCGAACTTCACCGTCAACGAAAACACGCCAATCGAGCTGAACGAAGCAAGCCAATGGTCAATTCCATCAGAAATAGCCTTATTTCTTTCAATCTTAAATATTTTTCTGTCCATCACTGCAACACTGGGCAATGCTCTGATCCTTGCTGCACTTCATAAAGAGACTTCCCTTCATTCGCCAACAAAGCTTTTGCTCCGGTGTCTGACGATCACTGATCTTTGCGTTGGAGTTATAATACACCCACTGACTGTCTTTTTTCATTCGTATTCGGTAACAACAGTAAACAACTGGGAAATGTTTTACTACGTAGATATGTTCCATAAGGCTTCAAGCTTTGTTTTATGCCAGGTAACGATCTTAACATCTGTCGCGATAAGCGTCGACAGACTCCTAGCCCTGTTATCTGGACTGAGATACAGACATGTTGTCACATTAACACGAGTTCGAGCAGTTATCACTTGCATCTGGTGTATTGGCCTATCAATTGCATCGATATACCTTTGGAATGTTAGTATAGCCTTTACTATAGCCTCTGTTGATACACTAGTTTCTCTGACAACCTCTGCTGTCTCCTATGGAAAGATTCTTCGCACTCTTCGCCATCAAATGCAAGTAGTACACGCGGTCCCCCAAGGAGAAGCTAATGGAAGACAAGCCCCTCTGAATATAGCACGATACAAGAGGACAGTTTCCAGCGCAATATGGGTACAGCTGGTACTCGTTATTTGCTATACTCCGTTTTTCGCTGTAGTCACGTTGATGATATATGGTGGAGTGTCTGGAGGAAATGTTCAAATTGCTTTCGAAATGACTGCAACTCTGACCTACTTTAATTCGTCTCTAAACCCGATTCTTTACTGTTGGAAGATCAGAAGTGTACGACAAGCAGCCAAGGACACGATAAAACAGTTGAACTGCTGTAAATCATCGTGAATCTTCCGCTGGAGTGTATTTGGTGAAAAAGAGCTAGATTCGTAAGCTTTGAACGTCAGAAACTGTAAGGGATACAGAAAAACTCTTTCCTATAGTTGCCAACAGGACTGTGCAGTTAAACAGATCGTCCATGCAGTCATGTGGCATTGACAGCCTGAGAATCGCTCGAGTCTTTCAAAGAAGTTATTATTTACGATTTATTAGTTACGTTTGGGACTTATTAGATCTGTTAGTTTACTAGCTAACGCATGCAGTCCTTTATATTGAGTATTAAATTTGAACTTTTGCATGGAAAATAAGATAATAATAAGCTTTTGATTCTAATGTTCGAAACATTTTCTATCATTCCGTGCTTTACAAAATGTTCTACAAAGTGAGAAATTGCTTTATTTGTTAAATTCACCTTAGGTTTTACTTTCTGTAACAATCATGCACCACACCTATAAGTTATGTAGAGCTTCAAGCTTTGTTTTGTTTTGATCAAGTATCGGGCGCCACTCTCACTTCAATAAGTGTGGATGAACTTATCGAGCTATCATCTGGACTGAGGTACAGTCTGGTTTGTGTAGTTATCGTTTTTCTTTATTTGATTGGTATATAAGTGTCCTTATAATATATGTCTAAAGCTAGAGTTGGCTAGAGCTCTTATCCGGCACACTAGGCTAAGAGAATTATGGTTATCGAGGCTTCTGGAGGTATTTTGAGCCAGATATATCGTGTATCGGAAGGCACAGTCTCTGGAGTAGCGCACGACCGGCCTTTTCCCTACCGCTACTGCCAGTGTTCAGGTCTGTCTTTGTTTTGCGTCACGGGCGCTGTTCTAGCTTCCTCCAAAGATTGCTATGTTAAAGATTCTCTTACTTCACTTGTTCCTGTTTCTTAAGCGTCAGGCACTTAGTTTTCCGGCGCTTGATGGTGTTTTTGTTCCGTAGTTGGTCTTGCCCGGGGGACCGTCTGATTTGGGGTACAGCTGGCCCGGGGTTTTCCTCTTAGGAGCAAGTGGAAGTACGGAGAGGTTTTTCACCCAGCTGTTGTTCCACTACCCCATTCCTTTTAGCTTTTGCTAGTTTTGAAGGATATACAGTTATTTCGTATGTTTGTGGATTTTGCTCTCAGGAGTATTTTTCCTTTTTTTGAGCAATAAATTAATCCTTTTCAGCCGTCTGGTCAGCCTTTCAATTCGTTTTATAACAGTAATTTAACCGGTTTTGCCGGACACTGAAGTGTCAAAATGTCGGCCATTTTATTTTACCGGAGGTTTTCAAATGGTCAGCAATGGTTGATGAATGATCATTTTTAGCAAAGGTCTTGAAGTGCTTCGTTTTTTATCATAGAGTCTTCGTTTTGTTTTGCTAACGTGGTTAAATTCATTACAATCCCGGCAACCGGCATTATTATACATTGAACTCTGTAACTCTTTTCTGATTGTCCAAAAGCGTACAGTGAATTTTCGAAATCAGCGCCCGTGACGTCTTCTCAAGGACACTCAAGGTCACGGGTAATCATTCCAAGTTCATGCGCGTTGTGTTGCTTCTCAAGTGAAGAAGCAAAAACGTGACTATTATTATTATTTTTTTCGTTCGTTGTATAATAAAACAATTATTAGATTCGGTTTTGGCGATATCCAGAATAATCAAGGCCTTGGCAAGGGTTATCAGCCTCAGCCTTCGGCCTCGGCTGATAACCCTTACCTCGACCTTGATTATTCTGGATGTCAAAAAACCTCATCCAATAATTGCTTATTTTAGGTCTTTATAGATTAGTTTGGACCTTTAAAAGCGGTTCAAACTGTTCCCAGGTATTTGCCATATGGCCACATTCGACTCGAATGACGAAAAGGACATTGCGAATTCTCTCGGGAAATAAATCGTCTTTAAGAGCCGTCAACAGCCAAAACGTACACTTTGCTGGAGAAGTTGAAAAGACTGACCCCCGCTCCGCGGACTACCCTACGGACTACCCCCACGGACTACCCTAAATAAGCAACCAAATTTACTTTAGCAGGGCAAAGAGACACAAGAAGCCTACCTGCTCCACCTACACGATCATAAAAACTGCCGCCATTTTCTTTTCGCCGACTTACTCGACCCAGTCTTTTCTCATTTTAGCCCCATTTCTTCATCGGCCACCAATGTAGGTGTCATCTTCGATGATCTCTAATTCTCCAGATATAAGGAAGGTTCAAAAGAGCTTCTCTTCGGCAAATGTCAATGTGGATGGCAAACACTTGAAGCAGATTAAAAAGAAAGTATTCAAAAGAAACGGCTTTTGGCATTTGGCCGATGAAGAATGGGGTGAAAAATGAAAAAAAGACTGGGTCGAGGACGTCGGTGAAGAGAAAACATACAGTTACTGCAGTTATGATTGTGTAGGTAGAGCAGGTAGGCTTCTTGTGTCTCTTTGCCCTATTAAAGTAAATTTGTTTGTTTATTTAGGGTAGTCCGTGGGGGTAGTCTGTAGTATAGTCCGTGGAGTGGTCCCTAGGGTAGTCCGTGGGGGTAGTCCGTAGGGTAGTCCGCGGAGTAGTCCCTAGGGTAGTCCGCGGAGTGGGGGTCTGTGGGTAGTCCGCGGAGCGGGGATCAGTCTTTTCAACTCTCCCCACTTTGCTTGCGAAGCAGCTACAGACCTGTCGTAACTGTGCATAGATGTACGAGTAACACCGATAGATCGGCTGTTAACAATCCATAAAAGTGCAGTGATGAGTATTTTCCTCCATTTTGTACAAGGAAGATACCAAACAGCGAATCTTAAAAGTTCTTATTCTTCGGCCATTTCAGCTTTAGCAGAAATAATATACACACTGCGGTTACAAACATGACAAAACAACGCATGTTGTAAAAAGCTTTGGTTAATTACTTAACGTTTCGTATGCCTCAACATATATCCTCAGAAGTGACGGTTGGATAAATACAACAAGATAATTAAATGCTTAAGAGAAAGACTGGAAAATAATTAAGACATATAAACTCTTGGTCTTCGGCCATCGTAGCTTGATTAAAAATATAAATTAAACAGCGGTGATAAACATATTTAAAACTTTCATTTTATCACCTTGACGTTTCGTATGCTAGTCAACATACATTTTCAAAAGTATAACCGTTACAAATTTTTAGAAAAGCTATTTATACTGTATAAATGGGGGTCTGGAACCTAGACAGAAAAACATCTGCCAAAGAAATTTAAGACGTTTCAAACGGAAACTGTGATGTTAAATGTTCCTTTGAGCTTTTCTATCATGATCTTGTTAAATTGAATGTTCCATTTGACTAGTGAAAATCAAGATCGTCTAAGGAATCAGTTGAAGAATATTTCCTACAATTATATTTATTCCTATGACTTTTTTAAACAAAAGAACATCCTCAACAAGGATGAGTGGAAGGCCCTGAATGATCTACGCAGTGATGACAGCATCATAATTACCAAACCAGACAAAGGAAATGGCATTGTTACTGTTAGCAGACTTGACTATCTTAACAAAATGAAGCAGTTACTCTCTGATAATACCAAATTCAAACCATTGAAAAGCAATCCTACTAAAGCTAGAGAAGAGAGCCTTTCATCTTACCTGCGTAAACTACGAAAGGATGGAATAATTGATGACGCAGTTTTCCAGAAGATCTTACCCGGTGTTATATGGGCTAGTTCTAAAACAGGGAACGGGGAATTGAGGAATGGGGAACGGGGAACGGGGAACAGGGAACAGGGAATCTCTAAAAGAGGGAATCTCTAAAAGGGGGAATCTCTAAAAGAGGGAATCTCTAAAAGGGGGAATCTCTAAAACGGGGAATCTCTAAAATGGGGAATCTCTAAAAGGGCGAATCTCTAAAAGGGGGAATCTCTAAAAGGGCGAATCTCTAAAATGGGGAATGTCGAAAATGGGGAATCTCTAAAAGGGGCAATCTCTAAAATGGGGAATCTCTAAAAGGGGCAATCTCTAAAAGGGGCAATCTCTAAAAGGGG
>CM042756.1:20488518-20491018 GCA_022496165.2 Catalaphyllia jardinei
TTTATTCCTGGGTATGCATGATTCTTTGTAGTCCAGCAATCACATGTTTTCCGCCAGAGATTAGCACATGACGATAACGTTTATTCCTGGGTATGCATGATTCATTGTTTTAAAAGCTGGACATCTTTGGTCACATACAAGCTGATTCGATGAAATACCAGAAATGATAATAACTTATTAGAATACCTTCAGAAGAAGTTTATTTATTTCAGGTTCGAACATTGAGATCTGAAATACCAGGTTGAAGGCACAACTCGTTTCTACCCGCGCAAGGCGAATTCGTGAGAAAGGCCATAAGGCTACATGTTGTGACACATGTGAGGACAGAACATTTAAAAAGAAATTTTGTTAAAGAATGCCTTTTTTAAATTCATTTAATAATCCTCTTCACTTGAAGCCATTTCTTTGTTTGTTAGGGTTTATCGCAGTGCATGTATTTTAATCTTTTTGCAACGCTTTTTTGACTGCGGTAAATTCAAAGAGGCGTTTTAAATATGGAGAACAATTAATATGACAAAAGAATGACTATAATAACTAAAGAAACTAAGAACAATCAGTCTCAGTTCTTTAATTATAGTTCGTTTCCGAATAAACAAAAAAGTGAATAGAGACCATCAATCTAAGAATAAATTTAACGAACCAGGACAAATGAAACTGTAACTAAATGTTTTCGTATCAACTCTAAAATTACATCTGCATTGCATGTTGCAAGGACACGGAAACGACACTGATGAAGTCCAGTTTCTCCTAACCGTTGATGACGTATTTCCTTCGTTCGAAGCAGGTAGTATACTAACACACGATGCGACGAATCGCTACGAAATATCGCAGCGACAAGTCGTTGGTTTGCACTGCTGTTGCTTGCGCTTGTAATGTCGCTGCGATATGTCGCACGAATTCAAACCAGTTTGAATTCGTGCGACAGATCGCAGCGACAAAATTCTGTCGCAGCGACAATGATTTTCACATGTCACACGAGGCGATTTGTTGCAGCAACCTGTCGCGGCGACGTGTTGCAGAGATTTGTCGCATCGTGTGTCTCGACCTTAAAATCAACACGCAATGTCAATTGTTTTGAGTACCAACACCTCCTACTCACGTTAATTTCGCAACAATTAGGTTTGGCCACTCTTTACTTGCGCTCATGCAAAGTTATTTGGCAATTTTGAAACATCATCCAAGTTGCTACATGATATGGTCGACAAATTTTATTCCAAACGTTGTTAAATGTTCAAATTTATATACATGACCGGACCTGTGCATAATTGACAAGTCATTATCCCAAACCTCAAAACATACCATACGCACGTGCGTTTTAAACACGACCTGTCGTAGCAAAGTTGGTTAAATGCGAGCAGTACGGTATTAAAACGCAATGACGAAGCGATCCCGTACTCCGAAAAAAGATCGCACTTACGATGCCGAAGGGTTTACAAAACGAGCGGGTTGTTTATGTTTCAAGACAGACCGCGAAGAAGAAGTGAGTGGTATTTAATTCAAAGATTCAAAAGACACTTAAACATGACTGAATGCTTACCGCCAAGAAACAAGTAATGTAAACATCAACATTAACACTAGCTTAGTCCTTGGGAACTTACACGTAACTGTAGCATAAATATATCAGTATTTTAATCCATGATATAGTTAAAACAAAATCCTTAATTGATGTTTCTATCTGCAGCTGTCTATAAATGCTTCAGTATTTACGTAATTACGTAACTGAACTTGTTAGATCAGTTTCAGTTCCAGTTGGTTGGTTAAAATTATGCTTTGCAGAACTGCGTTCTTTTTCAATTCATTCAGTTAAACTTGTTTCTTCATCGCAATGTCTACAATAAACAGAGCCATTTTTTTACTGCTCATCTTGATTGCATGATGCAGTGATACCATTGGTAGCTGACGAGGGCCAGCTTCGTTGTTTAATTATCATCAAAAACTGAAAATTAAGGGAAATCCATGTTGAAACAAAATTTTATTTTTTTTCTTTCAATCAAGACCTGATCTCATTTACTGAAGAAGAGTTACCTGTTGTGGTGATACAGCCCGTTATTGATGCAGGATTCATGAAAAGTACTAAACTCCGAGTTGTGCAATTGAAGAGGCCCTTATATTAGTTGCAGCCATTGAATACACGTGGCGTGACGACTTTTTTAAATACATGTATGCATCTCGACACCGCTAATTGTAATTTCTGCCGGTTCAGTTTGGTTTTATGCCTACTCAGAGGAAATTAGGGCTTTTTCTAATGGTTCGTGAAGGACATCTTTTATGACTAGCAAGAAATAATTGCTGTATTGTATTGTTGATAAGACATTTGATCTGATTCGCAGAGTTTTAAATACCGATACGCGATTTATCTGAAGTAAGGGACGATGAAATTACATCGCGTTTGTAGAACAACCTTACCGTGATGACTACGATGTTTCAAGCTTGCAAAAAATAAATTCGCTTTTGTATCCAAGGACCGAAGTAAATTTTAATTCGCCACTACCCCCTAAAA
>CM042756.1:20496018-20502451 GCA_022496165.2 Catalaphyllia jardinei
GGTCTGAATGGAGGTAATTATAACTCGATAACTATTTTTTGGCGCTGTAACAAGAAACAGTTAAATTTTAGGCATTTTAACGCTAAAAAGAAAAAGAATCATTGTAACAGTAATTTTTTTTCCAGAAAGAAACAAATTGGACCCCCAAAAGCCAATATACTATGTTTAGTATATCACGGAGTTTTTTGGCCATTTTCCAACAATTCCCGATTATTTCAAGACTTCTGAAACTCACCGAAGACTGACGAAGATGTCCGAAAACTATCGAAGAAGAAATGCAAAACTTTTCGGCTTCATTTTCATCGTTAATTTACATGGGAAAGGAATATATATATTTTTTGCAGGTTACAGATTTGAATTTTTCAGGGAGAGAAATCTCGTAACTCATTCTCATTAATGTAATAACAGAGTATTTTCTCATCATTTAGACGCTGACCTAAGGATTGCGGGTACTTGATTCGAGGTTGGACCCCACTACTCCTGGGGTCTCCCAGAATAATGATGGAAATAGGTCCAAAAAAGAGTCTACAAGATTCTACAGCCCCTTTTGAGAACAGGCTCGAAGTTCAAGATTGATTTTATTACCGATTTTTCAAGAGCGGATAAGAATTCACAATGCTAAAAGCCTATGGGGGTTTCAGTTTTTTTCTACAGAAACAGTTAACATGTAAAAAATGGCCAATTTAATAAACACTAAAAATGATTGTGCACTAAAGATTATACACTAAAAATTATGCAGTATGCAGGACACCTGTCACCTATGAACTCAGTTAAAATGACCTTGCTCTCAATGAGTTCTCGTAGCTCAGTGGATAGAGCGCCTGCCCGGTGTTCGGGAGTTCATGGGTTCTATTCCTGTCCGGGACTCAGATTTTTTTCTTTGTCCCACGCTCGTGTCATGTTGAATATGCCATATTTCACATTTAATTACGTACCGAGCTCAAAATTCACCATCTTCATTCACTTATCAACACTAAACACTTAACCCCATTCAGACCCTCATAGAATGCTCCGAATAAAATGTTGGTCAGATCTAGATCGAGTTGTTTTCGCGATCTTCCCGTGTTGTTCAAATGTGAACAATGCAGTCATGACTTATAACACATCCTGACCCATCCTGTTTCCCAAACTGTTTCCGTTTCCTAATGTTTTGTAGTTTTTGTATACGGTCACGCACGAGTAATTCTGGAGAGCTATGCGATCCCCGACAGCAAATCGTCCCCAGACCGCAAATGATCCCCAAATTGGACCGCAAATGATCCCGAACCGCAAATGATCCCCGATATGGACAGCAATGATCCCGCTGGAAAAGGAGGAAATCGAATGGCATGGTGTTTGGCTCCGTGTTTTTATTTATTTATTTCCTTTTCATCATCCAAGCGAAAAGCTTCGAATAAATGTATGAAAAGAAGAGATACTGACAACGCAAACTACAATTTACACATAATTCTCATGATAAATAATTCCAAAAATCGCGTAAAAAGACAAAAGCTCGTAAACAGCGATATCATTTCCTCAATTAGTTCGATCTGCAACAGTAATACATTAATACTACCATAACGAAGGTATAAAGGCCATGAATATGTGACGATCGCTCTTACAGGTGTAATCATAAAAATTGCTATTTCCTCGATTGTGATTGGTTTTAAAAATAACTCCTACTTTCCACTAATTCACTGGCCAAGTTGTTATGGGACAATTTGTTATTGGACATTTGGTTAATCGGAGAGTTTAATAGGATAATCACATCCACAGTTGTAGTTTAAATCAACCAATCTCAATCAATGTTGTAGTTTGAATCAAGCACTATCATGCAAATTCAAAGTTGTAGTTTAATTTGAGAGCGACATTAAACAATTTGCGCCTCCTTTGTCAGTCTTTTAACTTGGCAATTCTTCTTATCTCGGAAATTGTCATTTTTATGATTAATTGGTAATTCGGTAATTCGGTCTGTAATCATACTCGTGATAAACAAATGGAATCTCGTAGCGTGGTCGTTCGATTTTGTTATCACTCGTATGATTACAGACCGAATTGGACTCCACTCAGTCCTATTACCATTCTGGATTAACAAAAATGTATACAAGTTATTTCAGTCCTGCCAATGATACTCTGTGAGCTACAAAGTCTTCATCTCAGCACTCCAAGGCCGGTTTGGCTTTCGCATGCGCAATTTGCGGCCAGAAATTCCATACTGATGATGTAATGGTGTACTGAATCTGGACAGGAGCGCTGATTGGTCAACGTGCATAGCATTTGTTGAGCGATCTAGCACTTACCTTCGTTGCCAGTGGGAAACATATGCGGAAAACTGAGAAACCGGATATCATTAGGAACTAAAAGTAGAATGGCAGCCATAAGCTGTTTCCGTGCAAGATTTCCAGACCAACGAAGTCTTGCTTTGTGGAAAACCTCAACTTCGTCCATGGGTTACACCACAACAAGCCGATATCTGTTAGAGTTTCTTGCTACTGACTTTCAAAATCGATAACAAGAGTACCTTGCGTATAAGAGGGTTTTTTTTATTTCGCATGATTGACCAAAACTGAAAACCCCACATGGAAAGTCTCCAACACCTAAGGTATGACCAAATTAATTTGCAGGTGAGAAATTAGACACTATTTAATTTTAAATATGTGAGATGCAGAATATTATTGAGTGGCTTATCTGACAGTCCGTTCGAAATTTTCGCTTCAGTTAAATTATTCCGAATATATAGCCAACAGGCAAACCCTATTTCGCTAGGCTTTTTACGGTAATCGATCGATCCGACCGTGGACGAGCTCAGACTCCATGCCATTCTTCGTTTTCTGGCGGGATCATTTGCGGTCCACACTGGGGATCATTTGCGGTTCGGGATCATTTGCGGTCCGTTATTTGGGGATCATTCCCGGTCGGGTGATCATTTGCGGTCTGTTTAATATTTGGGGATCATTTGCGGTCCGTTATTAGGGGATCATTTCATGTTTTTACGATAACTACAGAAATTCACGCGCGCTCATTGGCTAATTTTTATTGTCAATATGCGGACAGACACAAATTTAAAATTCGAGCGACGCGTCAGCGAGCGAGAGCGGGCAATTCGACAATTTGTTATCGCAAAAAACAAATTGATGTCAGTTTTTAATGCGTCTGTCCTGTTATTGACAATGAATTTCGTCATAACATTGTAAAAGTAGTCTGCAGATCCACTCGGCTATCGCCTCGGATCCACAGCTACTTTGACCATGTTATGACGAAATTCATGATCAATAACAGGACAGACGCATAAAAAACTGACGTCAATTTGTTAAATAGACGTCCGAATTTTTGTCCGTTAAAAAGCGCCATACATAGATTGCAAATTCTTCAAAAGTAGCAAGCTCGAGGCAAATCTTATAGATGCGATGGTTTTGCATCTGTAAAACTCTTCTCTGTAACATATGTTGGATTACATCTTGTTGGAAAGTGCACGTGTGAAACTCAAGAAACTTGCAAACAAACTGTGAAACAACTTCCTCGACGGCTGATCAGAGAAATTATAGGGAGCCTAAGCAAACCACGACGACGACGGCAACGAGAACGGCACTAAACAAAAGGTGTAATTAGCAGAACAATAGCTGTGCACGTGCGTTATAAATCTTTGTACATTTCTTTGTCGTCCTGTGCAAAACACGAACGTAAAATGACCACGTTCTGCGTCGTCTACAGAACGTGGACGACGACGGCTAATTTTTCGTATTTCCATTTGGAATTGAACGCGGTCGTGGCATATTTAGCTTAAGCACAATTTTAGAGCCATTGACGAACCTAAGAGATCTAGACAATCGCGAATTTCTTTGAATTCATTTTTTACTTGGCGTCGTACACGGCGTCGCCGTCGTCGTTGCTTAATTAAGCTCCCTAATGAATTCGCCATCACGTCCCAAGGCGCGTGCATCAGCCTGGAAAGAAAAAACATTTCAGACGTCTGGGAACAATAATTCGCATGTTCGTTTCAACCAGATTAGGTATTAAAACACGAACGGTGGTGGTAGAGAAGTTGGTTTGTTCTCGAGCGAGCGGTATTAAAACGCAATGACAAAGGGATCGAGTACCGCGAAAAAAGGTCGTATTTGCGATGCCAAAGGATATACAAAGCGAGCGGGTTGTTTATGTTTCAAGACGGACCGCGAAGAAGAGGTGAGTGGTATTTAATTCAAAGATTCAAGACACTTCATAAACGTGAGAAAATTGCTTACCGTGAGGAAACAAGTCATGTAAGCATCCACAGCGTAGCAACGACTTAAAAACAATTTTAAATTGACTCGTTTTGCCTTCGATCCACTTCAGAAATTTGAAGCCGTTGCTCATGGATAAAAATCGTTCCTGAACTCGTCAGACACACAAAAGAGATATAATAAATATCTTACTAACCTCGTCTTCTCGGTCCGTACTGTAAGTTACGGATCCTCGTTTTTTCCGTACGATTTATGGCCCGTAACTTACGGTACGGACCTCGAACTCGGTTAGTAAGAGGTATTTATTATACATTAAACTCTCTAACTCTTTTCTGATTGGCTGAAAGCGTACAGTGAATTTTCGAAATCAGCGTCCGTGACGTCATAACTGCAGATTATACAGTTATCATGTCAAGGACACTCAAGGCCACGGGTTATCATGTCATGTATGACCGCAAAGCATGATTTCCAAGGGTAATCACGTCAACTTCGCGCGATTCGTACTGCTTGTAGTCCAGTCCCTGAACTCTCCTTTCTTCCCGCCCCATATAGGGGCTGAACCCGGGCGAGCGAAAGAAGAGTCCAGGATAACTTGCATGCGCATGCTCAGAACGAACCAATCAAAAATTAGTAGGTCCCAACCACGCCGCTCGCGTCAATTCCTTTTTCAGCTCGCGGTCGCGCAATTTCTTTGTTGTTGATATTGTGGTAAAAACGTAACTATCGAAATATGGCCATGGTTTATCGTAGGCTGTACTTTTATCACATCGACAACGAGTACGCGTAATTACTCTTTTCCCAAACATTTTTTCGTATTGTTTCTGCATATTAAGCGAATTTGCAAAAGTTTTTGAAAGGAAAGTCTGACGCGTACAAGTAGCTTATTTGCATAATGTAGCGCGTGCACTTTCAAGTCCGAGTCGGTGTTTTCAACTGTTAACAAATCTTGGCAAAGATTTCTTTCATTATCTTTGATATTGTGATAAAAAACAAATCGAATGTGGTATAGCGCGGTACTGGGGAAATTCCACTGATTTGGGATTAATTGACATGATTTGAATCAATCTGGATGCAGAAATTGAATGCAGATGTGATTCAGAAAATCGCGCCACAAGCCAAATCTGAAAAATACTTCCAAATATGGTTTTTCCCCCGATTTGGGGAAAAAAAATGGCGGCGTTCTGAGCATGCGCATGCAAGTTATCCTGGACTCTTCTTTCGCTCGCCCGGGTTCAGCCCCGATATGGGGCGGGAAGAATGGAGAGTTCAGGGACTGGACTATACTGCTTGTCGTCAGTGAAGAAGCAGAAACATGAGTTCCAAATTTTTACTTTCAATGTATAACAAATTATTAGTTTCGGTTTTTGTGATATCCAGAATAATCAAGGTCTCGGTAAGGGTTATCAGCCTCAGCCTTTGGCTTCGGCTGATAGCCCTTAACTCGACCTTGATTATTCTGGATATCACAAAAACCTCATCCAATAATTGTTTAACATCTGCAACAATTTAAAAGAATAGTCACCATGGCTGATGAATTCTGATAAAATGTAAAGCTTGAGTCCGAGTGTATTTGAGCAATAACCAAAAGCGATGAAGCCATCTTTGAACATAAACAATAATTGGTTGAATTCACTAATAATAGAACACGGTCGGTTGTATGCGTTGTATGCGTTTGTTGTTTGCGGTTGTATGAGGGTCTCAATGGGTTAGTGGCTTTTACGGTTAACGGTAAATATTTTGGCTTTTTTACGACTAACGGTTAACTTTTTAGCTTTTTTACGACTAACGGTTATTTTTTTCCATTACGGTTAACAGGAGTTGTTAAAAATTAATTGCTATTGTTCTAAGGAGTTAAATTTTAAATTCCATTATTGTGAAACATACTGAAAGTCTTAAGGCAAATTTGAGATGAAAAAGTATTTTTGTGTGTGTACATTCTCAGCGAACTATTTAAGGTGATCCCCTAGTTTTGCATTGCGCATTCCTACTGCGCACGATTTTTGCTTCATCAGCGCGCCCACATGAGCGCACGCGCGTACAAAACATAAGAGATTTCCCGCAAACTAAGCTCGATAGCGAGATAAATGCTCTTTTTCTTTTAAACGAGCACGGTGACCCCCATTTTTTATTTTATAAATTCAATGAACACAATATCCACAATAACTGAGAAAAAATTTGGCAGAAATTTATGGCTACTTTTTTGGCAAATGAAATAAATGCTACAGATAGAGACG
>CM042756.1:20511634-20539792 GCA_022496165.2 Catalaphyllia jardinei
GTCTCACTCAGTGTATAAAAGCTGCGCGTTCGCGAGCCCTGGCCACAACTGCTCACAACCACTTGAGCACTGTAACAAAATGCAACTGACGAAAGAAAGCCACTCTGCTTCCGAAACCGGTCTTGCACTAAACAATTAGTTCTTATCAGAACTCTGATGGCCACTCCAAAAGGCGATCTAGTCGCCGCCACTCTCGCCGTCGCTGATAGCAAAACTTTGGATGTTCAAAAAAACATTAAAAGCCTACATAAACGTTTCCATATACGCACTTCTCTTCAAGTCACCCTCTCAGTATTAAGAAGGGTTCTATATTAAAAGAGAAACTTTGCGTCTACTGAGAACAAACTCGATTGAAGAAACTTTCGAGTTATGAAAGCTATAATCTCTAACTCGCCTACTCGAGCGAGAAAACTCGCCGAAAATATTTTAGCCGAAGTTAAATTCTCATAAACGAAACGAGGCTCTACAAAACGAAACAGAAACATCCAGAAATGTTTTGCTTTTATCTCGACTTTGAACCCAGCTACGCGTAACCTAAGAAAGGTTCTTATGAAACATTATAACTGAGAAAAATAGACTCGGTCAATATATCTCGATAATATATCTTGAACCGGCAATTGTCGCCTACACGGAAGGACAAGTCCCTTTACGACCTTCTGGTCAGAGTTAAAAGTCCTTCGCAAATTTAACAACAACATTTTGGAGTTATAAACGGTAAGGGTCAAGTGACAATATCACAAAACTTTGCCCTCCTACGTTTATCTTTGGAAACGCCGTAGCTTTACTTCAAGACAGCTATACGCTTGCACAGAGAAATTCTCATGTTTTTCTTGCATTTTCTGATCGAGTTTTTGTTTCTGGAGCTCGATGTATAGGCTTCTTTCTCCTTTGACAGTTCTAGTACCACAGGATTTAAATTTAACTCTTTACGTCTGTTGACTGTGTTGCGTGTTGTATATGCCAGTTTTCGGCTTAGTTCAGGCAAGACCATGGTTTCGATCCTCCATGCGGATCTCTTCAGTTGCCAGTATTTCTAAAATACTCTGCACGTCTGAAGTTGCTAGCGCAACTCGTGCATAAGTGAGAATGTTAAACATTCTGCGGCTTGGCATAAACTTATCGTGGTGTGTACCCTTGTGACGGATCGAAAATCCCTGGTTTCTATTGGCTATAACAGCTAGCCAATGGCGTAATGTACTTTTCGATCCTTCCTTTTTGAAGCTCGACCTTGTTGACAAAACCAGATTAAGTTGCGATGAGACAGTTACCCGTGTCCAGCAGTGCTATGCTTTTTACGAAGAAACCTCATTAAAAGTTCAAGGCATCAAAGGCTTAACTTCCCAGAACCAAGGACCAGACGGGACGTTATCTGCCACCACCCTGAACTCCATGAAGATGATCCTGGAAGGCCTCTCAAGACTAAAGACAAAGGTGATGGAGCTCAACCCGAACTTCATTCAACACGTAGACGTTGAAAGCCTCTTATTCTCTTTGTTGAAAACTTCTTTTCCAGTATGAGAGGAGGTAATACAGATACTCCCATGATGCTCGACTTCTGCTTGCGCTTTCCCAGATGTATCAACGAATTATTGAATCGTGTCACAGGTACACGCTACAGGTACTTTACAGATCTAGTGGCCTCCTACTACCTTCAGCCTACTCTAGGCGATGTTGACGTAAACTTCTGCGACCTTTCGAAATTACCAAAGCCTTCGTCTGGTTCACTAAGAAGCAATGGAACGAGCCCCGACAGTGGACACAGCAGTACGGCAGGAATGTTAGGCAGAATACCACAAGGAACTTTTCAACGAAAGACAAGCCAGGCACCTTGCCATTGAACCTCTACGAGTCTGCACCCCCAGAACAACATTCAGTTGACTTTGACGTGCTTCTAAATGAAGACATCCCCGCTCAACAAGATACCAGCACAACACATAACGTTGTCATTACTCAGTCTATGTATGTTATAGTTTCCCGAATGTAAAAACCGCGTTCTGCTCCAAACAGCCCACTGTATATTACAAAACTATTAGAGGATGTCGTTGACGACTGTGACAGTGCTGGGTATGTCAGAACTCTCTGTCACACCCAGGATGTTGTCGATCCACTTATTTACTACTTCTGGAGAAGAACATGTCATCCCAAAAGAGGCGATAAAAGGAGTGGTAAGCAACATTACAGTTGTTCTCCACAATGAAACTATTGAAGTAAATGAGTGAGAGTATTATCTGTTCCTGGCCTTGTTGAACGGGTCCACCGACACCACCTCTTGCAATGAAGCTGATGAAGAACCTTTTGCTGAGAACTACTTCCAGGAACAAGGCGACGAAGATTCGATGACCACAGACGTTGGTCGGCCGCAAAGGAAGCGAAAGAGGGCAGTGAACAACGAGTTTCTTCTTCTACTAAGATCTGTCTTACTTATTTTTAGGTATTTAGTATTCTGTTTTAAAATAATTTTTTGAGTTGGCAGGTATACCTTTATGTGCACAAATTATACAAATACGAATCACGAATTTTCGTTCTAAATTTCAAGAACTGCCTCCAACACACAAAACATGTGCTTGTTCGCCTTACCCGTTTATAAAGTGCGCGTGACTTTGTGCATATGGACCTGGGACCAAGTTACGTACAAACGGGATGGAACTTGCATAAACTTGCATAAAAACAATCCGTTTTGTCAAGACCGTGCAGGCAGACATTAGTTTATTTCGCGCAGTGCAGGGCAATGAAGGAGCAAAAACGTAAATTGAAGAAGGATCGGACTTACGATTCCGAAGGATATACAAGGAGAGCAGGTTGTTTATGTTTCAAGACAGACCGCGAAGAGGAGGTAAGGAAACAAGGGAGGATCGAAGATTCTGTTACGATCCTCAGCTCTGGAAAGGGATCATAAACCGTACGATAATTTATCTGAAATGTTATTGAACCCAAAGGCAGCATAACTATATCAAGGGTTGAAATTATCGAAGTGATAAAACATGAAAGTTTCACTTCGATAATGCGACATTATAGTAAGTACTGTAACAGTGTAAGCTTACGCACGTTTTTTTCCGCTACTTGATTTTTAAACTCGATGGCTTATTAAATTGAAACCGGGTTATTAAAATTGTTTTCGCGCGAAAACTTGTGAACAATTTTCGGTAAGAATAGTCTTCATTTCATCGTGTCCTTGTGTAGCGCGCCAAGGAAGGCAAGGAAAAACCCAAAGCTGGTACATGTGTTTACATTGCAAAAATGTTGGGGACGTGATGCAGAAAATAACCAAGTTGCGCAGATTAAAAAAGTTTTGATTAAATAGTGGATTGTGAAGAGAATGAAGGTCACTATTCGTGTAAGAGTAACTGTAGTTGACGAGAATTAAGTTGACATTCTGTTGGTGTAGTTAATTCGAGGTTTCTTTACCTTTCTGTTGGTTTTCCTCTACACGTGATCTTTTCATTGAAACGTGACTGCCTCTGTCAGAGATCACTTTACATTCCTACATAACTGAAACAGTTCAGCAGCTACGAACAGAAACTAAAATTTTTGGCGTAAACCAATACGGGTTAGAGCTACAACTTTTTTAAGAAAAGCCTCAAAGCAATGGTTATATGTTTTCAATTAAAACGACTAAGTTATATGGAGGGGGTAAAAAATATAGACGTGAAGGCTGTTAATTTTTTTGTTTTGACGTAACACGGCCTTTTTGCCAATTTCAAGCAACAAGTCTCTCTGCTTATTTCGTTAACTACTGTTTGGCGGTGTTGAGTCAATTTTTGTGCATTTTGGGAAAGAGATATTTTTTCTCAAAGGATAGGTTAAATTGAGGAAAATATGAAATGTTGAAGATTTTTTATAGATTCGAAAAATTGAAATTCACGTTTTAAGCAACGCTTAATCTCTCTGCCTATTTCATTAACCACTGTTTGGCGGTTTTGTGTAAATTTTTGGTGATTTTTGTGCATTTTGGGAAACAGATATTTTTTCTCAAAGGATAGGTTAAGTTGAGGAAATAATGAAATCTTGAAGATTTAATGGATTTGGAAAATTGAAATTTGAAGTGAAGAATTAGTGATAGCAGATGGACACTTAACAGTCCCCTTCCAACCAGGGACTCTCTTTTTTGGAAGGGCGGGGAGGAGGGGAGGGGAATGTCTGGTAGCATTTCCAACCCATTTTAATGCTAACAATTCCCTTTTAATATTACTTCACATTTCACTCCTATTCATGTGTACCCCCTCCTTAAACTAGTCTTTGTCTTTGAGTCATGGTGGCAAAACCCATAATTGAGCCAATTTCTTTGTACTTCCCTTCGCAAATAAAACCAGGTTTTGTTGGTAACGAGTAACAACTGTCCTGATGAATGGATTATACCAGCTGGTGGAGTAGAGGCTGGTGAAGAGTTCCAAGATGCAGCTGTCAGGGAGGTTTTTGAGGAAGTAAGTTAAATTTTTTCCCCAACTCTCAGTGACTTATTAAATCGCAGTGTTGATAAAGAAGATTGAAACTAAATGGATTTAAGAAAGAGCGTAACTGATGAATGCATAAATAATACAATGAATAACTCCCAAGGGTTTTAAGTTCCAGGTGGTAACAGCCTACCAGCCTTAACCAATGTAGACACTAAGGCAACTAGTTGTAACATAGTAACATAGTACCATTTACTATGGTAAATTCAACATTCGCTTTGCAGCTGTAAAAGTTTGGAATAATCTTGATGAAAACATTAAACACCTCCCCCTTAAAACGTTTAAAAACAAAGTTAAGTCAGACATCTGCCAGTCTTACTGTTCATGAGTTTTCAACTGGTATTTGTTTATTTATTTATCTATTCATTTATTTATTTATTTATTTACTCTTTTCATCTCTTTTTATTGTGATTTGATTCCTTTGCTCTAGCTTTAGTGCCAACCTACTTTCTATTTTAAACAGTACTTAGTTTTACTCAGCTCGATTAGCTTTTTAGTTATCCTGAGTGAAAGTTACCTTTTCTTGCGTATTAATATATTCTAATGTAATAATTGACTTTTTTATTTTGGTAATAAAAGCTTGTTGTTGTTGTTGTTGTTACAAAAGCAAATAAAGACATAGCAAATAGAAAATTACTACATCAGTTGCGATTGTAAAACTCTACATAAAGTAAATCTAACAAGTCATTATCATTTTGCTGTCTTTGAGTTGGCAAGCACAGTAGCAGGCAATAAAAACATGCTTGCACAGGAGGAAAGCCCTTATCAGATTCTGGAGGAAATCTTCTCTTCATTCCCAGAGAAAAAGTGATGTGGTGGTACCCCCAGATACATTAAGATCTGTTTCGGTCTGTATTAACAAACTAATGGTCTTTTGTCTTCTAACTTGCAGGCTGGGGTGTGTGGAAATGTTGTCCGTTTCCTTGGAATGTTTCAGGTATTTAACATTGCGTCTTTCATTGCTTGGTGTTTTACAAGCTGTGGGGGGGGGGGGGGGGTCCCAAATAAAAGGGAAAGGGTGCTTGTCATACCAGCTACACCCAAAATTTAACTGTATCCTGGTACCTTTTGGGTTTTTTTTTCCGATGGTTGGCGTCTTCTTTTTTACATGGGAGTACTCCCCTCCAGGTAATGAACATCCCGCTTACTGTTCTCTTGTACCAGTATTGTAATATAGTACACTACTTAATATAAATTACAATAAGTTACCGAAACTATAAAGATATTCAACATGAACATGGAACCAAAATATTTCCAGTTGCGGAAAAAGGTTGGAGTATTTAGATTAAGAGAAAATTGTTACCTGGCAAACTGTTCATATAGATACTGTATTAAAGCTTTTTGATTGTCAGACTCTTAGCAGCAATAATGGATTCTATTAACTAATAAAGATCCCTGCTTGTTTGAAAGTGAATGAAACATAATAAATGAATCCTGAAAAGACTGGCAATACTGTCAATGAAAGCCTTTTCTTTTTATTGTTACAGATTGTTAGATACAAAAGATTGTGATTAAGCATTTGTTTATCTTTGTATTCAGAATGATTCCAGTAATTCAAGAACAATGGTATATGTTCTCTTGGTAAACCAAGAGAATGAAACATGGCCTGATGCTGCTAAAGGTAACTTAAAACTTCTCGCATTCAATATTTTTGTGTGAAACAAAAGCTGGGTTTAATATCAATATCCACATTAACTGTCTTGCTTGCTTGCAGGTCGAAGGAGGAGGTGGTTTTCTGTCGACGAAGCATGGGCCTGTCTCTCTCACAGGCCTTCCCAGCAATCCTACCTGTGTGATGTCGTGAAGTCAAAATGGAAAATGGAGCGATTTAACACAAGTTTTGCATTGTTTATCGACTCACAGATCAAAATAACAAAAGATCTTGGAAAAAGTTCCTATAAATCCTTTTAAGTCAAGGAATTCCGAACAATTTTACTAGATAGTCATGTACAAAATTAATATAAAAAATTCGTTTGTGGTATTGTATATATTTTTGCTGCAAAGTGAAGCAAACTTGTGTCAGAGCCATATACAATTTGGTGGACTCAAAAAAAAAACAAATGTATAAAAACTGGCTGAAAGCATGACTGGAAGGTTCTTAGCACAGCTAAATTCTTCAAATTTGGTCTATACAATTGTTTTTCTGCAAGTATCTTGACTTTGTTTCCTCTTTATAATTACATTTATCATAGTTCAATTATAAGAAAATCATTTGTCATCCATGCTTCAACTGTTAACTCAGTCTGATAGTTTCCAGAACCATACAGATATACAAGGTTTTTAAATATTGGATTTTTATGTTTTTTTTTTCTGATGTAAATATTACACAAATGCAATCCAGTAAAGAACAACCAAGACAGTTCAGATATCAATTTAAAAAAAAACAAAATATAGACCTCAAGGTGAATATGTTCTGAGAACACTTCAGTCAGTAACCAAGGTATGCATAATTATGCTGAAAACACACATTCATTACATTTTTGAAGTGTAGTATTTTATTGAGCGTCATTATTTTATCAATTTAAGGGACTGATTGTAATATTTTGTTTTGTATAAACCAGAGTTTCCTTGCTGTAAAAATACAAGTAAAATTTAATAATTAAAGAAACTGAAACGTAAAAGAAGATTTCAGCTGACTGTTATCACAAATCACACTTTGTCGGTCTTATTAATTTTCAGGTGTCACTTGCCATTTTTGCCCTTATCATACACCACAAAATAAACCTTGCTACCCATCAATTATCTGGTAACCAGACGACATTTAACACTTAATGACTGGTCCTGAGGGAACAGTAAATTTTATTTTGGGAAACAAAATTCACTGTTCCCCAAGGGACCAGTCATTAAGTGATTTGTTATGTAGCAAAACAAAACAAACACATATTGTGAGAAAAGTGCCGAGATTCCAGCTACAACAGGCCACCTCTGATCACATGCAACAGCGGGTAAGAGTGAACTGTTTCCCTTTTGATGTCATAGTTTTTGCAATGTTGCCTGGCTCATGGCATTTGCCAGGAAACAGTTTCATTGTTAGATGTCATGTGATCATGAACTAGCCAATGAGTGCGTGCACTGTGGAGGGAAAAACTCAGCTATAATAAGCACTCAATGACTGGCCCTGCAGGAAACGGTGAGTTTTGTTACCCCGAGACCCTCAAAGCCTTGGGAAACATTGAGGTCGAGGTGAAATAAAACTCACTGTTTCCCATGGTGTCAGTCATAAAAGTGCCTATGAAGTAAAAAATAATTGCTGCTTATTTGAAAGGCCTTTCAAAGTAAAGAAGAATGGGGTTTTTCTTTTTAGAATATCTTTTTTCGTTTTAGAGATATTTACGTTTTTGTGAGTTAAGTGATGATGTCATAGGTGGTTTCAATAAAGCAGTACAACACTCAGTCAAGAATATCTCTAGAAATATTAAAGCGGTGTTCTTCAAACAGCATCAGGACAGTACATTACAAGAGGCAAAATGACACCTGTCCTGCTGTTGTCCTGTTTAAATTAAAACTAGAATTCCCAGATTTTGTCCTAAACTAGGATCGTCCACTCACAACAATCTAATGGAGATAGTTAAGGCAATATGGGAACCATTTGCGTGCCACGCTAAACCCCTCTGTCCCACTTCAAAAGATTGCAAATGGGGATATTTGTTTTTTTACAGAAAGAGACTGGAGCCGACTGTTGCCATGGCAACAACATAGTAGGCGTCATTCTGTTTCTTTTGTGATGTACATTTCTGGTGCCAAGTTTGGATAACACTGCTCCAATATTTCTAGAGATATTCTTGATTGAGTGTTGTACTGTTTTAGTGGAACCACCTATGACGTCATCACTTTCCTCATTTGCATAGTACAAAAACGTATATATCTCTAAAAAGAATAAAGATATTTCCAAAAGGAAAACGCCATTCTTCGTTACATTGAAAAGCCTTTCAAATAAGCAGCTATTATTTTTTACTTCATAGGCACTTTAAGTGTTTTGTTATTTCTCCTAACTCATAACTAGAAAAAAAACTGCAAAGTGTTGGCTTTATCCCAGCTGGCTCATAAATTTGCCCTGGTTTCAAGGAGCATGACCTGATTATGTGCTAGTTGAAAGTTCATGTTGTTTCCTTATGGAGTTGGTGATTTTTGTTCGCCCCAGGAAGTTGGTGAGTTGTGACCCACAGCACGTGACAAGTTTCCTCCAATCGGAAACTGTATTTGAGTAGGGAGATGTAATAAAATGCAGTTTTATACCACAGACCATATGCATGCTAAACTGGTCAGATCTGTGGCCATTCTTGTCCCCCGAGGCCGTGCTTGTTTTGGCTAAGAATCACCACATGATTCTTGGTGCTAACCAAAAGGAGCACAGTCTCTGGGGACGAGAACGCATCTGGGGCATTCTCGTCAACGATATTATTTTTTAAGATGAGTAGCACTGGGGACGAATATGAATTTTCACTTCTGGTGTGCATTCATTTTATTTCGGCCGATGAAACAATTTGAATTTTTTTGGTGTGTCCAGTGCTACTTGTCAACAACATTTTAAGACAAGTAGAACTTGGGACGAGAATGCATCCGTGGTCACTTGGATTGCCTCATTGTTGCACACCACCAGCCCCAATTCAGCCAGACAGGAAGTCCAAAGAAAAATGTGTTAATGTTTCTTTCTTTCAACTAAATGAGTGAAAAAGACAGCACTTTGGGCACAACGAAGCAAAACAGACTTATGCCTAGTCCTTTAATCCACTGACCATAGAGCTAACAGTCCAGGCAAACCAACTTAAAGTCCCTGCGAACTGGATTCAGGCAAAACAAGGCAATTCAGCCACGCGAGCCACTCACCAGCCAACCTGTTGGTGACTTAGCACCAGAAAAGCACATGCAGCTGAACATGTAGACAGCAAATAGGGATTACGATGCCCACTAGAAACTTCTATCTGATGCAAGGTTTCATGTCTATTTCGCATTTTTCCAAAATCTTGGAATACAAAGGAGAAAAGTAATGATTTCCTGGCCCTCCCTTTTCATTTAAACTGGTCAATGCTTTTGACAAAAAACTGCGTTAATGAAATAGTACATGATTTACCCTTTCATCCAAATAACCTGAATCCAATTTTTATCTTTTCTATTTTCAATTGTTACATTGAATTACCAGGCTCCTAAAAAATACAAATACTGATTTTGTTGACTTCAGACTACTTTTTAGTTGTTACAGCAACCATAAAATCCTATACTTGGATGTCAGTGGTCTTAAAAATTAATAACAAACACAACCTTTCAGTAGTGCAATATGTAAGTAAGTGTGGAAAATGAAAAGTACTCAGTTTCTACTTCCCCGGCCAATTTTTGTGACTTGTAACTAAATGCCATTTGAGTTGACAACCCATTGCTTTGTTTGTACTATAAAACTGCAAGAGTTTGCAAAATAATGAAGCATTACATAAATGTTCCCTTTCCACCCGAACAGCTCCAGTAATTATGCAATTTCGTCCCTGGAGGCAGCATCGTGTAAGGTCAGCAACCAGGAAATCCAGGTTGCGGTTTGATTGTCGCCATGCATTGACTGTTTAATAACTGTTTTTCAACCTGTACAGAAACAGTAAACCACTGTATCTATGTTGATTCACCTACAAATTTATCCCATAGGTGTGATAGCTTGGTGCAACTAAAAGGATTGCGGCCTGGGGAGGAGAAAATGCTCCAGTGTGTCAATAATTTAACAATGGCTTTGGTTCTAAGGAAGTCTGCCAGTGGGTTAACATCAAAATCAAAATAAGTTTTCTCCTGATAGCACCACATATTGCCAAAATCATCAACACAATGTCTTGACGTACTGCTGAATTCTTATAGAACAGATGTTAAAGGATATCTACAAAACCCGTAGAGATAATTGAGGTTCTGTGCTTGCCAAAAAATTCTTCTCCCTATGTTCTTGAAATCGTTTTTTTACAAGTCTAAATACCGGCAACTAGTTTTAAATAATTATACATGCATGTTTTAACTATTCCCCTTACAGCCATAATTCAGGTTTTCACACAATGCTCTTTGTTACCAAGAACACACATTGCATGGTAAACAAAATAATGGCTGTAAAAGAGTCACACTACAAGAACCCATAAGCTAGGCGTTTTCAAATTAGTTGGACTTTTTCATTGAATTGAGGATTCTGAGAATTTCGATGAACAGGTTTATCATGTCCAGGTACAGGTTGATGGACGCCAGAATGTACTCCTCAGGAGAGAGTTTGTGCATCAGCATGTGAGTGTCGAAAACAATGAAAGCTGAGAACAGCAGGGCACCGGCAATTGCATACACCAGCTCAAATGTCTCACTGTGGAAGAAAAACTGAAAAAAAAAACCAGAAAGTGTGGTAAGTAGATGCAGAGTGCACTGAAAAGTAATTTTCCCATTGTGCTCTTTATGTTACAGTAGAAGTAGATAAAGCTGGATTTACCATCATGAAACACTTTTTTAGTGGCAATAATAGAAAATTATTACTTAATTGATTAACAAAATACTCACATAATTTTAATTACCAGTTTCTTGAAGAATAAAATTAACTAGCCCCAGGCCAAAGAGTCAGGCCTTGCTAAGATACACACATACAGTTAATCCTCGCTATTCAAACTCTCAGGGGAAACAAAAACTAGTTTGAAGTAGCCGAGAGTAAATCAGTGAAGGTTAAAAACAAGGGAAATGGTTTTGAGTTCCAAATACCTGGGAATTAAAATAAGAGAATATATTTTTGGTTCAATCAGTGATTACCTGGAGAAACCCAGCCAAGATGAGGATCCACAGAAGGCTAAACAAACTGTCAAAAAAAAAAACAACACAAACATTGGTTACTCTTTGAATTTTCAAAAGGTACAGCTGTATAAGCAAATTAATGTCCTCTACTGCAAGGATTGTGGAGGCATGGTGGCCTCATATAACTAGTGAACATGCCTTGGATTGAGTGGTCTGGGCTCCTGGCCGAAGACATTGTGTTGACAGTATTCTTGGGCACAGTAGCCCTCTCCAACTAAATGTATTAATGGCTACTGGCAAGGTGAATGCCAGGGGTAACCCCTTGTTGGGTTAGCATTCCATCCAGGGGGAGTAGGAATACTCCTAGTCACTTCATACGACAGTAAACAGAGATAAGTGCCAGCCCAATGGGCCATGTGTCTTGTATACAGATTACCTTAACTGAAAGGATACTATCAAAATGACAGTATGTATTGCTAAAGTCATAAAATTAATCTGTTCGACAATATGACATCAAAGTTTTGATATCAAATAGCTGTACATGTGAACTAGTTTACACGGTAGTCCACATACAGTACTACAAGTTTACTGAGCTTCATGGTTCATACAGTTTACATGCAATTCTGCTGAAGCAGTACTACACACACCAGAGTTCTGAACACTGGGAGTATATATATTATTGGCCACAAGTCTTCTTACTGCCGAAAATTAGTGAGGAAGTTTTCTCAAACTTATAAATAAGTCATCAAGTTTAAACAATGGAATCACGACCGTGAAAATGTTTGGATAACTGATCTTAATTCGGTAAGCATAGATTTCTACGATTTTACTTCTCTGTTTTCTCCTTAATTTTAGTTTTGATTACTAAGAATATATATAAAACACTCAAGACAGAGTTTGACTACATTTTCATGCACCCCAAGGTCTGTCAAAGATGCTCCTGACCACCGTACATCATATTTTCAACACTCTTCTCAATGTTTGGAAACATGGTCATTCATGTTGATATGTTACACGAAAGTGAGTGACTGATTTTTGAGCCACAATGGAAAAACAAATTTTCAGTTCTCAAGTCTGTATTCAATGAACAGAGTGAGAGAAGCATGCTGCTTTGCAAATGGTATTTTAGGAACAACACATACCCAGCTCCCCATGAACTGTAGTCCTTTTTGCTCTGCATTGTGTACATTGTCAGTGCCATGGTGGTTGCCACAGTCAACACAAATGCTTCCAACACAAGTGCTTGGTCATAGAATGTCACTTAAACGTAAAAAAGTATCAAATCAAATCTACAGTTTAACCCCTCTTAGATGGTCATCCGTGGGGGAAATGGATAGTGGCCGCTTAAAAGGAGTTGGTTGCTTAATAAAAGTAAAAACAATATACATGTAAAAGCAGTTGTTGGTTACTAGCTACCTACATGTACTAGGGGTGGCTTTTTAACAGGTGGCCGCTTAATGGAGAAGGTCATTCCAGAAAGTTCACTTTCTTTGTTTTCGCCTATAGTAAATAAACATTCAATCAGCTTTTCCACTCACTGCAATTTCAGCCTCTGAATTTCAGCCTCTGAATTTCAGCCTCTGAAATTTGACTTGAAAGATCGACTTCGGAGGCTGCCATTTTCAAACTGTCTTGGCAGCCAGACCATGTGTATGTGTATGTGATGTCCGACTCGAAATTGGCAGCAAGAAGAAAAACCTGCACCTGACTTACACCCCTCATAAGGTCAGCAAAATCTCTTTCTTCCAAGCAATTTTCCACTTTACTATCTTCATTGCTATCATTTCGGAGGTTGGAGCATGTTTCACTCAAAACATGGCTCAAGAGCAGCCATATGGTCTCTTCGAAAGCCATCTCTTGGACAGAATAACATCACGAAAACACAGCCTGGCTGCTCAATACTGTTCAAAATGGTGGCAATGATGTTCAAATTTTGGGCTTCTTTGGAGACCAATTTCACAAGGGAAACTTGCACTTTAGAGGCATAAACGTCAATAAATAGCCAAACTTAGTGCAAGGTTTTTATTAGCATGGACAAAAAAATAATACATTTTTGGGGGGTGACCTTCTTTAATAAGGGTTGGACTGTATATCCATTATTAATATTTAATAATCCATTGTGCAATGGAACCTTGCCTTATGGCCACCCTGTCTAAAACGGCCACCCCATATTACAGCCACTTAATTCTGTTTTGAGAAAAGCTCAAACAGCCATTTTCTTATTAAAGACCCATTTAATAAATGAAAGTTTTACTGCATACCGCATACTAGTAACAGCAATGTAACAGGAACCATTCTGACTTATATAGGAACAAAAGGGTTGTAACAAATTTCCAGGACTTTTCCAGGACTCAGATTGACTTTTTCCAAGACTTTAAAATCATTTAAACCCTCTCACTCCCAAGATCTCAATGTTAATTCTCCCTACTGTCTGCCATACACGTACATTTCATACATATTTATTACTGGTGTTTAACAGATTTCCAAAACTTTCCAGGATCAGTAGTTTCTTTCCAGGAGTTTTCCATCCTGGAAAACAATGCTACAAATAAAATTACAGGACTCGTGTGAACCCTGGAAAAGCCCTCCTCCACTCCTTACATACTCCTTCCCAGTAAGCGCTGTATCAATTAAATCACTTATCTTCTGTGTTTTATTTATTTTTAGTTGCAATCTGCCTAGGTTTTCTACTAGTTTAATGTTTTTTGTTGTTGTTGTTTTCATTAGATAACTTGTGTTATTCGTGTAGTTGTCTTGCCCTGCAACGGCTAGCTTTCCAGCTATTTGTGGGGCAAACTATCTCACTTCTGTATTTTTGTACAAAGAACAAAGAATAAAGTGATAAAGTGAAATAAAGTGATTCCCTTTGGTGGTATTTTGTACCATTGAATAGGTAAACTAGTTTTTATGAAGTGAAGAACCAGTACTTACCCAATGTACCAACAGTGTATGCCTCTGCTAATGTCTGAAATGAGAAGTACATTGAATTTATTTCATGCATTAAAATACCATGCAAAAGTGATGAAAGGAATCAATCCTAAGGCACATTACATAGAATACAGGCAGGAAACCTCAACAGCCTTTATTAACCTTGGTTAGTAAACATACAAAAAATAACCATGTAACTAGGTTGAAATCCCCAACTGACAGTGCAGTGGTAAATGCTACAGGCACCTCCCCATAAAATGGAGGCAAATGCAAAAAAAAAAAAATAAACAAAAACAAAACAAAAACAAAAACAAAACAAAAACAAAAACAAAACAAAAACAAAAACAAAAAACCTAAATACTAAAAATAAACCAAGATTTTTTAAATTAAATTCACAGTTTTGTTACAGAAGATAGAGGTGCAGTGCTGGGCTCGAAATTAAAAAAAATGTCTGGTCACAATTTGCGACTAGTTACAAAAATTTGGTCGCAACTTTGAAAATTTTAGTCGCAAAATTAATTGAGGTCATTTAATTAATAAATAAGTGATTAACAATAGACTTTGAAACGTGTAGCGCTTTAATTTCCATTGTTTATACAGCTTTCATGTCATTTAGAGATTTAATAGTAAAGAACATTTTGCGTCTTAGTTGAACCTGTGTCCCTTTATGAAAATTAAGGCACACAAGTGCCTGTTATTTCAGTCAAAGCGATAGATTTACAAATCATGAACAGATATTACTGCTGGAAACTGCAGTACATGTAAATGCATCCAATCTCTGCAAAATAACCTAAACACATGTACTGGACAGAAATATTAGCTTACCTACATTTGTAGTTCTACCTTTCAAGGGTTTTCCACCAATGACAAAACAAGTAATGAATTCTTTTTTTATATATATACAAACTTTACACCTTAAGTTTCAGGGGTGTTGCTACAGCGGTTATTCAAAGAACCCTGAATGACTGAACCATTCAATACAAATGCGTGGCATGACTCGTGCACCACGGCAATCCGCCATCAAAAGGGCAAAGCGAAACGTAATATGAGCCTGCGATATACATTTGTAAAGAAACTGCTGAAAATGGCGGGCTATCAAAGAAAAATCATTGCGTGCATGTATTCCAGGTAAATTACGATAAACCTACAGATTGTAACAAAATTGTAAGTCGCAAATTCATTGAATCTTGTCATTTCTAAAGTTATTTAAGCAAAAACTCAACTGCTAGCTCTTTTATTTCGTATCAGACAAGGCAAAACCTAGTCGCAAATTTGCGACTACTCTCTTTTTTCTAGTCGCAAAAAGAAAAATTAAGTCACAAATGCGACCGTATCGGTCGCAATTTCGAGCCCTGCAGTGGCATCATGGTTAGTATGCTTGCTTCTGGAATGAGTGCTCTGGGTTCCAGCGTTGACAGGGGACGTTGCGTTGTGTTGTGATGGGAAACACAGTTTTCTTTTGCAGTGCCCCTCACAATCAAGGTTTATAGATGTGAACTGGTGAATTAATGCCAGTGGTAACCCTGAGATGGACTGGCATCAAATCCAGGGGAACATAATCACTCTAGAGCTGTTTCATGCTGCTAAAAATGGGATAAGTACTAAGCCTGATGGACTCCCTGGCTTGAATGCAGACTTTTAGTGTAGCTTATTTTGTAATACTGTAGAACACTTCTCCAGGCATTAGGCTAGTCAAGTTTTCAAGCCGGGGAGACCTAAGGAATCTGTCAAGATTAAGGCCCAACTGCTAGTGCCTTAGCATAACCCTCGCACATGGTTTGTTAAGTGTTGTTTGCTTGTATGCATATTACAGTGAGAACTACATGTATTGTCAGTAGTTACTTGACTAGCAATATTCAAACTGCACAAAATTGCTCAGCTGTACAAGACTGCATATTAAAATGTAATGCTAATTATCTAGTTAACATGATTATCAAAAATGCAACTTACGAAAGCAAAGAGCAGGTACATATTTGTTGGGTGTTCCTTGCGTTTAAACATCAGCCCAATCAACATGCCAATGGAAAGGATGAAGGCCACCATCAAAAACGCTGGTCTACAAGAAAAATAAAGACTGAATGGTAAATTGGGAAGTCCATGCCCATAAAAGTGACTGCAGTATATATAGCTATTTTAATTGAATTTTATTTGTCATATTCACATCTCTTGGCCTAAATTAGCTATAAATACCCCAAGTAAGGTGATCAAATGCCCTTGTCCCCTGAATACACCTAGCCAAAAGGAGGAATAGAAAAGAAAACAGAAATTCACCCTTGGTTGCCTGCTTTCAACTCATACTGTGTCCTAACAATAGTGAGGTTAGGCATGATTTTTGAGTCAAATGATTACCACAAAATGAAACTTTCGCCAGATCCATCTTCAGCTGTTTTTACAGTTCAGTGAGGAATTTGTATTTTTGATGGATGGTACGAGACTATTATTTTCTATTATTTGGCATTTGCCATAAACATGATGCTCGACCTCTTGACCTAATAATTCTGTTAATACATTACTATTATATTAATAATTAATATACAAGCAAAAAAAACTTATCAAATATTTATATAAATATATTCAAATACAAATATATAGAAATATATAAATATTTAACATGTATCTACCTTCAAACACATAACAAAGCTTGAAGGCCTTTCTCTTTGGGCTGCGACATTTCAAAGAATGATGCTGTCTTTTGACATCTTCTAGTCTCACAACAATTTTTAGGTACCGTGACTTCTTCCAATTCTGACCTAATAAAATTATTGCCATATGGTTGCATTTTATCATCCCAATAACAATATTGGCTTCTAATTCTCTTTCCCTGGGGCACATCAACTAGTCGAACACTAAAGGCATGTCACAGGTGTGTGCATGCATGCATGTGTTTGAGGGAGTGGTCTTGAGTTGTGGTATCTAGTATTTGATCAATATTACCTTGCTTGTACAAAACCTTTGATACTTTCTGTGTACATAAATATTCCTGCCACAATGATGGTAAGCGCAAGCTGGGCTGTGAGAATGCCATAAACCTTCCTCAGAAAACCTGCAAGAAAACAAAAACAATGTAAATACCTTCCAAGATACCCTACACAAATATCATCTTTTAATTAATAATTATTCTAAAGCTCTGATGCAAGCCTATGAGGGGTGATTATGCCAAAATTAAGGTTACAGTATACCTTCATATCTGTACTTTTCTTCAAATTTCGATTTTTCGGTTTAAGTGATGATCCAAATGAAATCTCTACTGTAAAAAAGAAACCACTGAAAAAGATTATATATTGGCAGAGAAATGGCAGTTTTAAGTTTTGGCGGGAAGTAAAAATTACCCATCTGATTGACACATTTAGCGCTGTTTTCTCAAATCAATTTTTTCACTAGAAGCAGACACTGTAAAGAGTTAAACTGATAGGGAATTTGTCCGATTGCCCTCAAATTTTGACAGTGCGTAGATTAACACATAAGCAACAACAAACCTTCTGCAAATTTTTTCTTTCAAAATATTTTTTCAATGAGAGCGATTTTTGTAAAAACACTTCACATTTTCCTAATACTATTTCGAAAACATTCCATAACTTTTCACTGCAACTGAGTAAGGCAAAACACAGACACTTTTTTTAGCGCTTTGGGCCTGGAAACTGAGGAACAAATTAAATTAGCAAAAGCCAAAATCGCTTTAACTTGTAGCTTTGAAATGGTGATTCGGACGCTTGCATTTAGAAGTCATGAAAAAATTCAACAATTCATCTTACTTCAAAGTTATTGGTATAGTTGGATAGCCAGCTCTGTAAGCTTTAATTTGATATGAAGGTTTCGGTATCTACAGTTTACACTGGATGCACTACACCCCTGAAGGTATACTAGCTGTAACCTTAAGTTTGGAATTTTAATTTAGTTAAATGATATTTAACATAGTCAACTGCCACGAGCTTAGCGGGCATTCCTTCTTAGCCAGCGGTTACGTATTCAAGTGCAGGCTCACATGGCTCCTTTTACCTTCATTTCAGCTTTGCTTCAACATGTTTGCTTAGCGTATCAAGCAGCAGTTCGTGTCTTCTAGCAGCTCATGCTGCTGCGGTTCCTGTCTTCTAGCAGCTCGTGCTGTTGGGTTTTGAGTCTCTAATGTTTTGGGGCTTTTCTAGCAACGATTCTTGGCGTTAATCCAATACGGTTTTTAATGTTTTTCACTGGTGTTTTTTATGTTACCAATTGTGTTTAACGCATGCATAGTGATATTCACCAAAACATCGCTGTTGTTTTGTTGTTTATGTATTGATTATTCATTTCAAATTATGTTTGTGTCAATCCATATGGTGGTATGCAAAACTTCAATGCTTCAATTCATGTTTCAAATTGGTCTTCAGAGAGCTTGCCCACTATGGTCTGGCGCAATTAAGAAATTAATTATGCATATTCTTGTTGCAGAAAGAAAATTTATGCTAGTCTCAATGGCAGAGATTGTGAGGAAATTGTCTTCGAACATACATTTAGAAAAACTTGCCTCGCGAAACTCGGATTCTGATAGCCAGGAATCAGCTTTTTATCTCATTGAAACTCTGTATAACACAGTTGTGAGCATTCAATGGGACAATATTATTATGCTGTGGCTAAGACAATTTCCTCACAATCTCTGCCATTGAGAATAGCATAAGTTTTTTTTCTGCAGGAAGAATATGCATAATTAATTTATTACTCGCAGCAGACCATAGCGGTCGAGCTCTCTGAAGACCCAGATTAAGACAAATATAATTCGAAACACGAATAATAGCATCAAAGTTTTGTGTAACACCATACTGAATGACACAAACATAATTAGAAATGGATAATCCAACACAAAGACGAAATTTTGGCGAACATCACTAACAACACACTGAACACAATTCTTAACATAAAAAACACCATTGAAAACATTAAAAACCACATTGGGAAACAGCATAATCAAATCTCAAACTTAACTTTGGTAATAATCACCCCTCATACAAGCCTGGACCTATTTCTATAATTTCCAATTGCATGAGTCTGCTCCATTATTGAATTGTTCCAGGAAAAAAATCCAAATCCCCCTCTCCGATGACTGATAGGAATCTGGGAATTCTCGCAGGAGGAGGGCTCAAAGACTCTGGAAATCCATGCGGGAGCAGGGGGGGCGCTTGAAAAAGTTTTCTGCAGAGGTCATTTTGACCGATAGTTCTTGCGATTCGAACATTTAGTTCGGTGACACTTCAGCGCTCTTAGACCCTGAAAATAGTAGAAAAATTTTGTTGACATATTTCTCACGTAACATAAATGATAATCTAAGTTCCTTTGCAGGTCCTTTTATAGCAGAAAACGCAAACAAGATACTAAACCACGAGCCATCGCCAACACTGTTGCCACAAAGAGTTTGAAACACCCAACACATTTCTGCTTATACCCAGGCCCAGAGCGCCACCGTTGTGTAATTTCACGTTAGCCCTGTAGAAATCTCGGTTAAACTGGACGATTTTGTAAGCCATATTTAGCCAGTTTTAAAATAATTCATTGAATATACATTTCATTTCGTGAATGGGAGCTGTTTCAAGTGCTTTTAACATGGCTATGTTCTCTTCAGCACACATTTTGTCTTTCCGATTTACATGTACTAATGAAAGCCCAAAGACTCTTTGAAACTATGGCGGACTGAGAAAGCTCTTCACAACACGAGTTTGAACTTTCCTTCCACTGTAGATTAGAACTACAGGCTCTTGAAGGTAGGATATTTCAAATTATCCAGTCTTTAAGTTAAGAAAGAACTTGAATGATAAACAAGTTGCGACTTTCGTTCTTCGAAAGGTTTTGATGTGGAAGTTCTCGATCTTTAGTGGACGAGTCTGACTGGCCTTATGTCCTGAAAAGGAACAACTGTTGAACTCTTTTATTATATTCTCTACTACTTGTATTTACTTTAGGACCATATATCTAGTGCAAAAAAAGAAAAAAGGCAACCGATTTTTATGAGCTAAAAATGTTGACATTTGTTCACTTTTTCACATTTTTGCTCCTTTCTTTTCTTAGTTCCACGTGATAGAATTTTTTGATACGATATAGCCGAAGCTTTAGAAATTAAAAAAGAACATCTTCTAGACATGATTGTGCATATTTTCTATTAAAAATAACTTATATTTAAGCCTAATATTTTTTCCTCGGAAATCCAGGCGGGAGGGAGGGGGTCTTTTGTATTGTAAATTCAGACAGGGGGGTCTTGTGCTTCAGGAAATCCAGGTGAGAGAGGGAGTTAAAAAGCAACCCTATCTGTCGGGGGGGGGATTTTTTCTAGAATAAACCATTATTTTTTTCAGACATAGCATATTCTCGGTGTAGTATTTTTTTTTAGTGCTTATGCACAACCTTGAAAGGCTACATAGTTAAAGTTATATAATTTTTAGTGATGTGTACCCGGAAATGGAGTTTCCATTATTTATATTCAGGGTTTGACATCAGATTTGCATTTTACACGTTACAAAACATTTGAAGATGTAAAATTAGTTACCTGATAGGAATAATTAAGTTCATATGATAGAGGATTTAAAACGAGCCTTTACGAAGCAATTCGATGAAAGGAAGCCATGTTCTAACATTAATTACTTTCGATTTAGAACTACCTACAACAGTAGATTCCTGATTAACGTAACATGTATGGCCTTTAGTGGTTTAAAATACAGAACAGATACTCCAAAATACAAACCAAGCCGAATCTTGATATTGGTCTGGGCAACTGTGACTCCATGAGTGAAATCGTCCTCCAAACTCGACAATTTTGATCCTCCAAACATGACACTTGAATCCGTCTTGCCAGTCGCCATCTTGAACGAAAATAACCTCAGCAGCAAAAATTCACTTCGAAATAACGGAGTTGTTTATTGGTTGGTTGAAGAATATTAGCCAATGGTCTCCCGCGTAAGAAATTTCCTCGTTACCCATTCCAAATATGGTGAACTAAGTACTTTGCCCCTGAAAAATGCGTGGACGTGTAGGGGAAAGTATAAAACAAAGACCCCCGGTCCATAGACCCCCTCCGCGGACCGGGTCCATCGACCGGTCCATCAAAATATGGACCGGGTCCATGGACCCCCTACCCCTAAAATTACTGAAGTAAATAGTAATAAAATAAAACATAAAATAAATAAGTAAATAAGTAAATTGAAAAAATGAATTCACAGAAATATTTCAATTTAATATTAATTTAAAATAATTAAACTACTTCTAAATTGCTAGTAAGAGTGAAGAGATCTGTAATATGAACACATTGAGATTGGTTTGTGGCGACATTCACAGGCTTTTAGGCAAATGTTTTGTTGTGAGTAATTTAAATTACGAACTTCGCGAAAAGAAAACACTTCGACTCAAGTACACGGAGTCCTACGAAACAGCACGTTGCCGATTTCAGGAAACCTTGTCACCACTTGACCTGAAATCGCGCTTGCTCTACCATTGAGGCAAAATCGTCAGAAATGAAAGCCTGATCGCCTGTCTAAGAAATTGGACAAAAAGTTCAATGTTCTAAAACGGAAAAAAGGAATACCACAGCTCTCAAACTTGGACAATGACTCAATTATTTTCGATTATTTGCATCGTGTGTTAACGGAAACAGAGAAAGGTGTTCTTGCAAGAGGTTTACGTTTCTGTCTACCACCGAAAAATGTTGACAAATATGAGGTCAAAAGCTCTTTCGAACTGCTCTTTCGTAATTTAAAAAGACACAGACCCACTCTGACGGTTATAAACGAGGATAGGTGAAAGTGTCAATTAAATAATATTTCTTACAACTACATTTATTCATATGACATCTCTAAGCGGAAACATATACCCAGCAAAGAAGAATGGGAAGCCCTCAAAGATCTTCCCAAAGATGACTCTATCATCATCACGAAACCGGATAAAGGAAACGGCGTTGTGATTGTAAATAAACATGATTACTTGACTAAGATGAAACAGATGACCTTCGACAACTAAAAAGAAATCATCTGATTGATGACTACATTCTTTCAAAAGGACCTAGCCAATGGTTCCACGCATGGAGTTTTTTATGGTCTACCAAAGGTTCACAAAACTGGGTGTCCCTTTCGTCCAATTGTTTCTTCCGCGAACACCTACAACTACAACCTTGCCTCTTACCTTGTAAGCGTCCTCCAACCTATCTCCACAAACTGTTTTTCAGTTAAAGACTCCTTCAGTTTTGCAGAATGGGCCAAACAGTACACTCATAACGGCGAATTCACTGATGTGTTCCTTTGATGTCAGTTCACTATTTACCAATGTCCCACTGGATGAAACTAGTGAAATTTGCCTTGATAAGCTGTATGCCCTCGCAAATCCACCTAGATTACCCCGATTGGTCCTAAAGAATTTACTCTTTTGTTTTTGATGGGCAATACTGTAAAGTATATATGAAATAATTCATATTTGTACTGCGGTTGTAGATGAATGGGCAATACTATGACCAGATTGATGGCGTCGCAATGGGCTCTCCACTTGGTCCTGTTTGGGCGAACATTTTCATGTGCGATTTTGAAGAGAAATGGGTGATGAAGAATTAACATTAATCAGCCTACTATTTGGTTCCGGTATGTGGACGATACCTTCACTCTTTTAAAGAACAAAACTGATGCTTTGAGTTTTTTACATTACCTGAATGGGAGACATAACAACATTAAATTCACAATTGAGTTTGAACAAAACGATTCCATTCCTTGATATCCTTTTGAAACGCGATCTTGACAGCTCCTTCTCAACATCAATCTACTGGAAGAAGACATTCACCGGTCTTTACACCAAGTGGGACTCTTTTACTCCGCGCAAATACAAAATAAACCTAGTCCGTACTTTGGCTTATCGCTGCATTACAATTTGTTCATCACTCCGATTGTTACAGTTTGCCCTAGATGACTAGCTCAAGAGGATATTGTTACTTAATGGCTACCCCATGGGAACTGTTAAATATCATATGAAGGATGTCATTGAGAAACATCAAAATAAGCCAAAAGATCCTGTACAAACAGTTAAGAAAAAAGAAGTTTATTCTTCTGCCTTTCTTAGGTCATCACAGCAAACACCTCACAAAACAGCTGAGGTCCTGTATAAACAAATTCTGGATAAGCTCGTTATTTACGATACGAGACAGCTTAACTTTAAGTTCACGTTTTCTTAAATAGTCTTGTTACACTAAGAGTTTGCACAAAGGTTGTACAAAACTAACACGAGTTGACGACCAACAACCACGAGGTAGAGTAGAATGAGAACAACTGCGCATGGCAGATATGCAAATCATATGCTAATAATTATGTGTTAATTCAAGCGTGTCTAAATTCTATGGTATTTTCAACGTCACAATAGTTTTTCAGAACACCGAAGAATCAAGTCTTCTTTCCCTTACAAAGATAAACTAGCCCCCTCCTTCAGGTCAAAAGTAGTGTACAGAGCAAACTGCTGGGATTGCAATGATAGGGAAAACGAAACGCCGATTACGTGACAGAAAATCAGAACATTTTAAAGCCCATTCTCGTCCCCAGAGCCCACGATCCTTCTGGCCTGTGGCAAGGATCGAAAGCTCTGGTCCGACCCAATTTTCTGAACATGCGCAGAGTGTTCGTTTTGAATTCTCAACCAATCGGATTTGCTAGATTTGACAATAAGTCCGTGAATCGCGGACTTCCGGTGTTGGACCAAACCAGTGCTCTCGATCCCTGCACAGGCCAGAAGGATCGTGGGCTCTGGGGATGAGAATGTTTAAAGCCCTAACTACAAATTGTCACGAAATGGATTAACGGAATGAGCTTTAAAGTAGATTTCCCCAGATATTCAAGAATATATGCAGCTTTCCTTGGGCAGTATAACTTTGCTTTAAAATATCAAGTTTATCTTGGAGGCGGAGAAGAAAGCCTTCAAAACAAAAGTTGTCATCACATGAACTTGTCGCGAAGATATGGAATTTTGCAATAAGAAGAGTGACATTAAGTGCCTGTTTATTTTTGATGTTATCATGCCAACCGTATAGGATGTCAGATTCAGTCAAATTGACCACTTGTTTGAATTTCTGGTACCACCAGTTGGTGAATCTGTCCCAGAAAGCCCTAGATACAGTACAGTGGTAAAGTAGGTGGTTTATTGTTTGCTTTTCAGTGGTGCATAGAGAACAAATGTCGCTTTCAGTAATGCCAGCTCGAAAAAGGCTGGATTTAGTAGGTAAAATGTGGTGTATGATTTTAAACTGGAACGCAATTAATTTCGAATCTTTGGTAATTAGGAAAGGCAACGTGTACCCTTTGTGGATGCTTTCTTTAGAGAAACCGTAATTTAGAATTCTGTTCTCTGATGTCGGTGGACTTACGTAGTTTTTTAGAAGTGTAGCGTAGGCTACACGGGTCAAGGGAAGGTTTTCAAGAGAGCCTGGGACGTAATGGAGTAAAGACGTGCTTCTATGGCCGTCCGCTAAAACGGCTACATTTCGCAGCCTTTCATGGCTGAAACTACACAAAAAAATTAGAAAAGAAAAGAGTTCTATCCTCTTCTGCCGAGGAAACCTCACCTCCCATCCGAACGTCGAAGAACCGCAAAAAACCAAGAGGTTCTACGTTTTTCATTGAGGTTAGAGAAGCTAGATGCGATCGTAACGTCTGTTAAAGGCCTACAAGATACACTCGCTCGAATGGATGACCGAATTCGCGCCTTGGAAAGCGTCCAAGCGACGTCGAACCAAGAAATAAACGATCTCAAGGACAGTTTGAATTTCGCCGAAAACCAACAAAGGAAAACCATCGAAGGCTTTGACAAATATAAGGATCAGATCAACCTAAAAATGACCGAACTTTCGACGAAGAACGCTGAATTGTATAGCAATATCCAAGAGCTGGAAAATAAAGGTCTTTATCTAGAAGCTTACTCCAGGCGAGAGAATATTAAATTCGAGAATATCCAAGAAGAATCTGGTGATGGCGCCCACCAAGAAGACACCAAAAGTGTGCTTCGTATCTTCCTCGAAACACACCTCGGGTACGAAAACGCTGTATCGGTCGAGATGCAACGTGTACACCGCTTAAATGCAAAGAAACCCAACGCTAGCAATGAGACAAAACCAAAACCCATCATCGCTAGATTTTTACGTTACAAGGATTGTGAACGCATTCTTTCTCTTGGCCACCGACGGAAAGGCACCGAATTTCGAATGTACCAAGACTTGCCTCACGGCATTGTAGAAAGAAGAAGAAAACAAATGGACGTTTTCAAACTCGCAAAGAGGAACAAAATCCCAGCCGCATTCAGTAAGTCTCAACCTGATAAACTTTATATTAGAGGGAAATTATGGCCCAATTGTCACGAATCTGCAATTGCTGATCATGTTGTCTTAACCAACCATAGAATTGAGTGGGATCATTTTGAAATGTAGCAACTGGTCTATCAGACATGCATTGTAAAATTAAAGAGTCTCTGTTGATCCGTGATCTAAAGCCAGCCTTAAATTAAAAAGGTTGGCAGTGAGAAGCTTCATCTCTATTATTAGCACATTCTTGTCGTTTTATGTCAATCAATTTCGTTAGTTCCCAGTCCGTACAATAGACCATTTTACAGTTGTCTGCTCAGTGGCCTGGCCTTTGAATGGCAGCGAGGCTGCCGGTGACCTTGTTTTGATACAGACCTCACTGCTTTTGTTGTGTAAATCAAGTTGTTCATATGTTAACTAGGTGCATTTACATGACAAATGCAGAGAGGTCTGTATCTAAGCAAGGTCACCTCCAGCCTCACTGCCATTCAAAGGCCAGGTCACCAAGGAGACAACTGTTAAGTGGTTTATTGTAATTTTGAATTTAAATTTATCTGTAACTGAATTATAATCACTTCTGATGATGTATGTTGTAACATACGAAACGTTAAGTTCATAAAGTTATGCAGTTCAAGCAAATGTTTGTAACCGCTGTTTGCGTTTTATTCCTATTAAAATTTGCAATGTTACTTTGTAAAGATAATTTGACTTAAACTCCTCAGCGGTGGCGGTCTACAAAGCCGACAGTGTCAGGTGTAAAAATTGAAGTTCATAACTAAATTGTTGCATGACATTATTTTAGGTGTAGTTTAGCCTGCGTAGCAGCCGTTTCCTTTCCTTTTCCAAGGCGGAGATCGAACAAGCAAGAGAAAAAGCGGGCGAGCGAAGGAGCACGCCTGGGGTGAGCAAAAAATTGGGGAGAAGTGGGGTGGAGGTGAGCGAGAAGGGGGAGGGGTGGGGAGAAAAGGAATCGCCTCCTTCGCTCCCCACCTCCTCCCTCTGCTCCTTAATTTTCGCACTCTTTCCAAGTTTCCTTACCTTCGTGTAAGTTTTTGGAAACAACTGCTTCGCAGGCTATGATTCTGGTGGGACCGTACGCGGCCATTTTGGTCAGGATGCGGGATGCCATGCTTTTATTGCAATAAGGAACGGACCATTAGCAAAGTGATGGGGTGGGGAATTTTCATACTTGTCCAATACTCTGACAAATTTATGCATAGCATTGTATTGTATTCTATTGTTTTGCGTCGTTCTCAACTGTATTGTATTGTTAATCTATTGTTAATCTATTGTTATGCAGATATAATACAATACAATGCTAACTGAATTTGTCGGAGTATTGGACAACCCTCGGAATTTTCATTTTGTACAAATTTTTTTTTTGTTCACTGCTTGTGCAAGAATTTTTTTCAGGTGAGACCCTCTGCACGAATTTTTTTTGAGACAAATATTGCTTTGTTTTGAACAGTGAAATCTTGATTCATTAATATCTATGTTTTGTGCCTTTATAAATTATTCTACACTCACAACAGATCAAAGGATATAAGCCACTTTTCAATGCAAAATCTTTTCGAAAATGCACACAGAGTGAGAGAGTAGGAAGCCACTTGGACTGGACGGCTTCCCTGTGCATTTTTTTTCAGTCCTTGTCTTCTGGAATTCCTCTCCCACGGCCCATCATAATGATGCCATACTCCATTCATCAAAACAGCCCCTCTGCAGTGCCTGCACTCCAAAATTCCAGGTTTGGTTTGCTTAAATAATGCTGGAAAGCAAATACTGTTACTGTGGGTCATGTAAAACAGCTTTAGGGTGTCCAGAAAAAGGTCTAAATGTCACAAATTGTACGAGAATTTTGCAAAGCCCCAGTGACAGTCGGACAGATCATAAAACGTTCAGGAATCTGAGTTCGAGAACTGTTAGCGCGCGGTTGCGAAAGGAAAAGCAAAGCCAGGCCGCACGGACTCCCAATGTGATTTTTGTGGTTGCGTCGCATTATCAAAGCCTTCAAATTATAGTTTTGCTCTTACAAGCATGTCTTTTCGGTAGCCTGGCGTTTTTAGTGGCGCGATGTAATTATCTGCAGCTAGTTCCTCTTCACCATTACTGGGATGGAGGTATTGTGTCTGAGTCATCCAACATTGTCGCTGCTGCCTGGCTTTCGAGTTTGAAATTTTCCAGATAGGCCCCGCCCCTTGTGGACCACTCTAGCGTGCATAATTAGTTCATGCACACAATACAAAAATGTTCAGAGCACATTTCAAAGCTCATAAGAGGCTTTCAGCCTTTTTCCTTATTATGGGAATTCCAACACATGAACGGATTGCCGTCCAAAACATTTGCATGCATTCTAGTAGCCGTTTAGGTGAAATATGCAGTTAAAAACGCCTTCTAACAAACTCAACTTTACGACCCTTTGGATCAAAAATGCTGGCATCCGATTGGCTGACATACCTTTTATAAAGGGCCAATAGGAGCAATGGAAAGTCGATCGCAAACCACAAAAATTAGAATATAAAAAGGTCGCTAAACCGTCTTTTTAACGGGAACGAAATTGAGAAAAAATCTCTACCTTTCCCTCAATCAACTTGCAACGTTTTCTGTCTTCAAACAACAGCTCAGGAGACTCGCAAAGATTCGAAACCGCCGGTCCTGTTGTATCCATTGCAGCTGTTGCATAACAACGCGCGATAACTCAAACACACACTGATAGCAGTCGCGGATTTAGAGGAGGGGGGGGGGGGGGGGGGGGGGGGGGGGGGGGGGGGGGGG
>CM042756.1:20539892-20555658 GCA_022496165.2 Catalaphyllia jardinei
CCGCCGCCCCCCCCCCCCTCCTAACTCAAGGTCTGGATCCGCCACTGAATACCTCCATCCCAGTAATGGTGAAGAGGAACTAGATGCAGATAATTACATCACCCCACCAGAAACGCCAGACTACCTAAAAGACATGTTTGTAAGAGCAAAACTATAATTTGCAGGCTTTGATAATGCGACGGAACCAACCACATTGGGAGTCCGTGCGGCCTGTCTTTGCTTTTCCTTTTTTATATATTAAATAAAAGTCACAATTAGACCTTCCTTCTGCATGAATTTTTTTTCTTTATCTTCTTCTTTGCACGAATACTTTTTCTTGGCATTTTCTCTTGCATGATTTTTTTGTTTTTTTTTTCCCATCCTCCCCATCACTTTTCTAATGGTCCGTCCCTTACATGTTTTAAAGGAATCTTCGCCGTCTTGGCGAATGTTTCACCCAGTGTAAAACTGAACGACCAAAGAACTGAAGCAAACTTAAAATATTTTATTGACGTCAGAGCCAAGCGACAAAGCCTTTCTGAAAAATAGAAGTCATTATAACAACATCATGCTGACTGATTTTGTTTAAACGCGATTAATTATAACCTAACGGTAACTACCCCGAGTTATTTAAAACTCGACTGTATTGGTACTACTTAACTGACTATGACAAATTAAGTCAGTGTTAACTCTCAAGCCGTTACCTCATGACATTTAGACATTTTTCAGCTTAGCTGTTGTAAAAAAATTTCCTGATAAGTTTTTCTTTTTGGATGGACAAGCCACCCACGGAATTTAAGGAACTCAGTTGCGGTGTATTGAGTTGTTTTGGCCACCAACAAAATCACCTTCAAATGGAAAGAAATACTAATTTATCAAGATAGAAAAGCACCAATGAGATAATAATAAACCATAAAGGAACAAGGATGGTTAAGGATGGAGAAGATTAACACGGATTACAAATGACAAACTTGAAAAATTTAGCCAGATGTGCAACTGTGTGATGTACAACTGTGACTTAGGAATAAAAATAATTGTAACAGGTACGTTTGATTTTGATTTCCGTTGCTGTTCGCGAGCTTTTCCTGCTGCTCCGTCCATCGTAAATAAGTCTGTGAATTATGGGATTAGCGACTATTGATCCACATGGTCATAAAGTGCAGACTATGCAAGCTTTACAAAATCCCCAAGTTTGGTGTGAATATACCCAGTAGTAAGCATGCGCAAGATACAGCCATTTGAAAACGTCAAAATTACAAAGTTGCGGATAACCCAACATTTTTTTTTGTAATTTTGACGTTTATAAATGGCTCTATCTCAGTCAAAACAGACCTGATTGCCAACAAACGGGGGGATTTTGTGAATTTCGGCGTGCTGGTCTCCTTTCGATGGCAAGTTCGTGAGCTTCTACAGACATTAAAGTAAAGAAGTGCTTCGCGATGCTTATTTGCAACACTGATTCCCCCCCCCCCCCCCTTGTAAGTTATTTTTTAACTCTGGCACTTTCATTCTGACGAAATTAGGTTTTCATTTCTTTAACTGAGGTTGTTTTGAAAATCGTAGTTGTGAAAAACAAAGCTGCCACGTTCTTTGCTAGGCCCAGGGTAATCGGGAATACGAAACTCGGCTATTGAAATTTTGTTTGCTCATTGAATAAACATCTTATTAACCGTGCATGACCGGTCTATATGGGAAAATATTGACCTCGGACGAGACTACAGACCTCACTGCGTCAATCCGTGCTGAAAAACCTCGGTCAAGATTCTCTCGCTCGCTTAAATAAGAACTAATTACATTTTTACTTAGAATACCCTATTACATTTTGTGTGTAAAGTACTTAAATTTTAAGCAACAATTACAATTTGTGTCTCTGTGCTATTATATTCTGTGGCGTAACAATGTGTAGAGATAATTTCCTATTGAGAGCATTGACAAAGAAATATTTCCCTACTACTGCATGGTTATAAGATATTCTGGATAACATTGATTGTCGAAAAAGACTACAAAAATAGATGGGTTTTCTTGATTATCAACCACTGATTCATACAATGTCTCTGGTCTTGAAGGGTTCTTTGGGGGAGGCACTATCATTGCGGATTTGCCTATACAATACTGCCCGACCAGGACCTTGGCAAGGTACATGTAGCGGGCACCCCCGGCTCCTGCCCTCCTTTCCCGGTTCACTGCGAAACGAAGCGAGTATTGCGCGTCTCGGGCAAAATACACACCGCGTCCATATTGAACTCCTGAAAAGTAACACAAAGCTAGAATCACGGGATGGGTTCAAGCAAATAACATATATTTAAAAATTAAAAATTAGAGCGACGGCTAATTCTTCTTCTTTTTTTATCTAAGGGGCGACAAAGCAGAATGACACGCCAAGTCGAATTCGGTTATTACGAATTCTTCATTTATGATTTCGAGCTCAAAATCATTTTCCTTAGAATTGTCTCTCAGTCATTTACTATCACGAGCCCTTCAACCGTTTGTGGGTAAATAAAAATTCTAACATTTTGCTTTACATTTTTATTCTTTGATGGCCTTTTGTCTCTAAATTAGGTACAATATCAGAGAAATTGAAAATCGTTGCTGAACCTCCCTTCCGTAGCAATATAGTGTAACCAGCTTACCATTGACCCTACAAAAGCTTCTGTTAAATCCTTGAGCGTTGATGTGGCTGACATTTTTAGAATCAGTTCCATGAAACAGCTGTCTTTCGCTATTTCTTCCAAGGTCTTTGTCCATCTTCTGTTTTCTTACCATGTAACCTTGGTAAAGATGAGGATTCTGTATTCTCTCTATTTTGTGAATATTCACTGCACCAGTGGTAGCTCGGAACTTGAGCAGGACAGCTTGGTACTCAGGGGAACTTGGCAAGAGTTCTGCTTTGTGTACTGTGATGTTAGTGCTTGGCATTGGATCCCAGTATTCGGGAAGAGGAATTCCTAAAGACAGAAATGCTTGCTAAATTAACCTTTAGTCTACATGGAAACAAATACAAAATCATCAATTGTGGTTTCAACCATTATTTTCTCATTGTGATTGACTCTGCACGTGTACAGGCCAATTTATATGGTTATTTTTTATTTGCTCTGCTGTGCAAATTAACGCCCGCGTTTTCCTAAAAATAAATGACTAGTCGGCGTATGAAAGCTCGAACAATTAAAGTGTCTATGAAATGAAAAAACAATGACTGCTTGTTTGAAAGGCTTTTCAAAAGACACTAGAATTTGGAATATCTTTTTTCGCTCTAGAGATATTAAATTTTTTGTATTACGCAAATTAAGGAAGTGATGACGTAATAAAAATAAAATGATACAATACTGAATCAAGAATGTCTCTAGACATATGGAAGCAGTGTTCTTCAAACTTGGTACCAGAAATGTACATCACGAAAGAAACAAAATACACCTGTGGTGCTGTTGCCGTGACAACGCCACTCCCAGCTATCTAATGAAGAGAGTTAAGACAACATTAGAACCTTGTCTGCTCCAAGTAAGACCCTCTGTCCCACTCAATGGGTTGCAAATCGGGATATTTAGTTTTTGACAGAAAGAGACTGGAGTCTTTCCATGGCAAGGGCACCATAGGTTGTATTTTGTTTCTTTCGTGATGTATATCTCGTGTGCCAAGTCTGAAGATTACTGCTCCAATATTTCAAGAGATATTCTTGGTTCAGTATTTTACCATTTTAGTTGCTCAGTTTACTACGTCACCATTTACCTAATTTGCATAATACAAAAACGTTAATATCTTTAGAACGAAAATAGATATTCCAAAAAGGAAAGCGCCATTCTACTGTATTTTTAAAAGCCTTTCAAATAAGCAGCAATTTTTTATTAATTACGTCACGTCTTTATATGAAATTTATGATCTTTCATATCTTCACTTGTATCTTTACCATCTACGGGTATATCATGCGAAGTCAAGACGTGACCAGCTCCCAGTTGGCTTGATAGGTCAGTTGGCAGCTGAAAACTACTCCGCTTTTTTTTGATGAGCAGTAGTGTCTTCATACTGAGTGTTGGAAAAGCTCTGGAAATTTTGCACGTGTAGATCTGCATGTTTCCAGCTAAAACTCTAGGATGACTTGCTTTTTAAGGATGTTTGATGGCAAGAAAGTTGTTAAAAAAAACGAAACCGATTCTTACTATCAACAGTTAGGAAACTAATGAGTCGGAAGGCCACAAGATTATTCACGGCAGTGCCTAGTCTAATACCTGAAAATAATTACACTAGCAGCAGAACAATCCCATTGGTTGATGTTAGTTATTGGCCATCTGAACTTATTTAGTCATGTAATAAAAGCTCTTATTAGCAGTGTACCAGTGCGTTTTTCACATTACTGTAATTTCTGCTGTCGTTTTAAACAATGTCATTTCCAGTAATGAACTGTCACTAACCTTCTTCAACCCCCTTCATCTTCCTCTTCAATGTGATTTGTTCACCGGTTTGCTGTCCGCGGCCAGTTTTTGCATTCAAATCGATAACAAACTGCTCTCCACGTAAAGATACTTGCACTCTGGGCTCATCTTTGCAGTGCGCCATCTCAATCCTAGCGTTGGCTTTCCGACCGAAATTCCTTTTACTACCATGTATTTCATAACTCCATTCTACGTTCCTTGACACCAGCTGTGCCTGTTCTTCCTTCTGGTTTTTCGTTGTCCTCCTGCTAACCTCTTTCAAGATTTCCCTGATTATGCTGGGCACATCAGTGGGTTGACCCTTGACGACTATGCGATCAGCATCTGCCTCGACTACAAGTTTGACGTCACGTTCCTCAGCTTTTCTTCTCAAACTCGCAATCTGTTTATGAGAAAGTTGACTAACCACCTCATGCTCGACTTTCTCAGTTGTACAAGCTTCAGAGAAACCTGTCTTCAGAGATTCAACGGCCTTTTCAACGTCTGCTGGTTTCTTGCCAAGAACACAAATTTGAACATTGTACTCTTGACTTTCGCGGTTCGTTTGGTCTCGATATGTCGTCTCCTGCCACACGTCACCTTGCAGAACCTGAGAATGCATACGTTCCGTTAAACCTGGTACCCGTCGAGGAAATTTCATTTCACTACTCTTTGTGTGAAAAGGAAATAATTTGTTCTTGGCAATCAATTTGGCAATCTCTCGTTTGAAAGCAGCAGTTAATGCCTGATCTTGCTCGAACACGACGAAACGGATATCCTGCACTTTAAACCCAGGGTTGGCCCCGCAAAAGCTGATCGTTTCTTCTAACATGATTCTTGAGGCTGTATCCCGTGGGAAGTTGAGATTTCCAGTGCCTATGACAGGAAATGCAATGGACTTCACTCCAAGCTCTTCACCCTTTTGAAGACACTTCCGCACAATGTTTCTGAGAGTCTAAAACAGAAAGTAAATTAATTTGTTAATGTGGACATGAAAGGTAGACCATATGAACATATAACTAGAATTGGGCAACTGCAACTCTGGTAATAGTAACTCGTTTTTCAAATTTTTTGCGCGCAGGCTCTTTGCTTTCACTTATTTGGTAAACATTTGGGGGATAAACGAAGTGTATTATGGGACTCGTGGAAGTGGTGAATGCGAGATAGTTGACTCGTCAACTATCACACGATAGAAATCTCGAACACATAATCTAATTGCTTAATATAGCTAACTAAGACACGATGAAATATACACTTACCGCCTCCCCTTTGCCCCTGTTCCATTGGCAACAGTGAGTGTGAATCACGTGTCCCACTAAGGGAAAACCAGGACAGACAGTAATGTCTCCAACGTTTGGAGTTGCCATTACAGGAACACCAGCATTGCCAATGGCTTCAGATGGTGCTCCGACCGAACTCACCAATACATCAGCCTATAGTTCAAATTAAAACTCTGGATTAATATGATGAGGTTTTAAATAAGGATAGAATTGAAGTGTGCGCTGTATTAACTTTTGAACGGAAACTAGAAAAGAACTAGTAGCTTGTGTATTGTGTTGTACCTAATAAATATGACCGAATTAAAGGAATGGAGGGTGCTAAAATCTGGGGACATTTATCAATTTAACTTTCAACAGTTTTCAGTGGAATTAAATGGTGTGATGGCAAACCAACATTAACAAAGACAGTTGAAAAGTATGGGTTTCTTAACTGCAGGAAAACCAGGTTAATACCTTGAAATACCAAAATTATAATTGGCAGCTTGACCAAAAACAGATAACTGATCGCACCATGTAGACGGATATAGTGGCAAGTGAGTAATAAGATTTGTTGAACACTCACCTTCTCCTTCCCAATACACCCAGGTCTCCATGATATTTTCGGCTGGCTTTCAGTAAACAAGGGAGTCAAGGTGAACGCAGTAGACGCGCTGGATGCGGCTTGGTCGCGTTCTTCGTCTTCTTCTTCTTCTCCTTCGTCATCCTCATCATTAATGCCGTCGTCGTTATTTTCAGAAGGAGCAAAATTTTCACCTACTGCTTGGCTGCGCCAGTCATCCATCCCTTGGGGAAAATTCGTCTGGACTTGTATCACACATTCTTGATCCCTTTCCACAGATTTCACCAGATGATCTCCTTTTCCGCTTTGAAAAAACCTCCGGACGCCTGGCTGTTCCACGTCAAATGTCTCCGACGTAGTGTCCTTTATGAGAGCGTCAAGCTTTTCCCTCACGAGGGTCAAGCCTTCTTTGGTTCCAGAAATGTTAAAGTCGTCTTCGTCTTCTCCGTTCTCGATCTTCACCTCAAAATCTTTCAGTTGATCTTCAATGGAAAGTAACTCTTCCTGGCGACATTCCGAAAGATACCTTCTGACAATCAGAGATGGACATACAAACTGTTCTTCCCTGATGCGTTTGCTTTCCAAAAGCTTTTCCACGAGCCTCGCGGCATTGCCCGCATGTACGGCTGACGTGCCCAGAACCCTAGTATATTTGCCAATGACGAGCACTGCTTCAACATTGTTGTTTTCCAGCTCGCATTTCACTTTCCTTAGCCCTTCTTTCGAGCCTAAAACTTTCAAGTTGCTCTCAGACAGAGCCAATTTTGTTTCAACCATGTCTGACAGTTGCTTTTGTAACATCTCAGTTGCTTCACTGACATGCCGCTGAGGGCCTTCAAAATAGATTTCTTCGCCCTTAGTGTCTAACTCTATCTTCAACCGCCAATTCTTCTCTTCAACTTTCCTCACAAACTTGATCTTCATCAGCAGATGTAAGCGGTCTTCTGAAACGTGCACTCTTCGTGTTTTCCTGGTCTCCTCCCGGTATATCTCTTCCAATTTAGATCTCAACTTCTTTTCGTTATCTTCCACACCTGTGCTTAGGGAAACGATTCTGACAGCAAATGTATGATCGACAGTTTTGACCAGAGGAGGATCAACTCCCAGGCAGGCGCGAATACTGGATAACTGTTTCACCACGACTTCCCAGAAATCCTTGTTGATTTGAACATCACGCTTCTCAAATTTGCTGAGGTAAGTTTGTACTTCCTCAATGCACTCGAACTGCCACGAAGTACTGTTGTCTTCTCCCTGGTATACTATTACAGCTATTTGGTTGTTCGGTGTCCAGGTAAATTCACACTTCTTTGCGGCCAGGGAATCACTTAGTCCATTACGAAATGCTGTATTGGTGACGAATTCCATTACATCCGGGTCTACAGCTATGTGTAGCGGATGTGTTTTTGCCTCGGACTGCTGGCTCACTTGTGCAACCTCACTTTCTACAAACTCATCATAAATTCTGATTGACGGTTGCACTCGATTTAAGACATGTGGTTTTTCTTCATATGTGGCTAAAACTCTTTCCATATCTGTGAATAGAATAAAAGGAATTTTGGCTCAGGCACCCAGTTGAAGAGAGAATAATCGAAAACGTTAGGACTGGAAAGGCAATATAACCCATAGTCTAAGGAGGAAGAGGAGGAGGGGAATCTTTGGGTACTCTTTATAACTTTAACGCTAGTAACTTCAGAACAGTCGAAATAAATTTGGTGGCTCACTTTTCGTAAGATTTATCTAGGACCAAATTGGTAGGACAGGTTATCGTGAAGAACTTTCTTTCAATTTTCCTTGATTTTTCCAAGAGATTATCAGGGTAAGAGAGTGAATCCCCCATATCGGTCCTCTAACTAAGGTAATCTCTCTAAAGTTATTTTTAGACATTATACCCAGATCTTCCGCGGATATTACCCGCGCTTTGCGTGTATGTTTTCGTGAAGGATCACCTTATGTTTTGTTTCGTTTCGTTTCAAAGCAAACTAAAACCTCAAACGCTGTGGAGATGTCTTCTTTGATATTTTGATTACAAGCAAAGAGCTTCGGCTCTCTGTATGTTCAATACATTTCGAAACTTTAATTTAGTGGGAGTTCAAAGAAAAGACGGATGTACCCTGCACAAACAATAACAACTGAATAAACGGCATAGAAATTCTATTGAGAGAAACGAGTGCAAAGCAAACAAACGCTCAAACACAAGCTAGGCAACCAAACAAACAGATAGTCGAAAGTGCAGGCAAAAACTCGCTGCCCAAATAGCAAAAAGCAGCAGCAACGGTAACAGCGCCAAAGACAACGTCAATTAACAAATGACTTAATATTCAATCTACAAATCTCGCGAGAATTTGAATTCATTCAGTTTGTCTATACTCTCAGAGATATCCCAAACAGAACATGTAAGACAGCTTCAAAATTCGAGAAAGAATTTTAAAAATTGGCCGTCGCATAGTTCACGTTCTCTGAAATATGCAAAATGTGGCTATTTCTCGTTGTTGTTTTGTGAACTTTTGTAAACAGCGGCAACGAAATGAACAAAGAATTATAACGCACGGTTACACAACCATTGTACTCGTTGCCGTTGCAGTTGAAGTTTGCGTATTTAAACTCCCCAAACCCGTATTAAAGGGAAAATAATAAACAAGCAGAAAAACAAACGAAAGCCCGGCCATACTAAAGGCGGCTGAGCTCTGGTATGAAACGAAACCGAGACATATAAAATGAAGTTCCCGCCATTTCTTCTCCGGTAGTTTCGAGAAAGTCGCTTCGGCTGTCCACGCATCGCGCGAGTGACATCCTCGGAAGAACTGGGTGTATATCTAAAAATAAGTTAAGAGGGATTACCTTAGTTAGAGGACCTGTATGGGGATTCACTCTCTTAACTTCATAATCTCTTGCATATACCCTTTGTAAGTAAATATAGGGCTTTCTTTATTGTATTTGACTACTTTATTTTAAGGCCATTTTTGGACTTTAAAGAAATATTTTTGAACACGTGTTAAATCCCCCAAGTTTCATCGTCATAGCCTTATAATATTATGAGTTACAGAGTGAGGTTTACGAACTGACAATTAACTGTACATTGCACACGGAAGTGAGTTGAATTAAGCAATTAGGTTTCTGCAGGCGGGAAAAACTCTTCTGTCCTGACGTCAAATGCATGTTAATCGAAGTCGGACATCTTTATTCACTGGAGACGGCAGTAAATGTTCACGAAAAAGCATATTTTTTACTCCAAAAGCAATATCACATTGTAAAGAGTAAAATTATGCAACATTTTATGTCTTCAATTTTTTGTTTGGGGCTAAAAATGGGTCTCCCCCACTCAGCAACTCTCTCGTCGATCGCTGTCGACAGGTAGGATGATAGTTGTGTTATTACGGATTTTTTGAACAATGATGATGTTGTTCCTCGTCGAGTAAAGCAGAATTCTTGAGTTGAGTATTGGAAAAAGCCAAAACAACCTTTTATCTACATTTTGTTAGCATTGAAGAAAAAGACTATTATGGCGTCGTTCTGATTGCCACTCGTACTGTAGGCGCAGGCACCGTACGCAAGGCAGTTAGTCACAAATTAGTTACAAACCTGCTGGGTCTTGAAACACAACCACAGCTCTACCACTTCCAGGTAAAAATTGCACTCTTTCCACAGGACCCCCACTGTTTCTTCGACTTTCAAAGTGCAGTTGGATGGCATCACAGGTAGTGTTATCTGAAAGACCGCTGACAAGAATGCTCTTACAAGCTGGAGCTTGTTGGATGGAAACCTTAGTTGAATCTAATAGTCTTTTTTCTCCTTTAGTCTTGATTCTTTGGAAGTCTAAGAAATATAACAATAAAAATATGTGGACATTCCCATCGCCTCTGCATAAGAAAGTTAAGCAAATTTACAGTAAAACTGCAATAATTGCTGAAATGAAATATAAACACACTTTATTAAAGATGATTTCCAGTCGGTACTGTGCATTCTCGAGAGTTTGTTTGCGTTTTCTGCTTTAGTTTATGTAAGACATCACAAAATGTAAACATTTTGCAGCTACTTACATGAGGTAAAGCAAAGTTTCAACTAAAACAACCACCATTATGGATGCAATTTATGCTTCATTGCTTCTTATATCACTTGATGAAACAACTTCGCAACTGTAAAAATCAATTATGCAATGAAGTTGTTGCTGCAAAAAAAACAACATTGAAAGACGTCAAAGATAAGGTATGTGGTCGTAACTAATAACATCGATTTGCATCATTGAGTGACCGTTATAATGTTTATAAAGATTAGGGTGCTGAGACTGCGCCCTCAGTAGGACTGGAAATCACCTTTAACGTCATTTACTAAAGCGTTGAAGAATCTTGAGAAACGCTGCACTAAAAAAGGGTTCACCTTACGTGATAACATGGTTTATCCAGAAGGATTACGAGAAAGAACTCAGATACAAGGTCTTACTGACTACGACCTTTTTGTCCTGACGTGGGTTTGCTGCTCCCAGATATGAGAATTGTAACTGGTGCGCGTCTCAAATAGGTTTCCATGTATAAAACCGTAGCCAAAATCATCAATAACGTTAGCTTAGGAAAGTAGCAAACAGTGTGAATTTATGATTGCAGCTAAATAAACGTAATTTTAAATCTCGTTGCGGGAAAAGGTTTTACGTAGGCTAAGAAGCACTCAGGAAAGATGAAGTGGTTAGTTAAAACAAATGCAAATGCACTGTCTGTAGACAAACGACTGGCACAAGAACAGGTACAAGACCTTGGGACTCTTTTCCAGCCTTTATTACGAGTTTCTCGATGATTCAATAAACTTCTGCGAATGAGCCCAGCCTTTATCAAGCTAAATACAGCGGAATGAAATAAACTGACTGTTAGGGAAATAACACTACAGGAGAGATTAGTTCACCTCCCCTCTAGAAAAACTGCATGTGAACATCTTTACCAAGCAAACATTGTTTACGTTAAGTCACAGATTAAAATCAACCCCAATGTACGCTAGTTTGGCGAGTCTTGTCAAATGGCAATAGCATCCATCTACGTGAGCCTGCATTGCATGCTAATCCCAGTCCACTAACGAAAACGAATATGAGCTTTTTGATTACCTGTTATGTCGTCGACCATTGTCACCAGGGCGTCACCATTTCTCAGCCTCACCTCCTTCACAACTTCACGGCTCATTGCCTCAATGAAGTTCCGCACGCAATCTTCGGTCGTAGACGCACTCAGCCCACAAACGAGTAATTGATTCCGTACAATTCTACATTGCTGTCTTCCTCTTTTTCTAGCACCACCAACACCATCATATTTTTGTCCTTCGTCTTTCTCGTCTTCTTCTTCTTCTTCTTCTTCTTCTTCTTCTTCCTCGTTACAGTCGCTCTCTGAGGATCAAAAGTGAACTTCAGACTATTTGACTCATACCATGTCATTCATTTATATGATTGATGCACAAAATTGCCTTCAAATTGAAGCAAATCTTAGAGAAAAGCCGTAAACCATAAACGGAGGAGACAGGGTGGTTAAGATGAGAAAGCTTGGGCAGATCATAAACGGCAAACTTAAAACATCCAAGGTTAAGCTTAGTACATGCTTTAGGGCTAGTCATTCATAATGTAGCTTCCCTTGACCTAAACTTCTGTTTTTATGCCAAATTATACTTAAGGGCCTCAGGCGTCGAGTTTCGTACATTATTTTTCTTTTGCGTTTATAATCCTGTTATTTTGATGTAATAGAAATAGTTAAGAGGGATGCATAAAGCTCTTGCTGACAAACATCAAAAGTGGTTGCTTAGTAAATGCGATCTCAGTGCTTTATATTCGGTTGAGTGGGGCCACGATTAGAAGATATAAAATGGCGAATTTTAACTTTTAACTCTGAATTCATACAGCACTGTACAAACAAACAGGTCTATGTCTAGCATAAAACAACAAATGTTGCGTTTAATTGGAAACGGGAAAACATTTTAATAAGGGACAATGTAAATGCAACAAGAGACGATGCTTTCTCGCTTGGAGACCCTCAATGCGAGACAAGACAAACACACCGTCAAAGCAAGAGATTAGTAAATATTAATCCAGTCTGCTCAGTGAGGCTGGTTTGATAGAGACTTCGCTGTTTTTGTTGTGTAAATCAAGTTGTTGTTTGTATCAAAGCTAGAGATTAGTAAATATCGATCCAGTCTGCTCAGTGACTTGATCTTTGAATGGCAGCGAGGCTGGTCTGATAAAGACTTCGCTGTTTTTGTTGTGTAAACCAAGTTGTTCTAATGCTTGCTAGTTTGCATTTAAACAAGAAAGAAGAGAGGCTTGTATCAAAGCAAGATCACCTCCAGCCTCGCCAGCATTCATAGGGCAGGTAACTAAGCACACAATTGTTAAATAGCCTATTGTCCAATATACATTCAAAATGAATAACAATACCCCCAATTGTACTCACCTTCCCAAAGAATGGAAACGTTGTTGTTCATTGTCGATGTTTAAAGCCAGGGAAATCTTTAAATGGGGAAAAAAGTGGTTAGTTTCTACAAAACAATGGTCTGCTATATCTGTCTAATCAGTCTTGGCTCCCTAGAACCGGATGCAAAACGCATCTCGCCTCTTACCGAACGGCTTTTATCACTCTAGCCAATCACAAGATAAAAAAGACAATCCATACATAGCACTATAATTGCAAAAAACGTGTTTGTGCGAGCGAGTCATGATTGGTTCTGGTCTTACTTCTGATTGGCTAAAGCTGTGGCGCGATTTTATTAAGCCAATCATACAAGGCCAATTACTTTTCGACTATTGAATGAAAACCTCTCCTTAATTTATTGATTGTAATTAATTATACATGCACGCCCCGTTATCACATAACATTACATTACTCGTTACACCAGCGCTTCTGTTGTACTTCTTGTTGTTCTAGTTTTAATCATTGGGTGATTGGGTACATCAATACAATTGTTGCTTTAGTGATTGGTCGCTGATTTTCTTTATTTGTCTTCAAACACACAGGTGGCATTGATATGGAAAGGAAAATGAAGATATTCATTTAATTTGGAAAGAAAAAAGGTGTTAACAGAACGACCCACCTCGAACCCATTTTTGAAGGGAATCGCTCTAGCCTGAGGACGAGGGTGGTTGACTATTTTTGCTAGTATTAATTTGCTCTGCTGCACGGGTTTGAAACGTTTTCGAAAAGGTCTGTTTTTCGTGACAGATTAGTGTGGAAAGTAGGCCTAACCGTAAAAAGAAAGCTGCGTTGCCAAAGTTGTCCAGCGTAGTTTGAACAGGGCCTCGTTTTAACATTTTTCGCCGGTGACAGTTAAGTTCTGTCGGTAAAAAGGCTGAAAACAACGCATTTGGTAAGCTTTCTATCTCGAAAATACAGAGAAACTACAAAAAGGCACAATTAAAATGTCACAGTTAACTCAACTACCCAGAGTTTGATACAAACATTTAATCGCAAAGGCTTACCTCGATAAAATGTGCCAAAAAAAATTTAAATAACTGAAGAAGTAAAGAAAAAAGCAGCAACACCAACACAATATCGTTTAGTTGGTGGAAGCATGTTTCCGGCATAAGGTACTGTGCAATAATTACCTGGAGGGCAGGGGGGGGGGGGGGGCGGGGAAATATGCCCCAAAACTAAGTGTTAAAAAGAAAAACTAATTTCAACCCTCCCTCCCCCTCTCACATAATGATAATATTAAGGCCAGCTTCCTCTCCCGCCCCCCTCCCTCCCTCCCTGAAAAAAAGCCTTCTTCCATTGATTCCCTCATACCTAGTTTACTTGTTGGATTTCTTCCTCCGGTACAAACTCACTTCAAATGACTCTTCGACGTAGCCATCAGAATCACTGGACTCTGACCTTCTGTCGTCTTCGCATGAATTGGGAGATTCCTCATCTGCTAGAGCATCTCTGGCACTTAATTTTCCCGCGTGTGCGGGCGAGAACTCGATCAATCAACTCAGCCTTGCTTCCTGTTTCTTACATTAAGACCTTTTTACTTGAGATACATTTTCAGCAGCTTGTTGGTAAACGCTTTTAAAACTTTTTCATTGAATATAATTATAGTGCTACTTTTGCAACTTTTAATCAAAGTTTCCTGTTTTTGTTTTTTTTGAAAATCCTAGTGCAAATAAAGTAGCACTGTTTTAACATATATCCCAGAGGCATTCCTTTCCTACTGCATGACAGATAGGAAAGCAACAGTTCGTAGATCAGAACACCTTGGAGTTGATAAATTTGCCAGTTTTATTCCAGTGTTAGTATTTACATTTGAACTCTAATAACATTTCCACTACTTTTCCAGTTTGCAAAAGGAATTAAAAAGTAGTGCCCCTCTTTGTGTGTATTGAAAACCCCGCCTCTCTCTTGTTGTCGTTTTTTTCTCTGCTCCCTCTAATTTTCCAACCCCCCGCCCCCCTCCCCCCTCCAGGTAATTATTGCACAGTCCCTATATAAAACGGCTCAGCGCCTCAATAAAATTTGTTACCTCACTCGGCATTTGTGTCTTGCCTTAGTGGCCCTCCACGTACATACTCAATTCAAGTGTTACCCACTTAACATCCACTGGACGTTTTCGCGGCTCCGGCAGGGTTGTGGTGATCGAGTCTTTGTTTTTTGTGGGGTATTTTTGACCAAATGCAAAATGGTCAGTTTTGATAATTTAAAGTTTACTTCGTGGCACACAGCAAAAATAGGAAGTATTCATCTGTGCGCGATATACAGACATCTACAAAGACTTTAAGACTAAACAGAGACCAGAGCATATATACTTGAGATAAGTTGGAAGTGAAATGCCGTTTCCCACGGGTGAAGGCGTTTGAAATCATGGCGGCCTTTCGAAGCCGGGCACAAATGATTGTGGTTCTCTCATAGCTTTGAACACTGTAGTTGGAAATAGAAAACGTAAACAGAAAGACGAAGACACATGCTCCTACTGAACAGATATGAGAAAACTCCAGATAACACTTTGTTATTTTTGTATTAAAAAAGTTTTCTCTACATTTGAAAAACAATAAGTTACGTCGGTGTTTTCACATCTGCAAACAAATGGAGAGTAGTGGCAACACTGGGGCAGAAGAATTCCCAATGGACGTTAACCTTCTCGTCCAATGGACGTTTAGAGTTTAGGAGTGAATATGTCGACGGTCCATTCATGCTTCAGTGAATTATAAAACTACTCGATCGAGGTACGTCTGTATCGCAAAGGTTTGGGATCGAGTTATTCCAAAACAACCTGATTCTCCTATATAAGTGTTTCGAGCATTTTTCTTTTCGAAAATGTTCAGGCTGACTACAATAGCCTTTTACAGATTGCATTTTACAAATCTTACAGTGCATCTGCCGGTTCAAAGCTGTGATATTTCGTAGAATCACTTTGTATAACTATATTTCTGATCACGAGCTCACAAAATTACCAGCTCACGTCAGGGCCGTACCTAGGATTTTTTGTCTGTGGGGGCATATACTCCACAAACCTTCACAGGGATCTCCCGTATACAGTCCAACAAAATCAAACACTATGTTAGAAAAAAAATTAGTTTTCCTGGCGGGGGCAACTGCCCCCCCCCCCCC